>JARQOC010000013.1:20213702-20262570 GCA_033576535.1 Allobates femoralis
TTAAAGGACATTGTGAGCATCCTGGACTTCCCATCTGCTGCCATCTAGCACGGTTTCCAAAATTCAGACTCTGCAGGTGTCAAAACACTTGCAAACTCCAAGAAGCCTAAAAAATGCAAACAAGTTCCAAAAAAATCTACAGCTTAATGCAAGCCGGTAGATCCGGTGAAAGGGGACACTCCTAGATTAGGTGTTATCCCCAGCCAGCGGGACTTCCAGTGAGCGTTTTGTTCCAAAATAGGTAAAGTAGGGCCACTTTAAATTTTGAACTCTTTCCTGATCAAATCTGCATTTGCTGACTTTTGGGGAAAGTGTTTTGGTTTCCGAACACCGATGCGAATCATCAATGTTCTTGCTGAATTTGAGATTGGAGAACATTAATGAGCAGTGATGAATTGGTGATTGACTATTTGGTCCAACTGATGTGAATATCCAGGAAGTTAATGAGCGGCCTCAGACCTAGACGTGGTGGGACAGCGGGACGCCAGTAAATATGGGCTGGTGTTCAATAGCCATTTTCTTTCTTTTTTTTTAAAGCCCCTGCCACCGAACTTGAACCCGAATTGTAACATGGTCAGGGAAGTCCCTATTCAGGATCTCTGGCCAAAAACTAGGTGTTTGGTATGGACTCCACATTTTACAGTTCAAACTCACCCAACACTAATTAGTACAGGTTGGGATGGACTAAGGTTAATTGGGTTCTCTAATATCTCTCAGGACACATTCATACTATTTGTTCAGTATTTTACATTAATATTAGTAATGAGTGAGCACTACCGTGCTTGAGAGCTCGGTACTCATAATGAGCAGGTCAGACACTTGGAGAGGTTCGACTTGTGTACTGAGTATAATGGAAGTTAACGGGAATCTCTAACATTTTTCTAGAAAATTTGTGGAAAAAAGTTGTGTTACCCATTGACTTTCATTATACTCAGCAAATGAGTTGAGCCTGTCCCAACTTCAAATGGTCATCACGAGTACCGAGCACCGGAGCATGGTGGGGTTTTGGAAGCTAAAACCAGGAGTGTGTGAAAGACAGAGGTTTCTATTATACACTGTGTGCAGAATTATTAGGCAAATTAGTGTTTTGATCACATGATACTTTTTATACATGTTGTCCTAATCCAAGCTGTATAGGCTTGAGAGCCAACTACCAATTAAGTAAATCAGGTGATGTGCATCTCTGTAATGAGGAGGGGTGTGTTCAAATGATATCAATGTGGCGCCCCGCAACGAGTGCGTCACAAGAGGGTATTGCAGCCATAAATACAGCCGCAATATTCTCTGACACAGCAGTGATCTGGTTAACTTAGAAATCCAACCCTGCATGCATCACCTAGAACAGAGGGCCAATCCAAGCCTGTGGGGAGCGTTCCATCTTGCTGCTATCCATCCCCCGGAGGTTCCGCAGCGTCGGGAGCCCTTACCGAAACAACTCATAGGTGGCGTCACGAATAAATTAAAACCCCTTTAATCTGTTCCCGCAAGACGTCTTCAACCCTTTTGATCTGCACTCAACCGGGCCCCACTACCGGCAGGCGCGGTCCACCCGTGACAAGGAGGAAGGAAGCATCGCCTGTCTAAACCGGAGTAAGCCGGCCACGGTGAGTCAGAGTATGGCCTCACGAACAGGATACGAGCAGGCCCGTTATCCAACGGGTATTATGTGCTTTAAAATGACTATTGTCAACAATTTGGACTTTGTTCGTCCTAAAAAGAACTTTCCCGCCTTTTCACCGTTGGGCCAAGATGGCGCCCAAGATGGCGTTCCCGCCACATGAATCCGCGACGTGCAAGCCCAGGGGTGAGCCACCGCCCCTCATCGTGGGAGGGCTAAAGGCAAAGGCGCCAAACTCTTTGTCCGCCCTGATTGCTCGAATCAACCATGGGGGTGGACCCCAAAGACTTTTCCCACAATTGGACTACAAAAACCTCCAAAGAAGTGGGAGTGTCAGAGAAGCTTCTTCACCAGTCTTCACCAGAACGGTTACTGGTTGAACGGGTGTGGTTCCCTCCAAAGAAGAGAATGGCCAGCATGAGACTCCAAGACCTGATGCGGGAGATCGAGGCGGAGGCCAGAGCAGCCATAGGCCAACCTGGTCCGGGTCCTGCCCTTACCATTGACGGCAGCCCCGACTTCTGGCTAGAGGCTCTACAAGACCTCCGGGTGCGGTTACTTGAGACTGTGGAATGGACGATTCGCAGCTGGAGCGCGACCCTAGGCAGACGACTACACCATGCGATGCAGCAGAGCCGACCGGGTACAGCTACTCCAGGCCCAGACGACGTCGCCAGCTTCTCAACCGCCTCACCGTCGCCTACCACCTGTCCTGCTTCGTCACCAGAGCCAATCGACTGCATCATTCCGATGGAGGCCACAGCTCAGCTCATTCTAGCGATTAATACCGCAGCCGACCCCGTTCCTGAGCCGGAGCTTACTATACGCTCAATGGAAGAACTTGATCTTTACCAGGTTCCCGCCGAGGAAACTGCAACGTGTTTCACAACTACAGAGACTGTCGCCTGTTTTGTCCCCGTACCGGAGGCTTCCCTTGCAATTGCCGAGGCCTACCTGGTAACCGGGATCGAGACACCTCTACCTGCAGCTACAGATGAAGAGGCAGGCAGCCTAGAAGCCCTGCAGGACGTCCCTGTGGAAGGCTCCGCAGCACCACCGCCCTGTTGTACAGAGGAACCAGCTTCAACACTTCCAGCCATCGAGCAGCCCGATGTGGTCGTTGAGGGAGAAGAAGAGGATGACGACTACAAGACCCGCAGCATCGCTGAGGACCTCGACACCAGGTTTGCTTGGGGAGACACCGAGGAACTTCCTACCGGGCATACAGCTCGGGTACACTGGTCGGGTGCAACGCCGACACCTTCCCCTGTGCCGTTCCACCGGGTGCCGGTCCAGACTGCCCGCCAAGTTCAAGTTTCCCGCCAAACCAACAGCTACACCGCTCATCTCTACACCCCAAGCCATGCCGACGGAGATGTACGCCAGCGACGACAAGAGGAGTGGCAGGCCCGTGAACACACCAACATGCAGGCCCGTGCCGAGGCTCGCCGCCAACCGCCGCTGCCTGATGAACTCCGCCGCGAAGGTAGAATTTCCACCTTTAACTTACATACCGGGTGGGGGTTCGCTTGGGAGGTGGGTTTGAATGAGGAAGTGTTTGTGGGGCGCCGGGAAGTTGAGTCACACTTGCCCAGAGGACATCCCGATCGCGACCTATACCGGGGCGATGTAATCACCTACGAACGCTATGCTTGTCCAGATGGGTGGTTCGCTATCCGGGTGCGCCATCGTTCTCCGCGCCAGTGACTTTAAAACTTGAACTCACTTAATGACTCTGTTCCTGTTTAATCACTGTCTGTGCGATCTTGCGGCCACAGCCTCAACTTTAGATATAAGGACAGCCGACCGCCCGCCGGGTCCACACCAAGTGTTTTACCTGTTTACTGTGCTTATACCATCCAAGCATATCTTTACCTGTTTTCTTTTAATAAAAGTGTATGTCATGTATGTAATAAAAAATACAAAATCCTCTGTAATGCGGTAGTGTGACGCTTGGGGACAAGCGTATTAAACCAAGGGGGAGTGTGGCGCCCCGCAACGAGTGCGTCACAAGAGGGTATTGCAGCCATAAATGCTGCCGCAATATTCTCTGACACAGCAGTGATCTGGTTAACTTAGAAATCCAACCCTGCATG
Source organism: Allobates femoralis (assembly GCA_033576535.1). Taxonomy (NCBI): domain Eukaryota; kingdom Metazoa; phylum Chordata; class Amphibia; order Anura; family Aromobatidae; genus Allobates; species Allobates femoralis. The sequence continues at coordinate 20,217,417 of JARQOC010000013.1, forward strand.
CATCACCTAGAACAGAGGGCCAATCCAAGGTCCTGGTGGGCGGAGTGCAAGGGTAGTGTAGAGGAAAAAGTTTAGTTTTAGTTTGAGACAAGACAAAAGAAAAGAGAGAGACCTTGAACTTGAAGGAGTAGGAGCGGGGGCTCTGCACCTCGTGCAGCCCCCGGGCCGTCACCGGTCGGGTGTTCGCACCCGAGGCCTCAACAACCGGGATCGGGCATCATCATCACGGGTTCCAAAAGACTCCCGTGCCCAGAAACATTACAGCCGGTTCACTGGTACCGAAGCTGGCAGCAGTTCACCTCTGCTACGCGAACCAGAAGAGTGGAGGAGCAGCTTTCCAGGAGCACCCCACCACCAGCCAAATTCCAGTCGTCTAACCAGCGGTGTACCCACCGAGGGATCCAAGGCTCCCCAGATCGTCCATAACGTATAGCTTGGATAGGGAATGAAGCAGCCTCCCCGTACCCGCCCTGGTATTCCTGGGCGACACTGGCAACCACTTAGCTAGAATGGAGGAACACTGCGGATTTCTAAGGGACACCATCACTGCTGAGTCCACCCGGTCCACTACCTGCTATCTGTATACCATGTACTGCCTGCTGGTTACAGTAAAGACCCGTTGCAGAGACTTTCTGTGTCCGTGCTTCCTTATGAACTATCCGTCCGCACTACAAGGTAACCGCAGCTGCCGCACAACATCTTGAGCAGCTCCAGCCTCCGGGGATCACCGCTCAGCCTGTGGGGAGCGTTCCATCTTGCTGCTATCCATCCCCCGGAGGTTCCGCAGCGTTGGTAGCCCTTAACCGAAACTACTCATAGGTGGCGTCACGAATAAATTAAAACCCCTTTAATCTGTTCCTGCAAGACGTCTTCAACCCTTTTGATCTGCACTCAACCGGGCCCCACTACCGGCAGGCGCGGTCCACCCGTGACAAGGAGGAAGGAAGCATCGCCTGTCTAAACCGGAGTCAGCCGGCCACGGTGAGTCATCAACACCCTATATAAGGTGTGCTTAATTATTAAGCAAATGCCTTTGCTTAGGCAAAATGTGTCAGAAGAGAGATTTGACGGGCTTTGAAAAGTCTAAAATTGTGAGATGTCTTGCAGAGGGATGCAGCAGTCTTGTAATGGCCATACTTTTGAAGCGTGACCACCGAACAATCAAGTGTTTCATGCCAAATAGTCAACAGGGTCGCAAGAAGCATGTTGGGCAAAAAAGGCGCAAAATAACTGCCCATGAATTGAGGAAAATCAAGCGTGAAGCTGCCAAGATGCCATTTGCCACCAGCATTGCCATATTTCAGAGCTGCAACGTTACTGGAGTATCAAAAACAAGGTGTGCTATACTCAGCGACATGGCCAAGGTAAGGAAGGCTGAAAAACGACCACCTCTGAACAAGAAACATAAGATAAAACGTCAAGACTGGGCCAAGAAATATCTTAAGACTGGTTTTTCAAAGGTTTTATGGACTGATGAAATGAGTGTGACTCTTGATGTGCCAGATGGATGGGCCAGAGCTTCCCAGACACTGTCCCCAGAGGTGTACTGTTTTCCCTCCCTGTAGATCTCACATTTTAGGAGGGACCACAGGTTCTCTATGGGGTTCAGATCAGGTGAACAAGGGGGCCATGTCATTATTTTTTCTTCTTTTAGACCTTTACTGGCCAGCCACGCTGTGGAGTAGTTGGATGCATGTTATGGAGCATTGTCCTGCATGAAAATCATGTTTTTCTTGAACGATATTGACTTCTTCCTGTACCACTACTTGAAGAAGTTGTCTTCCAGAAACTGGCAGTAGGTTCGGGAGTTGAGCTTCACTCCATCCTCAACCTGAAAAGGTCCTACAAGTTCATCTTTGATGATACCAGCCCATACCAGTACCCCACCTCCACCTTGCTGGCATATTTGTCGGAGTGGAGCTCTCTGCACTTTACTGATCCAGCCTCTGGCCCATCCATCTGACCCATCAAGAGTCACTCTCATTTCATCAGTCCATAAAACCTTTGAAAAATTAGTCAAGATATTTCTTGGCCCAGTCTTGACGTTTTATCTTATGTTTCTTGTTCAAAGGTGGTTGTTTTTCAGCCTTCCTTCACGCTTGATTTTCCTCACTTCATGGACAGTTATTTTGCTCCTTTTTTGCCCTCACGCTTCTTGCGACCCTGTTGGCTATTTGCCATGAAACGCTTGATTGCTCGGTGATCACACTTCAAAAGTTTGGCAATTTAAAGACTGCTGCATCCCTCTGCAAGACATCTCAAAATTAGTGATGAGCGAATCCTAAATTACTCGGAATCGCTTGACTCTAGCGAGTCCGAGCCCAGGACTCGCTACTCGTTGCGAGTCTAGCGAGTCCAATATTAATGAATGGGGAATCGAGTAATAACGAGTAGTGTGCGATTTACAAATCACAGATGTGTCTCGGAAGCTTCAGCCTGAAGCAATCCTAGTTTTGCCATTGATTTGCATTGGACTCGTTTACTTTGCAACACAGTAATCGCTGGGAAACTCGCACAGATAAGAGTCCTGTCTGCTCTGTGTGCTGACTGCCGCAGCTCCAGGGTCCTAGAGCCCGCCTGCTGCCTGATGTAGCAGAGCTGAGATTGTTTCCGTCTGCTCATTCCCTGTGCATAGACATCTATATCTATGCACAGGGATGAGCAGAGAGGACATCGCGTTTTGGACTGCGTCGGACGGACGAGGATTTTTTTTAATTAAAGGTGGAGTCCCTAATGGCTTTTTTTTTAATTTCTAATAAAAATTTTTCTCTGTGTTGTGTTTTTTTTAAAACAATTTAATAGAAATTCATGGCGGTCATGTCTAATATTGGCGTGACCGCCATAAATTTCGGGCTTAGGGCCAGCTGATAATACAAAGCTGGCCCTAACCTCTTTATTACCCAGCGTGCCACCGCCACCAGGGCCGCTGGAAGAGCGGGGTTCAGCGCCAGAGGATGGCGCTTCAATGAACGCGCCATTTTCTGGGGCGGCTGCGGGCTGCAATTTGCAGCGGGGGGTGCCCAGAAAGCTTGGGCATCCCTGCTCTGCGGATTCCAGCCCCCAGCTGCTTAGCTGTACCTGGCTAGACATAGAAATTGCGCGGAGCCCCACGCATTTTTTTTTAATTATTTCATGAAATTCTGAGACTCTGACTCTGAGACTCTGACTCTGAGACTCGGACTCTGAGACTCGGACTCTGAGACTATGAGACTCTGACTCTGAAATTCATGAAATAATAAAAAAAAAATGCGTGGGGCTCCGCGCAATTTCTATGTCTAGCCAGGTACAGCTAAGCAGCTGGGGGCTGGAATCTGCAGCGCAGGGATGCCCAAGCTTTCTGGGCACCCCCGCTGCAAATTGCAGGCCGCAGCCACCCCAGAAGATGGCGCGTTTATTGAAGCGCCATCCTCTGGCGCTGAACCCCGCTCTTCCAGCGGCCCTGGTGGCGGTGGCACGCTGGGTAATAAAGGGGTTAATACCAGCTTTGTTATACAAGCTGGTATTAAGCCCGAGATTCTTAATGTCAGGCCACGTTTGACCTAGCCACTAAGAATCTCCAATAAAGGGTTAAAAAAACACAACACAGAGAAAAATTTTTATTTGAAATAAAAAAAAAATCCATTAGGGACTCCATCTTTAATTAAAAAAATCCTCTTCTGTCCGACGCAGTCCAAAACGCGATGTCCTCTCTGCTACATCCCTGTGCATAGATATAGATGTCTATGCACAGGGAATGAGCAGACTGAGAACAATCTCAGCACTGCTACATCATCTCTGTGAGCAGGCGGGCTCTAGGACCCTGGAGCTGGCAGCCTGCACAGAGAAGACAGCCAGACTCGGCTCGCAATGTAACAGCAGTTACTTTGCGAGTTTCCCTGCTATCACTGGCACAGTAGCTGAGTCTAATGCAAGACAATAGCAATCCTAGTTTTGTCAGCGTTTGCCAATGATTTGCATTGGACTCGTGCGAGTAAACGCTGGGAAACTCGCAGATTAACGAGTCCTGCGAGTCCCTTACTACTCGCCGAGTAACGAGTCCTAGCAAGTAGATTCACCCATCCCTACTCACAATCTTAGACTTTTCAGAGCCGTCACATCTCTCTTCTGACCCATTTTTCCTAAGGAAAGGCATTTGCCTAATAATTAAGCACACCTTACATAGGGTGTTGATGTCATTACACCACACCTCTCCTCATTACAGAGATGCACATCACCTGAGTTATTTAATTGGTAGTTGGCTCTCAGCCTATACAGCTTGGAGTAGGACAACGGGTATAAAAAGTATCATGTGATCTAAATACTCATTTACCTAATAATTCTGCACACAGTGTACTTTTCCTCTTATTGTTCCATTCCTGATGTTTTCATAGAAATACTGGTGTAAAATACTGAACATGTGAATGTGGCTTTAGACCTAGACTCTAGCTGATTTGATGGGATAGCTAACCAGCAACTCCACCAAATTTAGAAAATTCACAAACAATATGTTCATCTGTCTGGGGCCCGAGCCTGTGCCCTTGGGTGACAATGAAAAGGGGATTATTTACAGGGATTAAAATTATTGTCGGTCTTGATGCCACCTGTAGGTCCGGTGATGGCACTGGCACTGCTGGGACCTCCGGGATGATGGGCGGCAGCAAGATGTTGTGGCTCTCTACAGGAAGAGCAGGTTCCCCGGGGCTGTAAGGGTAGGATGGTGAAATAGGATAGTGCAGTCATTGTTGTGTGGGACAGGTTGAAGAAGGGACACACATACAATAAAGTCTTTTTCTGTACCTTTTACTGATGTTCTTGCAGGTACACTCTCCGGGTTGAAGGCTACACCTCAGGATTTCCACACTAAACAGGGTATAGGCCTCCTTCTTCTGTTCCTTGTACCGAAGCCTGGCTGGCATGAAACCAGACCTGACCACCTGTTTCTCTACACCCGTGTTGCTACACTGAGGGCTCTCTCTTGGGCTACCGCTATCCCTCTGGCGGTCCCTGGCTCTCAAATGTGGGTACTGTGGGTGTCCGGGAAGCTAAGCTTCCACGGTGTACTGGATTCTCTGCTTGGCTGATTTTCTCCCTGTTGCAGACTCGGACACCTGTGACTGGTGTTCTGGTGGGGTGAGCCGGTATGACCTCTCTGCCCCCTCTTTAGTGTTCCTCACCTCTGCCTTCGGCCCTCGCTCTCTGGACCCTCACATTGGCTCTGGCGGTGCACTGGTATCGGGCCTAGCATGGGTCCGATAACCAGTTTTAGCTCACTTGGCACTGAGCTGACTTTACAGTTTTTCTAGAGACTGCACACTCTGGCTAACTCCGGCCCCAGCACCTTTATTTATAGGGGATCTGGCTTAACAGCAACCAATATTGCTCCCCCTACAAGCTTGGAGTGGAAGGTGTTGGGTGTATGTGAGATACCAGATGTGGAAATCCCTTAGTGAACTAGTTGGTTCTGTGGCTTTCCTGGCACAGGGCGCCACACATCATTCAACCCCTTTTTGGCTGGAAAACATCCAAGAGGCAAACATGATGTAATGTCTTCTTAAAAAGCCACTGTGGGGGATGTGTAAGTCCCATGTATGATACTTTATTGTGAAAATTGCCTCTTCAAAGAAGACAAACTCCAGTGCCACCTATTGGAACTAGAGATGCTACAAGTTCATATCGACCCTTTAACAAGCCTTGCCATATGACTAATTATATTAGCCAAACCAGAATTTTAATTTGCAGACACAGTATTCCGGGGTGCTTGCCCTTCACTAGTGCAAAGCATGAGATTTGATTTGGCTAGGTGAGAGGCTAAGACTGGAGATCTAGAGGATAACATTTTTCTTTTTAAAGAGTTGTATGCCATGCCAGACCTGGCATGTCACTCTCCATAAGGAGAAATGTTATCCTTTAGATTCCCATCCTTAATTGATAATTCTGATGTATGGTGCATTACCATGTAGCTCAGTTCCACTTATCCCAATTTGCTCCATTAGATTGGACTGAGAACCCAGTCACATCCACATCTATACTGTACTGTTCGGTGGTTGGGCATATAAAGAAGACATTGCACTGCATGGAGGCTATGGCTTCTTTTTTATGCTCGGATGTGAAGATCCTGCATTCAAACTTGTCATACACTGATTGCCCATCCAATAGATTTATCTTATTGAGCTAATCATTTTATGCTTTCTGTATCTTTCTTTCAGATTAGTGAATTAATTAGATTCTAATAAACCTGGACCATTTGAATCCGCAATTTGGATATTCTGTAGATTAAGTAGGAGGAATGTAAAGCCGGCAGAAATCCCAAAGTAATATAATACCATGGAAGGTACATAGAGTGAGCATAGTAATAAAAAGTACCAGCAAAAATTCCAGTGAAGTATATAGTGTTATATATGAAAGTGAAGGATACAAATTTCATCGTTGAGCAATATGTAGTGATGAGAAGGTGGTCAACATTCACCTAAAATTTCAGAGGTGAGTGAAACTGACTTTGAATTGTTTTACAGTGTCAGCTGATGGTTAAAACCGCTCTCCGGAGGCAGGCGACCAATCAGCTGATAGTCAGCTAATTGGTGGTCCGCCAGCGGCGGGCGATTTAAACCAACAGCTAATGCTGTCAGCTTGGCCAATCAGCTGACACTGTCAGTGGTGACACTGTCAATGGTTTATATCACCCGTCGGCGGAGGGCAAGCAATTAGCTGATAGAGTCAGCTCACTGGTCGCTCGCCGCCAGAGGCCGTGGTTATAGGCGCTGGATTAGGCATTGTCTGAATGGCAAAAATGGCTGTTTCTTATATGGCAAGGACATGTGACATACCCAGCCAATGACACAAGCCCTTGTGTGCAAAAAGTGCACTTTGCTCTATGGGTGCTGAAAGACCGGACCACCCACAGTGGTAAAAAAAAAAAAGTAAAAAAAATATGGATATCTGCATTATTTGACAACAGACCTCTCCCCAGGACCCCCCCCATTCTTAGACACTGAAACTCATAATAACGTTGCACAAAAGCATTACTGTAAAAAGTCAGTAACGCTTTTGGTCAACGAACCGTTATTGAACATAACCTCGAATTACCGAATTCGTCGAACAACTCGAACATAGCCCAAAACAGGTTGAAGTTGAGATTGGAGAACATGTTTGATATAACATCGCTCATCTCTAGTAATACGTCTCCAGATTGATGGATAAATGACTGCTCATCTTCATCTTTACTGTGTGATGATACAATGAGGAGAAGAGGAGACTGGTAGAGAGATGTAATAGAAAAACAGTTGAATGGAGGATCCTATAGAATAATTTATCTAAATATTAACAGAGAGACTGATTAATATATTATCCACAGTTGTATTGTATTGTCCGCCATTGGACATCTTACTGCGAGCCATAAAGGAAGACATCAAAGAACTGAAAGCAGAGAGAAGTCCTGAGGCCACAATGAAATGTCCAGTCCGGGGTAATATCATCCTCCTCAGATACAGGAACAGTCTGGAGCGGAGGGTGGAGATCTTCAGACAGAGGACAATGGAGAGGAGAGACGTTAACCAAACATTATTTGTAAAAAAAGGAATAAAATGTCAATGATACCCCTAGAAACATACAAGTACTGCCTGCTCAGGAAGAATGTAGCCAGTATTACATGATAAAACACATTGAGTGCCAATCATTGAAATTCCAAGAGAAGTTACAATGTGGTCAACAGAAGTCACCGATCTTCCTTTCCACCAGTCGTTGACATTGCCAAATGAATTTATCACCAGGCAGGGAATGAGAACAGTTATTGGAATCAGCCATCCCTGTACTATGAGGATCCTGATAACACAGCAAAGCTTTATTGAGGTTTAACTATATCTAAGTTCTTACATGTATTCAAATACTGTAACATTTACTTGGAAAATTCAAAGTACATCACAGACTCCGAGCCGGAACAGATCAACAAATGCAGATCAGATCATATTGCATATAAAACTTATATTACAGCTGTTGGAACAGAAAAGAAAGAAATACCTACCCAGCTCACCGCTTGACCCCTCGAGTACAATTTCCTCTCGAGCAAGGATGAAGTGTTGGTCACAAACACCAGGAAAAGCCAATCATCAAGAAGAAAGGTTAGGGAAAATGCAGATGGTACAGACGTAAAAGCTTGAATCCATATAAAAAGCTACAAAAAAACAGAACACTCCACATATAAGCCCCCAAAAACCGACATGTTTTGGCATAGCCTAAGTCATGGTATCAATGGTAATTATTAAGTTGTAAAAAGAACACAATCACAGTCCTCTTTTCCCATTTTTATTACTTCCACACAAAACCTCCACGATCCTCTGTAATGTCCATTCACACCAGGACTCTACATCGACTGACCATTGTGAATGGGGTGATGTCACAGTTTGGTTCACCTAATGGTTCAGTGATGAGGCTGAGCTATGAACGGAGATGAACCAGACTGACATTGGCTGCTGTGAACAGATGTCTGTAAGGATTGTGGAGGGTTTGTATGGGGATAATAAAGGGATTTGTGTTCTTTTTTTTACAAATAAATGATTTTTAACGATGTGGTGTATTATTTGCCATTTATTTATAACTAGCTGTGAGCCCGATGCATCGGGATTCTAGACTATATATGTAGTTTATTTATGAAGATTTAAGAATAATGCAAAGTGAAGCTTTGGGTTTAAATCCTGCGTCAATATCGCTGATTGCTGGCAACCGGCCGGGGCAACCAATCAGCGAAGCGTGGTTGAAATCCCGCGCCAATTTGCGGGCGGACTGTCCCTGTTGCTGATTGGTCATGGGCGGCTGGCCTGACCAATCGGCAACGCAGGATTTGCGTTACAGACAAACAGACAGAAGTAGACAATTATATAGTAGATGGCTGCGTCTAACATTGGCCTGACATTATGATTCTTGGGCTTCGTGCAAGCTGGAAAAATTCAGCTGGCATTAACCTTTTATTATCCAGTCTGCCACCATCCCCAGGGTAACTTGAAGGGCATGGTAACTGCACATCATGGCATCTCTCATGGATGAGCCAAATCTGGGATGGCTCAGGCTGTAATTTTTAGCAAAGATAACTAGAACACTTAGGGCTTACCATGCTTGGAATTCCAGCCTCCAGCTGCCTGGGTTACTTAGGCTGGTGATCAAAAATACGGTAAAGCCCACGGCCATTTTTTAAATTATTTATTTTCCAGGTAATCATACTGCCAACCAATCACAGATGCTGGTAGAGAGGGAGGATGGGGCAAAATAGGAGTTTAACTAATCAACGGGGGTGGAAGCAGTGATGTTCATAAGCTGACCTGGAAGCAGGGTGACAGCTGCATGGAAGCTTGGCAAGTAATACTTTAGGAAGCTAATGTCTGTGCAAAAACAGCGGGACTTCTTTGTAAAACGGTGTTTTGTGAAAGTGTTTTCTAGGCCCTTGATTTTTCCTACCATTAACTTCAATATGGTTCGAAAGTTCGGCGAACTGTTTGTTGATCTATTTGGTGAACATATTAAGATAAAGTCTATTCCTAGCGCATGCTCAAGAATGAATGAAAAACAGGCTAAGATGATGTTCAAATAAGTCCAACTTTTATTTTTGTCTCATTCACATGACAGAAGTAATTGGCTGTTACGACGTCTCGGCAATTTCTGCCGTGTTCACGTTGTATTACAGCTAACAGAGAGTGATATATATTTTTCATTTCTATTTCCTTTCAGAGAAACAGATATTGATACATCTTACATGATCATTAATATAAGGAAATTTATATGTGGCTTATGTTGCACAATAACATAGAATACAATAATATAGAGACAAGTCTGAAATCCATCAGGGTAATGTATTTTGGGTTGCAATACCTATCTACGTTGAAGAAAAAAATTAGAAGAGAGAGGATCATTTTATCCTAAGAATGGCATGAGACTTAGGGGTGCCGTCACACCTCGACGGCACTAGAGATGTCGGTGGCGACAGGCAGGAGTGCGCACGCTTTTGGCACCCCGCCAGCACGTCACCGCCCCCTGTTTACACGGGGAGATACCTCTGGCGATTGCCCCGGCGAGCTGACTGGCGGCATCGCCGCCGGGTGGTTGTCTCAAAACCCAGCAGCGATGCAGTACAATGGGAGCCTATGTCTCCCATCGCTCTGTCAGGCGCCGGGCGGCCGTTTGATGTGAAAACCAGGCAAGCACTCAGAGGCGCCGACATCCGCCTTTTACATTAGACGATGCAGGGGCGCGATATGGGCGCCGATAGGCCACGCCCTACATCGCTAGTACATCGGCAGTGCTGTCGCCAGGTGTGATGGTACCCTTACTGTATGACCAGGTACCTAAAAAGAAGACTAAGAATACATTCAAGAAAGAAAGAGTAGATTCTTGATAGGTAACCTCTCTGAGATGTTTTAAAACTATCTGCCTTAAATGGATCAGAATGCCCAGGGATTAGAGGATATTTTAAGACAGTCAAATAGTTACCCCATGAAGTATATAAAAAGAGTTACTATGACTACATATAATGATTTCATTAATTCGTTACTGTCAAATATTACCTGATCTCATGTTGATAAGGTGTAATACAATAAGTAAGATATATAGAAAAGATATCCAATGAATTCTGCCAATACTATGGAAACAAAAAACTTTATGGTTGTATATTAACCCTAATTTGTATATGGGATATAAAAACAGGATCTCAAAATGTGTTCTATAAAGGCTGCGAGTAAGTTTATGTGATTTTGCCCTTTTTCTAAAAGGTAACAATTTATCCCCTGGTGGCTGTATGGGAGGCCATCTTCTTCCCTTATTGCACGATTACGAGTATAATGGGGTTCTACACCTTTATCAAGTGCCAACTTGTAGGTGGCTATATAGTATGATGAGATTTTAATATATGAGGGCCGTTTTATGACTGGCCTATGTCATATGCATCTTTTATTGCTCTCACGTCACATCTCCTCTCTACCTTCCTCATGCTCCGGCCTTGAAATATGTGTAAAAAACTTTTTTTTCCCTAGTTTGGAGATATATAGTTAATGATATTTAACTCCTAATACAACGCATATATGTAAAATTTGATATAATACTTGTTATTTGAGCATAAATGTTAATGATCCTCTCTTTTTTTAGGTCGACTCCTATTCCATCTAGTAAGTTTAATCTCTAAATATAGATTAATGTCTGTTGTAGATCTAAAGCGAATACTCATTGATTGTATAACTTGAAAAGTTGTTTTTAAATTTGTCTTCACATATTGAGCACTGTAATTATACCGTGGGCTGGTGTGGGCGGTCTCGTCCAGGGCTTTATTACCTCGGACGTGACGTCAGACGCCAGACTAGCGTGGTCCGTAGAAGCAGCGAGTCCCGCTGCGACACGGGGAACCGTCACCGAGTCTCAGCACCCCCTCCCTTCCCTGCTTGTCCGTGATGAATCGCATGGAATAAAATTCTTGAAGAGTCGTCCTTGGTGAGTGCCGTGTTTTTCCCACTGTATGCTGTATAAGACTTTATTCTTGTGTTCTATAAAGGGTTAAATAGGTAATTTACTGCTTTATGATGTGGGATGTGTATATATTTTTTCTGAGCACCTTGACCTAGGGAGGTGAGCAGACATGCCGAATTACATGGTGAACATATTCCCGTTCAGCGAACAGAGCCGAGCCTAAACATGAAAGGGTTCGCTTACCTCTAGTCATGGGTGGAGAACACTAAGGAATTTTCTGAATTGTATGTATCGAAGCGGCTGACACGTGTGGCCTGCTCCGCAGTCCAAGTGAATCCATTGGCACATTTAGTGTTAAGTTGCAAATGCTGCTTTATTGCTGTGTGAAACGGCTCCAGGCTGCTGCTCTGAGTGTGTCAGCTGACTTAGATGATCACGCCTCCTCTTTCTCCAGCTAATGCTGATGCTAGAGTTCATTCCTACTAAGACCCCGTGCAGTCAGCTAGCGCGTGCTCGTGCTGCTGCAGTTTCTATCCGTGGAGTTGCAGTGTTTCCCTGGTCTTTGGGTGGAGGTAAGGGCCCTTAGCCTGGGGCTTGTTGGGAGCATAGGGCTAGGTTGGCGGCTCAGACCTCCTCACCTTCAGAGCTACCTCTGAGGCAGGGTGAGTCAGGAACCCCAGTATAAGGATCATAATCACTCCCTAAAATGCCTAAGCCCATTCTTCATCTTGCTGCCTGATTTCCCTGCCCCTGTGCCAATAGCATTGTATTTATTCAGTGATTTGATTAAGTATATTTGGTGTAGGTAATAATGGGGAATTGTTAAAATCAACTTCTTATATAGATTATGTTGAGCATGGACTCCCCTAAATTTGATGATTTTATTGGTAATGATTTCCATTTCTGTACTCAATTTATGGGAGAATATTTATTGGAAAATCAATAATGAAGTCACTGGACAAGGTCTTCAAATTGAGGAACATTTCACTGGTGATGAAGACACGCTAGTACGTAGTTTGGTCTTTTCTGTACTAACATATAGAAGTGAAACATGAACAAAGAAACAAGACAGAAGAAGAATCAACAACTTCTAAATGAGGAACAAATCAAGCCAGACATGTCACTTGAAGGAAGGATCACCAAGCTACGACTTGTCTACACATCATACGAGGAGAGCAATCAGTGGAGAAGGACATCATGGGGGAAGAATAGAAGGATCAATGTGAAGAGGAAGACCAGCAACCCGATGAATTGATACAATCAAGATAATGACGACCCTGGTGGACCTATCTAGGCTTGCAGAAGACCCTGGTAGAGCTATAGTGGCTGCACAAGATCCTACAAAGCGTTCATCCATCAATCGCCATGGCTCCATATTGAGACGAATGCCAGTGAATAATAAGGGATAGACGAGGAGCGGGGGCCACATTATCATTATTTAGGGTGCTAACCTCCACAGTTAGGTAGGGCAGAAGAGGGAGGATAGTTTGTAGGGCATTATATTTTCCTCATCTCTTTTGTTGTCTGTATTCATATGTTTATTTATGTGGGGCTTCTCTTAAAAATTAATATTTTTAGATGGGTAACTTATGGCAGCCTTTTTATAGACCCTATATATATACTGGTTATTTTGAATATGAGTTTTTGATTCTGCATAACTTTACGGTTTATGATATTGTCACTAAGTATGGTATAGCGGTAGGGAATCAGGACGGTAAGATAGACTAAAGGCATTCAGTGGAGTTAGTTTGTTGATTGCTCTCAGTGGGAGAAACAAGATAATAGTCTTGTAGTTGTGATACCTTTTAATGGCTAACAAAAATAAAATAAGTGATGTTACAAGGCGAGCTTTCAAGACATTTTAGGTCCCTTCATCAGGCATGGTATGACCCTTAGACTGGGGTCCCCAGGATACCCTGCTTCCAGAGGTACCTCTGAAGGTGAGGCGGTTAGGGTTGCCACCTGATCAGCCCTAGACTTAGAGCCCCTACTTCCACGGACCGGGAAAACAGCAACTCCTACAGGTAATGTAACAGCAGCAAGGACAAGCACGAAACTTGCATATCTTCACCACTTGAGGTCCATGTAGACATTAAGCTATTAGCAACAACGCAGGGAAGAAAGTGGAACTATTTGAAGGAAAACTATCGGGCCAAAAATCCATATGTAACTGATATAATTTTCTAATTCCTTTCTCTAAACTCTCTCTTTTCGTGTATTTCTATTATTTATACTTCCCTTCTATTCTCTGTAAACTTCAAAATACAAGATTAATTCCCTCTGTCAATCACAGTGAGTTCTCTGCTGCCCACTCCCCAAAATAATGAATATTCATACTTCATTACACAGCTCTGTGATCTGTCTGTTGTGTGACTCATTCACTGCAGACAGAGAAAGGAGGGGGATTAGGGGTGATCTTTGCTGCAGCTTCGAGTGTGCAATCTGAGATATTTCTATGTGATTATAAGAACATTTGATCATTTGCTCAGCAAATACATACATTACATGTATGCAAGAAAACCAAAATTCATATAAACACATAGAAATCTTAGACACCACAGGCTGCAGTACAAAGTTAAGTCCTCCAAGCACAGAGCAGAGAGGGGAGGGAGTGAACAAAAGCTTGGATGAGTGTGGATATTTAAATATACTTATACAGCAGCGGGACTAATCAACTGGTTATATAATGGAGAGGACTAATGCAGGAGCTCCCTGCAGGGTCTGACAATGCTGATAACAAATGGTACAATAATGTTTTTAAAATGTCTGCTCAGGCACTATTCAAGGGTAATATTAGTATGATACTGAATCATGACCTGACAGTGTCCCTTTAAAGGCTGATGGAGTGGAACAAGTAAGTGATCTGACACCCCACCTACACATGCAGAGCCGCACACAGCAACAGCAGAATCTGCATATTAACACTGAATATGCCAAATGATATTAACTCTGATTTAAATCACAGCAGCATTTCACATAGACTGCAAAGCAGCCAACACGTGACAGATATACAGTGTCTCATAGCTATAGTAATACTAGCTGTGAGCCCGATGCAAATGCATCGGGATTGTAGAACGTGCATAAATTTGCTTATAATAGTTATAGCTGGTCTGAGTACTTTTTGGGGGGGTGTGAGGACTTTTTGGGGGGTGTTGTATACTTTTTGGGGGTTGTTGAATACTTTTTGGGGGGTGTTCAATACTTTTTGGGGGGTGTTCAATACTTTTTGGGGGGTGTTGAATACTGTTTGGGGGGGTATTAGATTAATTTTTTAAATTTAATTAGTTAATGTAATTAATATATTAATCTTATATATTATTTTTTTTGTTGTTTTTTATTATTATGTTTTATTTTATTGTGTATTATTTATATTATTATTTTTTTTTTTTTTTAGTATTTTTATTATTATTAAAGTTAAAAAACCGCACTTGCTGCACCTGCCGCAAGTCCCCCTATACTTTCTATGGGGATTACCGCAACCGCGCCACAACCGTTACACTTGCGGCGCGGTTGCGGTAATCCCCATAGAAAGTATAGGGGTACTTGCGGCAGGTGCGGTGGCTGAGGTAGCGACTCGCAATGGCCTCGCGGCCATTGCTCGCGCTACCTCAGCGGTAAATCGCTAAGTTTGTGGCCGAGCCTATGGTTCTATTTTCGGCCAGCGACTCGCTGAGTAAAACAGCTGAGTGTGAGTGCTGAAGATCCGATACATTCATGAGCCTAATGAGCGGCTGAACCTGTGGGGATTAGTGCTTTGCTGGGCTAAACCTGAATGGTGCACAGGGGGTTAATCACATGTCAGGTCTGTGTGTGAGTGAAGATGTGCTGATTGACTCACTGGGTTGCAGCTGGGAGTGAGTAGGCTGGATAGGAACCTGCCAGGTGTCTGAGTGAGGAGAGGATAATTCAGAAGTTCAGAGCACTGCCATGTGAAGAGGTGCTGGAAGTGATCCGTCCTCAGTGGGTAAGTGATGGGAGCCTACCAGCTGATGTGTGCATGGCAGCCAGTGTCCAAGGGCCAGGCGGTCACAGCTGACTTTGGGACATTGAGGGGGGGGGGCTGTGCGGCCATTGAGGGGGGGGGGCTGTGCGGCCATTGAGGGGGGGGGGCTGTGCGGCCATTGAGGGGGGGGGGGGCTGTGCGGCCATTGAGGGGGGGGGGGCTGTGCGGCCATTGAGGGGGGGGGCTGTGCGGCCATTGAGGGGGGGGGGCTGTGCGGCCATTGAGGGGGGGGGCTGTGCGGCCATTGAGGGGGGGGGGGCTGTGCGGCCATTGAGGGGGGGGGGGCTGTGCGGCCATTGAGGGGGGGGCGTAGTAGTAGTAGTAGTAGTAGTAGTAGTAGTAGTAGTAGTAGTAGTAGTAGTAGTAGTAGTAGTCCCCCATACAAAGTATAGGGAGACGTGCTGTGATAGCGACTCGCAATGCACTACACAGCGACTCGCATGGATCCCCATGCAAAGTATAAGGGGACTTGCGGCGGCTGACGTAGCGACTCGCAATGGCCTCGCGGCCATTGCTCGCGCTACCTCAGCGGTAAATCGCTAACTCTGTAGCCGGGCCTCTGGTTCTATTTTCGCCCAGCGACTCGCAATGGCCGCTTCGCGGCCATTGCTCGCGCGTGGTGACGTCACATAGTTTCATAGCCACGGCGTTTTCGGGGGCCGACACGAAAATGCCTACGGCAATTATAGAGTAGAAGTGTCATCCACTCAGGAGTTAAAGTTGCACCCCTTGACAAAGCATTAGTGAAACCTACGTTGGGTAGGGGTCACCACAGGTCAGGACACGTAGGCACAGTGTGGATCTGGAATCTGTCATCTTGCACATATGGGTGAGTGTAATGGAGAGGAGTGAATGGTGCACTTCCATGTGGATATCCGTCATCCCATAGCTAAGAGTGTGTTGGTGTATTACCATGTGATATAAACAATTTGATTCTATGCTTAGCCCAGGTGTTACAACCCGATTGTGGTACCAACCTTTGAATTTTTCACCAAGTACTTCTTTGTATTGTCCTTTTGTGTATGAGCTTTTAATCATTTAATAAAAGTTCTAAATTAATGAAGAAACCTTTAACTCCTGAGTGGATGCCAATTATTTCTACTGTATGAGTAATTGGAGTGTTTCTTACATAGTCCCCACAAAAATCGCCTGGTGTATATATAGGTGGACTAGTCATGAATTAATCAGGAGGCTGAGATATTGATACACAGTGGAGTTTGTGTTGTTTGAACAAATTATTAGGTGTCTCATAGCTCCAGAATTTCTTTTTTATAGAGATCTTCTGCATTCTGCATTTTTTTTTGTTTGCTCAGTGTAAGGCTGCTTTCACACTGCGTTTTTCTGGGATCCGTGGCTGTCCATTGTAAAATGGACAGTCACTAATCCAATTTGGCTCTGTTTGGATCTGCTGCTGTCCAAGGGGTCCTGCAAAAAGTCTGATCCCCTCAGACAGCAAAATAACACAGCGTGAAAGCAGCCTAAGGGTACGGACACACTGACGTGAAACTCGGACGACAGCAATGCGAGTAATAATCGCATTGCAATTGGACCAATGTTTCTCAATGTCCGAAAGCACATTTCCGAGTGTCGGACGTTTTTTTCTCACCGGCTTCATGGACAGCAAAGCAGTCGCAACATGCTGCGATAGTATCGATTCATGGCCGAGACTCGCCAATGCAAGTCTAGGGGTCCAACAAAAATCACGGACTGCACACGGACCATCCGAGAGGCATCCAATTTTTCACTGATACATTCTCATTCTGTAGCTTACACAACTGTAAAAAATGCTCCTGTAAATGATTCTACAGTAAATAGCTGCTGAGAAAAAAACGGATTGCTCTTGGACAACACATGGAAGCCACACTGACCAAAAAGCAGACGACACTTGAACGACTCTCGGATACGTCAATCGGACCGTTTTTCCTCTCGCCAGTGTGTTTCCAGCCTAATCTGACCCGCGATATGAGTTTCAAGTCCCCAACATGTCAATTTCCCCTGTAGGGACGCTGAGCTTCATAAGCTGATTTTTCCTAAAGAATTGCATTAAATACAGAAAATACAAAGGGAAGAAATGCATGTAATCTGCACATGACTGAATTAGGCCACTTTCAAATCAATGGTTTTTTGAATTTCGCGTCATATCCGGCAGATTTACTGCCAGAGAAAGTAAAAATAATCCCAAAATATTTTTTAACTACCGTATATACTCGTGTATAAGCCGAGTTTTTCAGCCAAAAATTGGGCTGAAAAGTCTCCCCTCGGCTTATACACGGGTCATATACGTGGTTAATGGGGGCTGTGTCCGGGGCTGGGGGGCTGGGGAGGCGGGGGGAGGCTGCTGAATGAGAGGCCCCGTCACGTGTGGCCGCTCATTACATATGCACTGCTTCCCCCTGTCAATCAGCGGCAGGGGGAAGCAGTGCATAACTAAATATATCCCCCCCAAGTGCTGGCACTTGCCCCCCCTGCTTGTAAGGCCCCCCCGGCTGCTATTATTACCATCCTCTCCTCTGTCTTCATCGCGCGCAAGTCCCTCTGTGCTCCCGTCCTCAGTAGCATCCGGGGTCATGTGACCGGCCGGTCGCATGACGTCATCGCTATGCGACGGCCGGGGACCCGGATGCATGGAGGACGGGAGCACCGAGGCACCTGCGCGTGCGATGAAGACAGAGGAGAGGATGGTAAGTTAAGCAGCCGGGGGGGCTTAAAAGCAGGGGGGCAAGTGCCAGCATACACCTCTGGGGCTGCCTGTGTATACACCTCTGGGGCAGCCTGTGTATACACCTCTGGGGCAGCCTGTGTATACACCTCTGGGGCTGCCTGTGTATACACCTCTGGGGCAGCCTGTGTATACACCTCTGGGGCAGCCTGTGTATACACCTCTGGGGCAGCCTGTGTATACACCTCTGGGGCTGCCTGTGTATACACCACTGGGGCTGCCTGTGTATACACCTCTGGGGCTGCCTGTGTATACACCTCTGGGGCTGCCTGTGTATACACCTCTGGGGCTGCCTGTGTATACACCTCTGGGGCAGCCTGTGTATACACCTCTGGGGCTGCCTGTGTATACACCTCTGGGGCAGCCTGTGTATACACCTCTGGGGCTGCCTGTGTATACACCTCTGGGGCAGCCTGTGTATACACCTCTGGGGCTGCCTGTGTATACACCTCTGGGGCTGCCTGTGTATACACCTCTGGGGCTGCCTGTGTATACACCACTGGGGCTGGAACTGCCTGTGTATACACCACTGGGGCTGGAACTGCCTGTGTATACACCACTGGGGCTGGGGCTGCCTGTGTATACACCACTGGGGCTGGGGCTGCCTGTGTATACACCACTGGGGCTGGGGCTGCCTGTGTATACACCACTGGGGCTGGGGCTGCCTGTGTATACACCACTGGGGCTGGGGCTGCCTGTGTATACACCACTGGGGCTGGAACTGCCTGTGTATACACCACTGGGGCTGGAACTGCCTGTGTATACACCACTGGGGCTGGGGCTGCCTGTGTATACACCACTGGGGCTGGGGCTGCCTGTGTATACACCACTGGGGCTGGGGCTGCCTGTGTATACACCACTGGGGCTGGGGCTGCCTGTGTATACACCACTGGGGCTGGGGCTGCCTGTGTATACACCACTGGGGCTGGGGCTGCCTGTATACACCACTGGGGAGGCTGCTGTATACAACACTGGGGAGGCTGCTGTAATACTGCTGGGGCCTGTATACACCACTGGGGAGGCTGCTGTATACTACGACTGGGGAGGCCTGTATACCTGTGCTGGGGTCCACCCTCGGCTTATACACGAGTCAATAGGTTTTCCCAGGTTTTGGGGGCAAAAGTAGGGGGGTCGGCTTATACACGGGTCGGCTTATACACGAGTATATACGGTACATAAATAGTAAGAAACTAAAAAATGATGGTGTTGGCCCCTTTAAAAATAATCTGGGTAAAATGGTGGATGAGTATGAGGAAAAAGCCAATATGCTAAATGACTTTAGTCAGTGATAACAAAAACTGTCAATTAAATGTCACCTGCTTAACCCAGCAGGAACTACGGCATCGTTTAAAAATCACTAAAATTGACAAATCCCCGGGCCCGGATGGGATACACCCCAGAGTGCTGCAGGAATTAGGTACTGTCATAGATAGACCATTATTTTTAATCTTTAAAGATTCCATAATAACAGGGTCTGTACCACAGGACTGGCGTATAGCAAATGTGGTGCCAATATTCAAAAAGGGAACAAAAACTGAACTTGGAAATTATAGGCTAGTAAGCTTAACCTCTACTGTGGGTAAAATCCTAGAGGGTTTTCTAAGAGATGCTATACTGGAGTATCTGAAGAAAAATAACCTCGTGACACAATATCAACATGGTTTTACGAGGGACCGTTCCTGTCAAACTAATCTGATAAGCTTCAATGAAGAAGTAAGTTCTGGACTGGACCAAAGAAATGCAGTGGATGTGGTGTATATGGACTTTTCAAAAGCTTTTGATACGGTGCCACACAAAAGTTTGATACATAAAATGAGAGCAATGAGGGTAGGGGAAAATATGTGTAAGTGGGTTAAAAACTGGATTAGCGATAGGAAACAAAGGGTGGTCATTAATGGAACACACTCAGAATGGGTCACAGTTAACAGTGGGGTACAACAGGGGTCAGTATTGGGCCCGCTTCTTTTTAATATATTTATTAATGACCTTGTAGGGGGCATACAGAGTAGAATCTCAATATTTGCAGATGACACTAAACTCTGCAGGGTAATCAATACAGAGGAGGACAATTTTATATTACAGGAGGATTTATGTAAACTAGAAGCTTGGGCTGATAAATGGCAAATGAGCTTTAATGGGGATAAATGTAAAGTCATGCTCTTGGGCAATGGAAACAAAAGGTATAATTATGTGCTTAATTGTAAAACACTGGGCAAAACTCTCACTGAAAAAGACCTGGGTGTATGGGTAGATGACAAACTCACATTTAGTGGCCAGTGTCAGGCAGCTGCTGCAAAGGCAAATAAAATAATGGGATGCATTAAAAGAGGCATAGATGCTCATGAGGAGAACATAATTTTACCTCTATACAAGTCACTAGTGCGACCACACTTAGAATACTGTGTACAATTCTGGTCTCCGGTGTATAAGAAAGACATAGCTGAACTAGAGCGGGTGCAGAGACGAGCGACCAAGGTTATTAGAGGACTGAGAGGTCTGCAATACCAAGACAGGTTATTAGAGGACTGAGGGGTCTGCAATACCAAGACAGGTTATTAGAGGACTGAGGGGTCTGCAATACCAAGACAGGTTATTAGAGGACTTGGGGGTCTGCAATACCAAGACAGGTTATTAAACTTGGGCTTATTTAGCTTGGAAAAACGAAGGCTTAGGGGTGATCTTATAATAATGTATAAATATATGAGGGGACAGTACAGAGAACTTTCTAATGATCTCTTTACTCTTAGGCCTGAGACTGGGACAAGGGGCGTCCTCTACAGAGACAGGGACAAGGGGCATCCTCTACAGAGATGGGGACAAGGGGGCATCCTCTACAGAGACAGGGACAAGGGGCATCCTCTACGTCTGGAGGAAAGAAGGTTTAATCATAATCACAGACGCGGATTCTTTACTGTAAGAGCAGTGAGACTATGGAGCTCTCTGCCACATGATGGTGTAACATCTACTACTAACATTTAAGAAGGGCCTGGATGCCTTTCTTGAAAACTATAATATTACCAGTTATATATACTAGATTCTTTGATAGGGCGTTGATCCAGGGAACTAGTCTGATTGCCGTATCTGGAGTCAGGAAGGAATTTTTTCCCCCAATGTGGAGCTTAGTGTTGCCACATGGGTTTTTTTTTTGCCTTCCTCTGGATCAACATGTTAGGCTATGGGGTGAACTAGATGGACCTAAAGTCTTCCTTCAACCTTAAAAACTATGTTACTATGTTACCATGTTACTGCATCTACCACATAACTACTGACTTGCGGCAAAGCCTGCGTTTTTCCAGCACTTGCAGAAAGTCAAAAAACCACGGTTAGCTGTGTTTTTTTACTTGCCGCAAGTGCCGGATTGAGGCAAAACCACACTTGCCTCATGTCAGCCGTTATGCGGTAGATGCAGCAGATGCAGTAAATCTGCTGTGAAATTAAAAAAATCTGATGTGTAAGGTGCCTCGAGAAAGTTTTGTAAAGACCAAATACGTGGAAAAATAAAAAACAAAGCAGCTTTATATAACACATGACATGCCAAAAAGAGTCATTAAGTGCAGCGCCAAAAATGCAGTAAAAATGCCATGAAAAACCAAAAGTAACCCAAATTACTTGATAGGTGCAATCACTAGGTCCTTACATTAAAGGGGTTATCCATGATTTCTCAAAAATAAAAGCATGCCTAAGCAATAACAGACAGGTAGCTGCCACCTACCTACCTGTAGGGCCCGGCACCATTCACCGCTGGTCACCTACGATACGGAGCAGTCTTAGACCACTCCTGTCTGATTTTGCTGCCTCCACTGATGTCACATTTAAAGAGGGGCTCCATTTTCCCTCTGTTGACAAGCGTCAGAGCTAATATCACGCTGATTGATAGTCGGTTACCCCAATCAGGTAGTGGGGAGCCTGCTTTTAATCAGCATGAGGCCGGCTGTCCCATACCTTCAATAGAGCAGAGCAGAAAAGCCACCTCTGCTCTGTTTACCAGTCCATGCTGTCCCCGGCAGGAACGGACTTTGACCGCTCTGTGATAGCGGTGAACGGCATCGGGCACAGCAGGCAGGTAGGCGGTCCGTCTGCCGGTCTGTGCTTAGCACATTTTAGTTTTTTTTATAAATACCGGATAACATCTTTACCTGATTAGCAACAACAAATACATGAAATTATCCACATCATAAAATGACTGTGTACCTTTTCGTCTTCTCAGTATATTTTATTACAAATCATGTTTGAGATCACACAAAGATGAATATTTAACAATATTACAATGGAAAATGCTAGAAATAATTATAACTGCAAAATGATAAATCTAATAATTTAATCCTATAAATATATTGAACTTTGTTTTTTTAAGATAGCAGTAATTAAAAGACAGTTTATTAAAGCTATATACTTTTTTACAGCAAAATATTACTTCATTACATAAAAAATATTCCAGTTAAAAATAAAAATTCAGATATATCGACTGACACTCTTAGGCGGCCGTCACACGCATCAATTTCTTGAACGATATCCCCTTAAGCGATCTGCTTTTTGATCGCTTAAGCGATATCGTTTGTGCATCGCTGCGTGTAATCAGGTGATTTTACAATGTAAAATCGCTTGATTGTTTGATCGCAGATTTGTGAGCCGGAGCTCATATCTAGCGATGAACGATTTAACAATCTGCCTCATTGTGGCGTGTGACACCACGATGAATGATCTCCCAGCTGCAGAGCCTATTCTGGGAGATGGTATCTATGGTAAACGTCGGGTTACTAAGCGCCGCGCGGCGCCTAGTAACCCGATGTGTACCATAGTTACCAGAGATCTCGCTGGTCCACATCGCTGGTGAGTCTGCCTGTGTGACAGCTCACCAGCGATGTGAAAGATATTGGTAGCGATCGCGCGTGCATGTGATCGCTTACAATATCGCTCACAAGATTGATGCGTGTGACGGCCGCCTTAGTATGATAAAAACCATTTTCCAAAAAGCTTGATTTCTCCAGTCTGGAGTGTGAGCCACATGTCTCAGGATTTACAGCCTCAGCTGCTACAAGTGAGGGTATCCACGGTCATTTGAGAAAGATTCTTCATCTAACTTGGACAAGTCATCAATATCTTCTGCTGGCAGATCCAATCAATAATGTCCCAGATGTGCTTGAAGAAGACAAGTTCAGAGACGCTGCAGCCATGAGAGACAAGTTAGGAGATGCTTCAGCAATGGAAGACCAGTCCATAGCCGCTGCAGCCATGGATGACAAGTCCAGAGATGCTGCAGACCATGATAGACGAGTCCGGAGATGGCACAGCGATGAGAGACAAGTCCAAAGATGCTGCAGCCATGGGAGACAAGTCCAAAGACACTGTTGCCACAGGAGACAAGTCTGAAGATGTTCCAGCCATCGAAGACCAGTCTAAAGATGCAGCCATGGAAGACAAATTCGGAGATGCTGCAGTTAAGGAAGACAAGTGCGGAGATGTTGCAGCCATGCAAGATAAGTCTGGAGATGGTGCAGCCATGGGAGACAAGTCCAGAGATTCTGCAGACCATGATAGAGGAGTCTAGAAATACCACAGCCATGAGAGACAAGTCCAAAGATGCTACACCCATGGAAGACAAGTCCGGAGATGCAGCAGCAATAGAAGACCAGTCCAAAGATGCTACAACAATGAGAGACAAGTCTGGAGATGCTGCAGTCACACGAGACAAGTCTTAATGCCCAGTTACACACACTGATAATTGTGCAAAGATTGTTCACAAATCTGTGGTTGCAGTGAAATCATGGACACATTGTTCATTTGTACATGGCCACAAAATGTAACAATGTGTCCATGATTTCACTGCAACCAGAGATCTTTGCACAATTATCTGTGTGTGTAACTGGGCCTTTAAGATGGTGCAGCCACAGGAGACAAGTCCGGAGATACTGCAGCCATGGAAGACAAGTCCAGAGCTGCTGCAGCCATGGAAGACAAGTCTGGAGATTCCAAAGCCACAGGAGGCAAGTCTGAAAATGGTGTATCCATGGAAAAAAAGTCCATAGATGCTACAGCCATAAGAAACAAGTCCAGAGATGGTGCAGCCATGAAAGACAAATCAAGAGCCACTGCAGCAACAGAAGTCCAATCTGGAGATGGTGCAGCCCTGGGAGACAAGTCCAGAGATGCTGCAGACCATGATCAACTGGTTCAGAAATACCACAGCCATGGAGGACAAGTACAAAGATGCTGTAGCCATGAAAGACAAGTCTGGAGATACTGCAGCAATGCAAAAACAAGTCCAGAGCCACTGCAGCCATGAAGGAAAAGTCCAGAGACACAGCCGCAGGAGACAAGTTTGGAGATGGTGCAAACCATAGGAGAGAAGTCTGGAGATGCTGCAACCATGAAAGACAAGTCAAGAGACACTTCACAAAAGAGAGATCAAAGTCAAATGTACCCTCTAGTAGGCTAGTTAAAATAACTGTACAAGTTCAGAGATGCTGCAGCCATGGAAATCAAGTCCAAAGATGCTGCAGACCATGATAGAGGAGTCCTGAGATACTACAACCATTGAAAGACATGCCCAAAGATGCTGCAGCCATGGGAGGCCAGTCCAAAGATGCTGCAGCCATGGAAGACAAGTCCGGAGATGCTGCAGACCATGATCAACTGGTCCAGAGATAGATACCACAGCCATGGAAGACAAATACAAAGATGCTGTAGCCATGGAAGACAAGTCCAGAGATGTAGCAGTCTTGGAAGTCTAGTTCAGAGATGCTGCAGCCATGAAAGACAAGTCTGGAGACTCTGCATACGCAGGAGACAAGTTTGCAGATGGCACAGCCATTGAAGACAAATCCGGAGATGCTGCAGCAATGGAAGACAAGTTCGGAGATGCTGCAGTCCGGAAATACCACAGCCATGAGATTCGAAACCCAAAGAGATGCTGCAGCCATTAAAGACAAGTCTGAAAACATTGCAGCTACAGGAGACAAGTCTTAAGATGGTGCAGCCATGGGAGAGACTTCTATAGATGCTGCAGCCATGGAATACAAGTCCAGAGATGCTGCAGCAATGGAAGACCAGCCCAAAGATGCTGCAGCCATGGAAGACCAGTACAAAGCTGCTGCAGCCATGGAAGCCAGTCCAGAGATTCTGCAGCCATGGAAGACAAATTTAAAGATGCTGCAGCCATGATACACAAGTCCAGAGATGCTGTAGTCATGGAAGACAAGTCCAGAGGACTGCAGCCATGGGAGATAAGTCTGGAAATTCTAAAGACCATGGAAGACAAGTCTGGAGATGCTGCAACCATGAAAGACATGTCTGGATTTGTTGCAGCCATGGAAGACAATTGAAAACATGCTGAAGCCATGGGAGACAAGTCTAGAGATGCAGAAGCCAAGAAAAAAAGTCCAGAGATGCTGCAGCCATGGGAGACCAGTCCAAAGATGCTGCAGCCATGGGAGAGAAATCTGTAGGTGCTGTGGCCATGGGAGACAAGTCTGGAGATGCTGCAACCAGGGAAGACAAGTCCGGAGACACTGCAGGAAGGGGAGACAAGTAAAAAGATGCTGCAGCCATAGGAGACAAGTCCAAAGATGCTGAAGACCATGGTGGACCAGTCCGAAGATACCACAGCCATTGAAGTCAAGTCCAAAGACGTTGCAGCCATTGAAGACAAGTCTTGTGATGCTGCAGGCTTTTGAGACAAATCTGGAGATGCTGCAACCATGGGAGTACATTTATGTTATGCAGGACTTCTCATAATAGAAAAAATTACATGCAGCTTAATCTTATTGTGTTGAAAATCCTAAAACAAATATCTTGGCATAAAGAAGATGATGGATTCTGAAAAATTTAGAAGTCTATGTCCATGTCCAAGTCCCATGTAGGTGTAGCCTTTATTGTTTTTTTTTTTTTTCAGTGCATCACATAATTTAGCCCCAGTAAGCCTAATTTACTCTACATAATTAAGCTAAACCAGTGTGTAATTATAACGGATAAGTATTTTTACCTGGAGCAAAGGCACAACAGAACACAGTTTATAGGTGAAAAGGTCTGTGTGGTAACATAGGGTGATTCACAACAAAGTGCACAAAAAAACTCAAACTCAAAGTCCATAAACAGAGTGTAGATATTGAATGAAAACTTAATGAATAGTCTGTTGAAAAACCTCAGAGGAAAATGCAATCAGCGGAGCAGTCTAGAAAGCGCAGTTTACACATCGAAATGCTGTAAAAGGAAATACTATCGCAAGTTTAAACATGGGGATGTACAGTGGGTATGGAAAAAGCCATATGGTAAATTCTAAAAAGTTTTCTCATTAACGTACACTCTGCACGCCATCTTGACTGAAAAAAAAAAACTGAACTGTAGATACTTGTGCAAATTTATTAAAAAAGTAAACTGAAATCTCACATGGTCATAAGTATTCAGCCCCTTTGCTCAGTATTGATGATAAGTATTCAGCCCCTTTGCTCAGTATTGATGATAAGTATTCAGACCCTTTGCTCAGTATTGATGATAAGTATTCAGCCTTTGCTCAGGATTGATGATAAGTATTCAGCCACTTTGCTCAGTATTGATGATAAGTATTCAGCCCCTTTGCTCAGTGTTGAGTATTTGCACCTTTGAGCTCGTACAGCCATGAGTCTTCTTGGGAATGATGCAGTTTCCCCCCTGGATTTGGGATCCTCTCGTTTTCTTGCAGATCCTCTCCAGTGCCGTCAGGTTGGATGGTGAATGTTGTGGAGCCATTTCAGGTCTCTCCAGAGCAGAGGTCCCAATGTCAGTCTCGAGGCCGAACCAGTGCAGGTTTCAGGATTCTAGTATTGCCAGCAGGCAATGATTCCAATCCTGTGCAATAGTAGGAAATCTGAAACCTGCACTGTCGGCCTCGAGATGACATTGGGACCTCTGCTCCAGAGATTCTCAATTGGGTTTAGGTCAGGGCTCTGGATGGGCAAGTAAAGAATGGTCACAGTTGTTGTGAAGCCGCTCCTTTGTTATTTTAGCTGTGTGCTTAGGGTCATTGTCTTGTTGGAAGGTGAAGCTTTGGCCAAGTGTGAGGTCCAAAGCTCTGGAAGAGGTTTTCATTCAGGAGATCTCTGTACTTGGCCACATTCATATTTTCTTCAATTGCAACCAGTCATTCTGTCTGTGCAGCTAAAAACACCCCATAGGTTGATGCTGCCACCACCATGATTCACTGTTGGGATTGTATTGGGCAGGTGAAGAGCGGTGCTTGGTTTTCTCCACACATACTGCTTAGAATTATCATCAAATAGTTCTATCTTTGTCTTATCAGACCAGAGAATCTTATTTCTCATAGTCTGGGATACTTCATGTGTTTTCATTGCAAACTATGTGGGCTTTCATATGTCTTGTACTAAGGAGAGGCTTCCATCGGGCCACTCTGCCATAAAGGCCCGAATGGTGGAGGCTGCAGTGATAGTTGACTTTGTGGAACTTTCTCACAACTCCCTACTGCATCTCTGGAGCTCAGCCACAGTGATCTTGGAGTTATCTTCTACCTCTCTCACCAAGGCTCTTCTCCCGCAATTGTTCGTTGGATGGCCAGGTCTAGGAAGACTTCTGGTGGTCCCAAACATCTGCCATTTAAGGATTATGGAGGACACTGCTTTTAGGAACCTTGAGTACTACAGAAATTCTTTTGTAACCTTGGCAACATCTGTGCATTGCCACAATTTTGTCTCTGAGCTTCTTGGGCAGTTCCTTTGACCTCATGATTCTCACTTGGTCTGACATGCACTGTGAGCTGTGAGGTCTTATACAGTATAGACAGGTGTGTACCTTTCCAAATTAAGTCATATCAGTTTAATTAAACACACCTGGAGTCCAATGAAGGAGTAGAACCATCTCAAGGAGGATCACAAGAAAACAGACAGCATGTGACTTAAGGTACCGTTACACGCTTCAATGTCGAGACAATCTCACCAACAATCTCATGGGCGAGCGGTCGTTACGACATTGTTTAGAGATCGTTGGTGAGATGTCACACATATAGATTTTGTGAACAATGCACCAACGATGTGGCGAGCATCGATCGTTCGCACAACCCAACAACGATACTAGCTCACTGTTTTGAAAAGGGGAAGTCGTTAATGACATAGTTATCGCGGTGTCACACACAAAGATGCAGCAGGTTGGCTAATCGAGGATTGTCTGATATGAGAACATGTTCTCAAATCTGCGATCAATGATCCAACGATTTACCGTAGTCGTATCTCAGTGTCAGACGCAACGATGTACTAACGATGTCGTTTGAATGACTCCAAACCCGTGACGTTTCAGCGATATCGTTAACGATCTCGACAGTGTACCAGGGCCTTTAAGCATGAGCGTCTGAGCAAGGTCTATAGACTGTGATATTTCAGTTTTCTATTTTTTAGTAAATTTGCACAAATATCTGTTTCATTTTTTTCAGTCAAGATTGGGTACAGAGTGTAAAATTATGAGAAAGAAAGTGAACTTTTATTATTGACAAAATGGCTGCGCCGAAGCAAGGAGTGAAAAATTTAAAGGGGTCTAAATACTTTCTGTACCCACTGTATAAGCAAGTCTATATAATACGTTAAATCATCCAGGGAGGCCTGGGAAGGAAGTCTTAGAAAGTCCAGAACTAGATGAAAAGCAAACTATCAGATTCCAGAAGTCCAGAACAGTCTCGTGCTCTGCATCTATTTAAACATAGGAAGCGACAGAGCCTCAACCAGCTTATGTGGCAGCAAAGGCAGGTGAGGCAAGAGCCGCAGCAGAGGAAGTAGCATGAGAAGCCAGAAGCAGAAGAATCACTGGAACAGGTGTAGGTAGCAAAACCTCTGAAGAGGAACAATCAGAAGATCCAGACAGGTGTTCAGGATTAGGGTACGGACACACATGTGAGTGAAAAAACTGTCCGATTCACGGATCCGAGAGTTGGTCGAGTGTCATCTGACTTATGGTCAGTGTGGCTTGCGAGTGCAATCCGTTTTTTTTTCAGCAGCTATTTACAGTATAATCATGTACAGGAACATTTTGTAGAGTTACATTGTACATTGTAAAGCGCTGCGGAATATGTTGGCGCTATATAAATAAAGCTTTATTATTATTATTAGAGTTGTCTGAGCTGCAGAATGAGAATGTATCAATTAAAACCCCATCAGACTCGGATGGTCCGACAGTGGTCCGAGTGCGGTACGTCTTTTTTGTCGGACCTTTAGACTTGCATTGGGGGAGTCTCGTCCGACACTCCCATAGTGTCGCAGCATGTTGCGATTGAATCGCAATCTGATAACCGGATGCGGAAAATGCGTACGAGACTCGGAAATGCGCTCTCGGATATTAGTTGACATTGGTCCGAGAGCAATGCGATTTTTCCGCACGGTACACTCGGACGAGTTTCACGGATGTGTGTCCGAACCCTTAGGCAGAGAACCAGAGAAGTGACCTAGAACAGGAAACAGGCAGAATGAAGGGCACATGAGGCAAAGGACGCCATCTTGGAAGTGAGCAAGAATGCCCAAAAGGTAATCAAAATATTGAATGTCCTGACAGTCACAACCACATCTATACTGCATGTACTGTTTGGAGTTTGGGCATAAAGAAGACATGTTGCTCCTTTGAGTCTATGGCCTCCTTATTCTGCTGATCTGTGAAGATCGTGCATTTACACTTGTCCTACATGTATGTATTTACCTTATTAAGCTACTAATTTTATGTTTTCTCCTATTCTGTACAGTTTTTTAGAATAGTAAATCAATTACATTGTGACAAACTTTTAACATTTGGGTGCGGAGTTTGGATATTCTGTAGATTAAGCAGGAGGAATGCAAAGCCGTCAGGCATCCCAAAATGATATGAAGCCATGGAAGGTCCATAGAGAGAACATAGTGATAATAAGAACAAACATAAAAAGAAGTGAAGTATATAGTTTTGTATATAAAGGTGAAAAATACAAATTTCATCATTGAGTAATATGTCTCCAGATTGATGGATAAATACTGCTCATCTTCATCTTTACCTGTGTGATGATACAATGAAGAGAAGAGGAAGAGGAGGAGATGTAATAGAAGATCATTGGGATGGAGGCTCCTATAGAATAATTTATTGCATAATTATTCAAGGCGACTGATCAATATGTTATCCACGGTTGTATTGAATTGTTCGCGATTGATCATTTCACTGCAAGTCAATTTAAAAAAGCTAAAAAACTAACGAAAGCAGAGAGAAGTCCTGAGGCCACAATGAAATGTCCAGTCCTGGGTAATATCATCCTCCTCAGATACAGGAACAGTCTGGAGCGGAGGGTGGAGATCTTCAGACAGAGGACAATGGAGAGTAGAGATGTTAACCAAATATTGTAAAATATAAAAAAAGCATAAACTGCATCAATAAAACCAGCAGAATCATGCAATTCCTTCCTGCTTAGGAGGAATCTAGCCAATAACACATATAAAGTAATAAGACATTGGGCGCCCATCCTTGAAATGCTGAGAAAAGTTACAATGTGGTCAACAGAAGTCACCGATCTTCCTTTCCACCAGTCGTTGACATTGATGACTATAATAAAGGAATGTATCACCAGTCCGGGATGACAACAAGTATTGGGAAGACCAGAAGAATTAGATACTGGACAAGATCATCATCCTCTGTGTAATCAGCCATCTCTCCTGTACTATGAGGATCCTGATAACACAGTGAGGCTTTTATAGAAGGTTGAATAACTAATTTTTTACATTTATTCAAATACTGTAAAATTTACTTGGAAAATTCAAACTACTTCATCTGTTCCGGCTCGGAGTCTAACATATGTAGAACAGATCATATTGCATATAAAACATATTACAGCTGTCATAACAGAAATTGTGACGTAAATAAAAAAAGATATGTTAACTAATGGTGAGTGCGAGGGCTCGGTGGTGTTTGATACTTAATCAAGAATAGGGGTGCCCAGGCACGCTCACTACTTGATTGAGTTTCGTATGTGCTTGAGCACCGTGCTCGGGTCCCTTGCCCCATGTATCACACATGTTCGGCAGCCTGTCAACATACGGGGATTACCTGCCTAAATTGTAATGACATAGACAAACCGGCAATACTGTCAACAGCTTCATTGCATTATTAGGCCTTATACAATACTCGGCGAGACGATGCTTGGCACAACCTCCTCTGGAGACTATTCAGGGACAGTTCATCTAGGAGGGAGATTTTAGATTAGAGCAGGTATATAGGCAGTGTTTAATTGCTATTGCAGTAATTGCATACCACTGCTGTGCTATTAAAGAAAAAGTTCTTTTCAGGGCTACTTACTGTCCCTGCTCTCGTTACTCTGTTACATGTGTTCAGTGTAGGGATAGCTGGTGGAGGAGGGATAGTTTTGCATTATCGCCATACAGGTAAGTTTTAATGCCTTACAGTCTTTCTATAAATATACTGCTGCTGCAACCTAAAGACAAAAAAACATTTCAAGGCAACATATTTTATTTCTCTTAATAATGTCAGAAAGTTTGCAGGCGTATATAGTAAGTTGTGGCCAAAAGTATTGACACCCCTGCAATTCTGTCAAGATAATACTCAGTTTCTTCCTGAAAATGATTGCAATCACAAATTCTTTGGTATTATTATCTTCATTTAATTTGTCTTCAATGAAAAAAACACAAAAGAGAATGAAGCATCTATGGGATTCAGGTCTGACTCATTGCTGCCACCTTAGAAGTCTCCAGTGCTTTCTCTCAAACCATTTTCTAGAGCTTTTTGAAGTGTGTTTTGGGTCATTGTCCTGCTGGAAGACCCATGACCTCTGAGGGAGACCCAGCTTTCTCACACTGGGCCCTACATTATGCTGCACAATGTGTTGGTAGTCTTCAGACTTCATAATGCCATGCACACGGTCAAGCAGTCCAGAGCCAGAGGCAGCAAAGCAACCCCAAAACATCAGGGAACCTCTGCCATGTCTGACTGTAGGGACCGTGATGCCTCTTTTTTTCTCCTGTAAACTCTATGTTGATGCCTTTGCCCATAAAGCTCTACTTTTGTCTCATCTGACCAGAGAACATTCTTCCAAAACGTTGTAGGCTTTCTCAGGTAAGTTTTGGCAAACTCCAGCCTGGCTTTTTTATGTCTCGGGGTAAGAAGTGGGGTCTTCCTGGGTCTCCTACCATACAGTCCCTTTTCATTCAGACGCCGACGGATAGTACGGGTTGACACTGTTGTACCCTCGGACTGCAGGGCAGCTTGAACTTGTTTGGATCTTAGTCGAGGTTCTTTATCCACCATCCGCACAATCTTGCATTGAAATCTCGTCAATTTTTCTTTTCCGTCCCCTCTAGGGAGGTTAACCACAGTGCCATGGGCTTTAAACTTCTTGATGACACTGTGCACGGTAGACACAGGAACATTCAGGTCTTTGGAGATGGACTTGTAGTCATGAGATTGCTCATGCTTCCTCACAATTTGGTTTCTCAAGTCCTCAGACAGTTCTTTGGTCTTCTTTCTTTTCTCCATGCTCAATGTGGTACACACAAGGACACAGGACAGAGGTTGAGTCAACTTTAATCCATGTCAACTGGCTGCAAGTGTGATTTAGTTATTGCCAACACCTGATAGGTGCCACAGGTAAGTTACAGGTGCTGTTAATTACACAAATTAGAGAAGCATCACATGATTTTTCTAACAGTGCCAATACTTTTGTCCACCCCCTTTTTTATGTTTGGTGTGGAATTATATCCGATTTGGCTTTAGGACAATTCTTTTTGTGTTTTTTCATTGAAGACAAATTAAATGAAGATAATAATACCAAAGAATTTGTGATTGCAATCATTTTCAGGAAGAAACTGAGTATTATCTGACAGAATTGCAGGGGTGTCAATACTTTTGGCCACAACTGTACATCCATACTAGTCACTAGCAGGGCTGTATGTGGAAACAGTTACTTACCCTAGAGATTAACTCCCCCATTGTAGGCTATTCCCAACACTTAACTGTCTCTGACCCTGCAGTCTGTTGCTGGGCAGAATTCTCTTACCAAACATCCTATATATAACACTAATATACTTGATTATACCTTATGCAAGTGCTATGCAACACATTACCTTACATTATACTTATTAACATCATATACCTTACAAATTACTACATCACATTACAGATCATATTATACACCATGCACAAAAAGCCAGGACACAATTCACTGAAATGATTGAAATGATCAGATGAAAGTGGCCTTAGACATAGACTCTAGCTGATTTTCTAATGAAATAAAGCCACCAACTCTACTAATCTCAAAAAAGAAAAGCCATAAAAATCATGTTCATCACTCAATCTTTTTTGGCTGGAGAAGATAGTGAAACAACCATTAGGAAAAAAAGTAATGGAACGGCTTCCTAAATATGCAAAATGGGGTATGTGAAAGTCCCATGTATGTATAGCCTTTATTCTTTATTCTGGATTATTACCATAGTAGATATGGGCCCGATGCTATCGTGTCGGAAGGGCAATGACTTGTAATGGGATGGCGGCCATCTTCCCCGTGTCTCCTCTCCCATCATTGTCTCTCCCAACATATGTAAATAAATGTATTTTTAGTTAAAAACGTGTTTCTGTGTGGGGGGTGGTTTAATAATAAAGTGTCAATCTGGCAACCTATTTAATTTCCTGGTAAAAATTGTGTAGGGCTTTGCTGTATTTTCTCTTGCCAGTGCAGGTAAATCAAAGCAGCTACTGGATGCCAACCCTCACCATCTGGTGTTACCTTTGCTGGCAATGAAAAATACAGGGAAACCCTATTTTTTTTGTTATTTAAATAAAGGACTTAAAAGAAATTGGCATGGGCTCCAACATATTTTCTATTGCCAGCCAAGGTAACCCAGGCAGCTGGAGGCTGGATTCTCAGCATGGCAAGGTCCAAGCGTTCTGTGCCCCCTCGCTGAAAATTGCAGCCAGCAGCTGCCTCAGAATTGGCGCCTCCATGAGAGATGCCAAAAGTGGCAGTTACCCTGCTGTTCCAGCTGCCATGTAGCAGTGGCAGACTGAGTAATAAAGGGGTTGATGTTAGCTTTGATTTGGCAGCTGATATCAAGCCGTATTGCTAATGTCAGCTGTTAGTATGACAGCCGGCCATTAGCAATACTTTCAGTAAAGAGGAAAAAAAAAACACACAGAGAAATGTTTTATTACATACAAAATAGACAGAGATGCCTATTTATCCATTTTTTTTAGCTTCCACCAAGTTCCGATCTGATGTAATACTTTGATTTTGCCTTGAGGCGGTGTGATGCATCATGCGGCCCCCATCTTTGTATACCTGAGTGTCTAAAGATGGCATCTGCGTGTGTATGTGTGAGCATGTGTGAGTATGTGTGAAAGCATGTGTATGCATGTACATATGTATGCACATGTGTGTATGCAAGAGTGTAAGTGTGTATGTATCTGCATGTGTATGTGTCTATGTTTGTGCATGTGTGTGTATGCAGATGTATGTGCGTGTATGCATGTGTGTGTAAATGTGTGTGTGTTTCTGCCTAGATGTGTGTGAATGTAGGCGCATGTGCGTATGTGCGTGCATGTGTATGCATATTTATTTATGCGTGTATCTGCATTTGTTTGCACGTGTGTGTTTTTGTGTATGTGCATGTTTGTGTGTGCGTATCTACATGTGTGTGGACATTATACTGTGTGTATGCGTGTTTGTGTGTATCTACATGCGTATGTGTTTTTGTGTATATGCATGTTTGTGCATGTGTGCTTGCATATGTATGTGTGTATGTGTGTATGTGCGTGCTTGCATGTATGTGTTTGAGAGAACATTATACTGTGTGTATGTGTCTGCGTGCAAATGCGTGATTGAATGTATGTGCGTGTGTATGTTCATGTGTATATCTCTGTGTGTGGTTACATTATACTGTGTGTATATGCGTGTTTGTGTACATTTGAATCTGCTTGTGTGCATGCACAGGCATGTGTGTGCATGCTTGCATGTGTATGAGCATATTTGCATTTATGTGTATGTGCACGTGTGTATGTACATGTGTGGGGACATTATACTGTGCTTGCATGCGTGTATGTGCATGTGTGCTTGTGTGCATGTCTGAATGGGTGTGTATATGTGTACATGTGTGAATGTGCGTGTGTATGTGCATCCTTCCATGTGTGTATATACGTGTGTGTGTGTGGGGAAATTATACTGTGTACATGCATGTTTGTGTGTATGTGCATGTGTATGTGCACATGTGTGTATCTGCATGTATCTGTGTGTGTATGCATGGGCTTGTGTGTACATGCTCGCATGTATGTGCATTTTTGCGTTGTGTGAATGTGCATGCTTGCGTGTATGTGCATGCATGTATGTGCGTGTGTGTGGGGACATTATACTGCATGCATGCGTATTTGTGTATCTGCATGTGTATGCATGGACGTGTGAATGTGCATATGTGTACGTACATGCATGTATGTGCATGTGTGTGCGTATGCATGTTTGCATGTATGTGCGTTTTTGCATATGTGCATGTGCATGCATGTGAATGTGCATATGGGGACATTATACTGTGTGTATGAATGTATGCTTGTGCATATGCATGTTTGTGTGTATGTGCATGCACGTGTGTATCTGCATGTATATATCTGCATAGGTGTGTGTGTGTGCATGTTTGCTTATGTATGCATGCATGTGTATGTCAGTGGGAAAATTATACTGTGTGTATGTATGTGCATGCGTATGCGTGTTTGTGTGTATGTGCATATATATATGTGTGGGGGGACATTATAGAGTGTGTGTATGCATGTCTGTGTGTGTATATTTGTGAGTACATGCATGTGTGTGTACATGTATAAAAAGTATATGTATGTATGTGTGTATATGTGGTGTGTGTCCTGTGTGTATATGTGGTGTGTGTATATAGTGGTGTTTGTGTCCTGTGTGTGTATATGTGGTGTGTGTGTCCTGTGTGTTTATATAGTGGTGTGTGTCCTGTGTATTTATATGTGCTGTGTGTGTATATTTGGTGTGTGTGTGTGTATGTATCGTCTCACCCGACATCACTGCAGTGCTGCCTGCACAAAACTCCATGCAGCCACAGCCTCCAAGAAACACCGCGGCTTGCGGCCTATGATAAATGAGATCGGGTGCGGTGCCCTCTTCAGCCACCAGAGGCGCCCACACCCCATCTCCAGCACAGGGCGTTAGCCGCGTTCTTTTCACAGAGGTGGGTGCAGGCAGCGCTGAGCGATGTCAGGCGAGGGTGAATTGGGGGAGTGAATTTCACTGAAACTATGGTAAAGTAATCTAACTCTTATCAATTTAAAATATCAAGGGATAAACTTCTTTTAGATAGTTTTATTGATATTAAAAATCCAGTGTGGATAGGTGATACAGTGATTCGTGATTACCAGAAAAGAACGAACTTTCCAGTACATACACAAGACAAAAAAAATGCACTTCTATGAACCCTGCTTGGTCTTTTTTGGTTCTATATTGACCTGTTAGTCTTGGTATCATAAAGGTGTGGTCATCTTTGAGGTGCGTCACTTACCTAAAGGAAAGACCACCACCTGATGCCGATAAATTCAGGTTTGGTTATTGATGGTGTGTGCCTTCTCTGCACTGGGTCCATTTGTCAGAGTCTGACCTTCAGTTAGTAAGTCCTAAGGAGTAGTGAATGAGATGAAAACAACACTATATGACCACAGATGTGGTACGACAACCCTTCCCCACGCGTTTCGCCTTTTCAATTACTTAAAAAGCTCATCAAGGGCATTTAAGTGTTGAAAATGGTTAGGCTGCCTTCACATCACGATTTTTGGGCATCCGAGCGTATCCATGTCAAAACGGATATACTCGGATGCAATTTTGCCACCCATGTATCCCTATGGGGCTCGGATGTGTTCGGATGTGTCTCTATTGCCATTCGATTTAAGCACAATCCGTAGCTTTCCAATTTAGCCAAGGAGCCAAAATCGCAGCCTGCTGTGATTTTGGTGTCAGTGAATAAAATCGGACATCACGGATCTGTGATGTTCCATAGGAAGATAAAATGGGAGCCTATGGACATCGGATCCGTGTCTACATCGCATCCGATGTCGGCTCTGTGGTTATGTACTGAGCATGCCCAGAAGCAATGCTCAGTACATAACCCTCTCTCCCTGCATCTTCCCTGTCTCTCCCTCCTCTATCTCCTCTCCCCTTGCTTGCCTATCCTGTCCCCTCCTCTTTCCTCCGGTAAGTTAAAAAAAAAAAAAAAAAAAAACACTCCTCCCAGAGGATACTTCACCTTTCCGGCAGCTTCGGTGATGCGACAGTCTCCATCTGAGTGCAGGACCTCTCGTGATGTCACAGAGCCGATTAGCTGACACATCAGCTGATTGGCTCGGTGACGTCACAAGAGGTCCTTCACCCAGTACAGTCGGTCGCATCACCGGAGCCGCCAGAAAGGTGAAGTATCCTCTGAGAAGAAATTTTTTTTTTTAACATACTGGAGGAAAGAGGAGGGGACAGGATAGGGCACAGGACAGGGGACAGGATAGACGAGCAGGGGGAGAGGAGATGGAGGAGGGAGAGACAGGCAAGATGCAGGGAGAGCGAGGGACCACTGGATCCACACGGATCCTGCATTGACACAGATATGGATGGCTATTTGCCATCCGATTGCAGGCATCCATGTGGATCCGAGGCGGTCAGGGGGATGCTGCAAAAACAAGGATCCTCACAGACAGCCAAAAATTGCGATGTGAAGCCAGCCTTACATGCTTCATCCGATAAATGGGTACCACAAATACTTTGGAAACCCAAATACTGCAAGCCCGGATTCCTGATTTTTGTAGACCAGGACGGAGGAGTTTTCTGGAGGACCGATATTGTTACGTCTGCATTGGAAGTCTGCCCGGCATTCTTTCTCAGGGTCCCTTATCCACTGGCCCAATTCAGTTCATCAATATATATCGGTTCGCATCTCCAGTGAATCCTTACATATCCTCAACAGGTCATTCAGAAACCCCAATCCTGCATTCAAAAAAATTCTGCTAGTTTCCCTCCAACCTTTATGTTAGATGGTCAGTCAGCATCAAGATTTTACATATAGTACCAGATCTCCAATATCTGTTCACTGTATGCCGCTCAAACAGAAAATATGTGTAGACCCCTCTACCATTATTAGGTTCTGGCCCATTCAAAGATTCTCCTGATGTTATGATAAGGATCAGGTCTTGTCCTTGTGGGTCTGTCCCAGGGTGGCAGCCCAGCTCTGCTTAAGCCTGCTAGCTCAGCAGGCTAGCGGTGCTGTGATCACATAGAAAAGCAGCCTCCCCGACATCGCTGCAGCGCTGCCTGCACCCACCTCCGTGCAGCCACAGCCTCTGCAGCCTATGATGAATGAGATCGGGTGAAGCGCCCTCTGCAGCCACCAGAGGCGCAAGCACCCCATCTCCAGCACAGGGCGCAAGCTGCGGTCTTTCCTAGAGGCTGTGGCTGCACGGAGGTGGGTGCAGGCAGCGCTGCGGTGATGTTGGGCGATGGAGAATCAGGGGTTGTTTCCTGGTGGCGGCGAAGGGTCCTACTGGCGGCAGCGGCAGTGGGTCCCGGCAGCAGCGGTCCTGATGGCCGCAGTGGCTTTGGGGAGGTCCCGGCGGCAGCGAGGTGTCCCAGCGATGTCCCGCTGATAGTACTGCGCAAGGGCTGGTACCACAGTGGGTGCCATATTGGAACATCCATTACATGGCTGTTCCAATATGGCGGTATAGATAGAAATATAGATAAATATATAGATGACTCAGCCCCATTTAGCCAATTTTTCTCCATTAAATTGGACTGAACACAGTCAAAACCCAGTCTATACTGCACTGCTCCATGGTTGGGCATAAATAGAAGGAATGTAGGCTATAGCCTCTGTTATGCTCATATGTGAAGATCCTGCATTCCAACTTATACATTGATTATTTTTTACACTGTTTCTCTGCTTTAAGTATTGTACTTTTACATTGATTCTCTGCTTAGTGCATTGGAATTTTTTACATTGATTCTCTACTTACTGTGTTGTATATTTTTTATTGTTACCTATGACCACTTGTAAACAAACCACTGTATTGTAAAGCGCTGCGGAATATGTTGGCACTATATAAAGATTTATTATTATTATAATTATTATTGATTGCCCATCCCATTATTATTATTATTATCTTATTTTTATTATTATTATGATTATTATTATTACTATCATTACTATTATTAAAGCACCATTCATTCCAGGTGAAAAGGGTGTACATAATAACAAGTATAATATTCTTGAATACAAGGAACAGACTGGTACAGGGCTTAGTCTACATGAGATGGGCATGGACCCTGCACACAAGGGCTCACCATCTATGAATGAGTGAGGATACAGTAGATGTGGAGAGAGGACCCTGCCTGTGAGGGCTCACACTCTACAAGGGATGGGTGAGGATACAGTGGATGAGGGAAGATGACCCTGCCCGCGAGGGCTCATGGTCTACAAAACATGTGATACTGCAGATTGTAGGCTTTTTGGAAGAAGTGAGAATTACCTTATTGAGCTACTACTTTTATGCTTTCTGTAGCTTCATTTTAGAGTAGTAAATTAATTACATTCTGATAAACTTTCAACATTTGAACCCGAAGTTTGGATATTCTGTAAATTAAGTAAGAGGAATGTAAAACCGGCAGAAATCCCAAAGTAACTTGAAGCCATGGAAGGTACATAGAGTGAACATAGCGATAAAAAGCACAAACAAGAAGACCAGTGACGTATATAGTGGTATATATGAAAGTGAAGGATATAAACTTCATGGCTGAGTAATATGTCTCCAGATTAATGGATAAATGACTGCTCATCTTCATCTTTACTGTGTGATGATACAATGAGGAGAAGAGGATGATAAAGGAGGTGTAATAGAAAAGCAGTGGAATGGCGGCTCCTATAGCATAATTAATGTAAGTATTGATACGAAAACTGATCACAGTTGTATTGGATTGTCCGCTATTGGTCACGTATCTGCGATCCACTAAAGACATCAAATAAATGAAACTTGAGAGAAGTCCTGAGACCACGATGAAATGTCCAGTCCTGGGTAATATCATCCTCCTCAGATACAGGAACAGTCTGGAGCGGAGGGTGGAGATCTTCAGACAGAAGACAATGGAGAGCAGAGTTGATAACCAAATATTGCTATATGTAAAAAAAGCGTAAATTGCGCCAATGATGGCCCCAGGAACATAAAAGTCCCGGCTACTAAAAAAGAATGTAGCTAGTAACACACGTAAAGTAACAAGACATTGAGCGCACATCCTTGAAATCCCGAGAGAAGTTACAATGTGGTCAATAGCGGTCACTTGTCCTCTTTTCCACCAATAGTTAACATTGACCCCTATAATAAAGGAATGTATCACCAGTCCGGGAAAGAGAACAATTATTGGAAATACCAGGTCAGTTAGACACTGGGCAAGAGCATCACCTGTGTGATCAGCCATCTCCAGAGTATTATGAAGATCTGGATAACACAACGAGGATTTATTAAAGGTTGAATCATTTTTTACATGTATTCAAATACTGTCAAATGTTAATGGAAAATTCAAACAACATCACAGACACTGGAACAGATTGACAAATGGAGATCAGATCATATTACATATGAATCAGTCACAGCAGTCACAACAGAATTAGTGACATTAAAAAAATGACTTTTCTTGCCACTGATTTATGCTCAATCGAAAATTGGGGTGCTCGGGTACGCTCGTTACGCAATAGAGTGTCACAGGTGCTTTAGCGCCATGCTCGAAATCCTCACCACCCATGTTTCATGGCTGTTAGATTACCCATAAACATGTGGGGATTGCCTGCAATAGATGATAATACTGTAACTATACCGGGACTACTGTGAATGGCCTGCCGTATTGAGTCATCATGTATTATGTAAGACCTGGTGGCACAATACTCTGCAGATAGTAATGGGCAAAACCGAACCATAAAGTTTGAGGTCCATACGGACATCTAGTGTTCGGGCAAAGGCTCGGGGCTGTAAAATAAAGCATATGTTTATTAAGCATCATCATACTTACTGGCACCCTGCCATCCCGCCACTTCTACTTCCAGGGTCACTCATTAACTTCAGGGATATTCACTGCAGAAGGGCCCAAAAGCCAATCACAGGCTCTAGGAGTGGCAGCTCATAGTGGTCCACATTATCTGCACTGAGAATCAAAAATACCACGGAGCGCTATGCAAAAAATTTTTAAATATTTATTTTTACAGAACAATGATGTCAGTCAATGGGTAAGGGCCCAACAGTCAATCATGGATGCTGTCACACAGAAAGAGGGTCTGTGGTTGACTGTTGGGAGTATTGGGAAATCGACCCATACTAGTATGTTAGAATGTATGGGTTGATTTCTGGTTACTCCAGCAGCCAATCACAGATGCCCATGCTGTGTGACCTCGTCCGTGATTGGCTTTTGGGCCCTCACCTACTGACTGACTTTATTGTTCTGTAAAAATAAATATTTAAAAAAAAGTTGCATTGTGCTCCATGGTATTTTTGATTCTCAGCACAGAAAGCAGACTGCTATGGGTTGCCACTTCTAGCTGCCTGGCTTTACCTTGGCTGGCAAAGAAAATACAGAAAAGCCCACTATTTTTGTTATTTAAAGAAACAATTGACAAAAATGCATGGGGCTCACCTTATTTCTGATCGCCAGCCAAGATAAAAACCCAGGCAGCTGGGATTCTCAGCGTGGTAATACCCAAGCGTTCTGGAGACCTTGTGCTTAATATCGCAGCTTGAAGCCGTCCCTGAAAGTGGCGTATTCATCCATAGCGCTCTTTTCAGGCGATTTACCCTGCTCTTCCAGTAGCCCTGGTCAGGGTGGCATGCTGGGTAATAAAGAGATTAATGCTAGCGTTGTATTGGCACTAAGCCTTAAATTCATGGTGTGAGGCCAACATTTGACCCGGCCAGGATGACGTTCTAGTAAGCATAATAAAAACACAACACAGAGAAAAAATAGAACAATTTGAAGACAAGACTGAGTTTTCCTTTTCTTTTTCTTTAAAAAAAAAAAATATATATATATAGTGCACACAAAAGAAAAAACTTTACATGGTCAACATGACCCAGTTGATGCCTTTTGACTGCACTAAGCAGTCTTTCTCATGACTAATGGTCAAATAACTTGCAGTTATGTACATGTTCTTTTACAAGGTATAACACAAAGGTTCTTAATTCACTTAGCAATTAGGTGTTACACATGGGAAGCGATATAGCAAATACTAGAATGACATTACAAAATAGCAAATAATTAGTGTCCATGAATATTTCCACAGTACAAGTGCAAAAATGATATATAAAGTCACACACCAAAATATCAAAAAGACATGCAATAGGGAAATGTTATAATATGTAAATGTAATAAAAATTAAATTATACACCAGAATAAAATTGTATTTAATAAGGACATGATAAATTATACCATGTTATGAAGGTGATTGTGAATTTGTCCAAGATATTATAAAATTTATATTAAAAAATTCTTTATTGTACAGTATATATATATAAATATGTAATTATGGTGTTTAAATTATTCTTGCAATTTTTCTAATGATGGATTTCAACATTATAAAGAAAAATTGTACACATTTGAAAACACAATACAAGCATTTCTAAAGGAATATGAATGCCTCCCATGAAACGGAAACTATTCTTACAACATGATCATAGGACTAGACTACACTAGCCGCAGATTGCTGAAATACCTTGTGTAATAAATGTATCAGATATATGTACTACTGAAACATACAAAGCTGACACTACGTTTTACAATATTGATGTTAAATTACCAAAAGTGATGGATAAGGCTGCCTTCACACTGCCTAATTTTTACATTCCTTGAATTTCAAGGACCACATGGATAGGTACGGATCTGTGCAGACGGATGCCAACTGATGCCAATGGACCAGTTTTTCAATGCATCTGTCATCAGTTAGCAGAGATGGGGCTGGGAGGAGCTGTACCTTGCTTCCGAGCATGCTCAGTGCAGCAAAACGGATCAATTTCACTGATCAGTTTTTTTCACATATCTGTACAGATATATGTTCCATTGACATCCATATTATTTGACACGGACAGCTACGGATCCATGTCTGTCAGTTGGTGTCAGTGATTTTCAAGGAAAGGGACATGGCAAAACGTCTTCATAATATAAAGAGAATTGGCAAAACTTAGCTTTAGCTCTAGCCACTGTGAAAGAGCCCGATAACCACACCAAGGTGTTTCATCTTATTGGGTCCTAACTCCTACTAGCGGTATACTGCTGCGTGTGTTGGCTTTTATATGCTTCTGCATGCAATTAAAACCTGCATTGAGGGGTATGTCTTGTATGTCAGTATACCACTAGTAGATGCACACAGTTAAGACCCGATGAGATAAGAAACACCTTGGCGCAGTTATCGGGCTCTTTTGCAGTGGCCAGTGCTAAAACTAAGTTTTCTCATTTTCTTTATATTCTAATGCAGTTTTTGCCATGTCCCTTTCCTTATATACAGGATGGGCCTTTTATAGGGTGGGAAATTTATATGGATACACCTAAATAAAATGGGAATGGTTGGTGATATCAACTTCTTGTTTGTGGCACATTAGTATATGGGAGTGGGAAAACGTTTCCAGATGGGTGGTGACCATGGTGGCCATTTTGGATTCAACTTTATTTAGGTTTATCCATATAGATGGAGCACCCTGTACTTTTGTATTAGCTGTTCACGTAGCCCTGCCATTCATCGTTAGCCAGTATACTAGTTCACATATTTCATAGTGTTTAGTGTTGCAGCAGATTTTCTCTTTAATGCTCATGTTTTTTCTTGCAGGCATCTTCACACAAACATGATGCCAATTGATCTTTAATAACTAGTGATTTTCAAGTTGATG
Organism: Allobates femoralis; assembly: GCA_033576535.1. Lineage (NCBI taxonomy): Eukaryota > Metazoa > Chordata > Amphibia > Anura > Aromobatidae > Allobates > Allobates femoralis. Next base: position 20,261,444 of record JARQOC010000013.1, read on the forward strand.
ATGACTATAAAGGATTGCAATCCTCATTGGGTGGGATTAGAGTTTTTCACTTCCTCACTGGAGTGACAAGTTGCATATTTCCCAGAGGAGCATTGCAGCTATAAGTCTCCTTATCACCTTGTCTCTCTCCTTATGGGGCAGGCAGATTCATCTCCATAAGGTAGAAAGCTAGTTCCCCAGACCTTGTCTCAGTCTCTCATACTGTCAGATCAGAACTCACACACACTGCACTGATGAGGGGCAGTCACCCCGAAATGCAGTGTCTGCAGTTTGGGGTTCTGATCTGGCACAAATCCTAAGTCACATTAAAAAGCTCGTTAATGAGTCAATTATGACTACAAGGATCGCTACCCTTATTGGGTGGCATTAGAGTTTCTCACTTCCACACTGGAATGACAATTTGCATAGTGATTTTCAAGGCAGCCCAAAATCTCAACAGTCTCTGATTCTGGGTGCATGAAAAAAACAGACACAAATGGATCAGTGACAAAACTGACACACACGGATGGCCATATAGGACCAATCCATGCCCATAGGGATACATGGCATGCCAAAGCTGATCCGTGGCTATCGGTTTTAAAATGGCTCACAAAACCTGCAGTGTGAAGATAGCCTTAAGCTGGCTTCACACCACTGTTTTTGGGAATTCATGTGTATTCATTTTGAAATGGATAGACAGGGATCAGTTTTGGCCTTCCATGTATCCCTATGGGCATGGATTGGTCCTATATGGCCATCCATTTGTGTCCATTTTTGGCAGGGATTCGTTTGTGTCAATTTTTTTCCTGAACCCAGAATCGGAGACTGCACCCTTTTTGGGCATAGTGGACAAAAACGATTCGGGCGTGGTCGGCATCACATAACATGGAGGTCTATGGCAATGGATCTGTGCAAAAAATAGAACCTGTAAACATCCCCTTTTGCTGTACTGAGCCTGCTCAGAAGCAATGTACAGCTCCTCCTAGCCCTATTTCTGCTTAGGCTATTTCTCTCTTCTATCAGGGCGTGAATAATTAGCAAACAGGCGGCGGGGAGAAGCAGGAAGGAACGCCTTTTGTGGCTTCTCAAAGGCTGAGAAGCCACAGATTTGAAGGAATTAAAACAACTTTTATAAGGTTTGCAATATC
>JARQOC010000013.1:20262670-20560041 GCA_033576535.1 Allobates femoralis
TCAATCTGACACCATGCCTCTTTATTGAACTGAACTATTGGCGATCATCTGTTGATGTATGTAAATTTAGTACATTTGTTTGTATATATATATATATATATATATATATATATATATATATATATATATATATATATACCTGTTGTCTTATACCCTGTTCGTTTTGTACTTTGTTCACAGTGACTCTTTGATAAAGGCCACCAGGTTGGGGCCGAAACGTCATTCTTCTGTCGCAATCTTTGCCTCATCTGTTCACATGTAAAAAAACTTTTCACTTGTAACCTATATTGGAGTGTGCAATGTTTATCTTGCAACTGGATTACGGGCCTAGAAGACCCCTCCACTGGCACCTCCAAATTCAGTTTGGTGTGCACGCCACTCTCCACTAACTGTAAGGCTGCCTTCACACAGCATGATTTTCACATCCGTGTGGTTCCTTGAATTTCAAGGATCACATGGACAGGCACTGAACTAGTGATTTGCGAACCTGCCGATGATTGGGTTCAATGAACTTGCCCGAACTTTTTTAAAGTTCGGGGTCGAAAGTGGCTCAAACTTGAGTCCGAACCCCGCACTTGGAAGGAAAAGTTATGGGATGGGGGAAAGGAGGCAGTAAAAGAAGATAGTTATTAAACAGCATTATACTTATCCACCTGCTTGTACTTCCAGGGCCACTCATTAACCTCCTGGATATTCATTGCAGAGGGACACAACAGCCAATCACAGATGCTGTCACATAGAATTGGCACACCAAAACCACAATGCATTTTTTTCATGCTCTGTTGGTGCAATTTTGGCACAAAACTGCAACGTCCTAGGTGTAATGTCAGGACCTTGCAATCTGGCCAATCAGGTGGCGGCTAGCGATCACATGGTTGTGACGTGGCTCCATCTGATTGGCCAGATCGCTACCGGCCATCTGATTGGCTGGTAGTCACAGGTCCTTGTCCAGTGATCGGATGTCTTCTGGGACGGTCCAGCTGCAGGCGTCGGATAGCTGAGTATGTAAGTTTATTATTTTTAACAACTTTTGCTCACTTTTAGAGTACTTTTGCAGTGTATCTATAGATACACTGCGAAAGTATTAGGACTACTCGCACTCCCGAGTACACATAAGATACTCAGAGTAGCGAGTAGCCGAATACTCCGCTCATCCTAGTGCCCATGATTTTATTATACTTTTCTTCTGATTGTTCCAGTCCTGGTTTTGGCTACAAAAACTGATGAGCAAAAATAAACTAAAAATGCACAGAGTGAATGAAGCCCTAGTGTAATTATTACAGATGAATCTGATACACAATTGCATCATAAATAGTTGAATGACTTAAACTCATCATGTATTAATGAAATATTTATACCTTATGTGCTGCACAAAATAAAAGTATAATGTGTATAATTATATACAAAAATGAAGTCTGTTACTGCGCACAATTTTATTTTTTTTTAAATAGTGCAACATAATATCCTTTCATAAATTTAATCCCTAATGGCCACTTTACACACACAGATTTCTGTGTCCAACATCTGAACAGATCTCTGGTTGCAGTGAAATCATGGACACATTGTTACATTTGTACACAGCCACAAAATGGAACAATGTGTCCATGATTTCACTGCAACCAGAGATCTGTTCAGAAGTTGGTCACAGATATCTGTGTGTGTAAAGCGGCCTTCAGGTGTATGTGTGTCCAACTGAAATATCCACCAAGCTTCTCTGTGCCACAGTGTTTTCTCAACATTCCCCCCTCTCCTCCTGTTTTTTATTTTTTCAATTATATAGAACTTAAACGTGCTAGCGTTTCCCATATGTATTATTATTACAAAGTGTTTTGCAGCTTGTGACATATGTGCAGATTGTTTTTCTTAATGTCATTGAGATATGAAAAACTGCAACTGAGCCAGGGCACAATGTGAACGGGTCTGTAGGACTGCGTTCACACCACCACATAACTAGACCACAGAAAAAACAGTATAACACGTGTGGAAGTACACTGCTATAAAAAGGTAATAATAAAAAGCAAGTTATTTTAAAAGCAGAGATCCCGCAAAATGGCATACAGTCATCTGCCGCCTTCACACTCCCCCTCTCCGCACTGATGTTACCCGTTCGGGTAGAATAAACAAAGCTGCAACATACCGGTGAGTGCCGTCTTTTGCCTTCCACGCATGTGATTGTGCTCAAATTTCAAAAGGTTTGGTGATACAATGTCAGCCAGTGACTTAGCCCTTCTTGCCACCACCCTATAGTTATTTAGCATACTATACAATTCTTTATCTTCTGTTAATACAGATAAATTATCAATAACATTTTTTTTTATAGTATGAAACGTCCTACTATAACTCAAAACCATTGTGGATGGTGTTTCTTTTACATTTGTTTTTTTTTTTGTGTGATTCATCAGTCATGGTATGTGGTTTCTATTTTTCTTTTTTTGTGCACTATTTTTCTACCCCTTTTAATCATCCACTCCTTGTAGCCTCTTTTTTACGCAATCCATTGTCTATAATGGTATTTTCCTTTTCCAGTGCATTTTCCATATTGCAATTTCTTTGAGCCCTCACATGTTCTCACATTTTCCTAAATTTTATCCAATTAAAAATTGTTGCAAAGCTATGGATCGGTTTCAAAGCAGAATGGAACATGATCTGAAAATCTTGCATGACAATATAACCAAAAAACGGACTGTAAGGCTGGAATCACACTGTCCGTGTTACATGCAACTACAGGCCCCATTACACGGTATGAGATCATAAACGATATTGCTGAAACGTCGCGGGTTTGGAGTCGTTCAAGCAACATCGTTACTACCTCGTAGCATGTGACTCTGCGATATGAGTACGATAAATCGCTGGATCATTGATCGTAGATTTGAGAACATGTTCTCAAATCAGACGATCCATGATCAGCCAACCTGCTGTATTGATCAGTGTGACACCGCGATAACAATGTCGTTCATGACTTCCCCCATTCACATCAATGAACAAGTATGGTTCGCTGGGTTGTGCGAACGATACCTGCTCACTACATCGTTAGTGCATCGTCCACGATATCTAGATGTGTGACATCTCACCAACAATGTCAAAACGATGTCCTAACGACCGCGCGCCCACGAGATCATTAGTGAGATCGTTTCAATATTGAACCTTAAGTCAAATGTGTCATGGATGATTAACTTGGAATGGCCCCCCTCTCTGGACGGGAGCATCAGCTGCTTGTGTTTCTAAGCAGCTCCACACTCCCGTCATGACAGGGGAGAGGCCATTCCAAGTTAATCATCCGTGACAGGTCTGACTTAGGCCGGCTTCACACTGCGTGTGTGATCCGATCCGTGGCTGTCCACTTGAGGTAGACAGCCGCGGACCGGATCAGCACACAGGACTGGGGACTATTCTGCCCTCCGGTCCTGTGTGCAGCGCAAGCAGCTGCAGCCGCTGACAGGTCAGGACAGGTCTATGTCTAGCCATGTACAGCTAAGCAGCTGGGGGCTGGAATCTGCAGCGCAGGGATGCCCAAGCTTTCTGGGCACCCCCCACTGCAAATTGCAGCCCGCAGCCACCCCAGAAGATGGCGCGTTCATTGAAGCGCCATCCTCTGGCGCTGAACCCCGCTCTTCCAGCGGCCCTGGTGGCGGTGGCACGCTGGGTAATAAAGGGGTTAATACCAGCTTTGTTATACAAGCTAGTATTAAGCCCGAGATTCTTAATGTCAGGCCACGTTTGACCCAGCCACTAAGAATCTCCAAGCCATTAGGGACTCCATCTTTAATTAAAAAAATCCTCTTCCGTCCGACGCAGTCCAAAACGCGATGTCCTCTCTGCTACATCCCCTGTGCATAAATATAGATGTCTATGCACAGGGAATGAGCAGACTGAGAACAATCTCAGCACTGGTACATCAGGCAGCAGGCGGGCTCTAGGACCCTGGAGCTGCACAGAGAAGACAGCTGGATTCGGCTCGCAAAGAAACAGCAGTTACTTTGCGAGTTTCCCTGCTATCACTGGCACAGTAGCCGAGTCTAATGCAAACAAAGGCAATCCTAGTTTTGTCAGCGTTTCTGACAAAACTAGGATTCATATTGATTTGCATTGGACTCGTGCGAGTAATCACTGGGAAACTCGCAGAGTACCGAGTCCTGCGAGTCCCTTACTACTCGCCGAGTAACGAGTCCTAGCGAGTAGATTCGCCCATCCCTAAGTTTTGCCCATTACTATCTGCAGAGTAGTGTGCCACCAGGTCTTAAATAATACATGATGACTCAATACGGCAGGCCATTCACAGTAGTCCCGGTATAGTTACGGTATTATCATCTATTGCAGGCAATCCCAACATATTGATGGGTAATCTAACAGTCAGGAAACATGGGTGGTGATGTTTTTGAGCATGGCGCTAAAGCACCTGTGACACTATTGTGTAACGAGCGTACCCGAGCACTCCAATTCTCGATTGAGCATAAATCAGTGGCAAGATAAGTCATTTTTTTTAATGTCTCTAATTCTGTTGTGACTGCTGTGACTGTTTCATATGTAATATGATCTGATCTCCATTTGTCAATCTGTTCCAGTGTCTGTGATGTTGTTTGAATTTTCCATTAAAATTTTACAGTATTTAAATACATGTAAAAAATGGTTCAACCTTTAATAAATCTGCGTTGTGTTATCCAGATCTTCATAATACTCTGGAGATGGCTGATCACACAGGTGATGCTCTTGCCCAGTGTCTAACTGACCTGGTATTTCCAATAATTGTTCTCATACCCGGACTGGTAAATACATTCCTTTATTATAGGGGTCAATGTTAACGACTGGTGGAAAAGAGGACAAGTGACCGCTATTGACCACATTGTAACTTCTCTCGGGATTTCAAGGATGTGCGCTCAATGTCTTGTTACTTTACGTGTGTTACTAGTTACATTCTTTATTAGTAGCCGGGACTTTTATGTTCCTGGGGCCATCATTGGCGCAATTTACGCTTTTTTTACATATAGCAATATTTGGTTATCAACTCTGCTCTCCATTGTCTTCTGTCTGAAGATCTCCACCCTCCGCTCCAGACTGTTCCTGTATCTGAGGAGGATGATATTACCCAGGACTGGACATTTCATTGTGGCCTCAGGACTTCTCTCAAGTTTCATTTATTTGATGTCTTTAGTGGATCGCAGATACGTGACCAATAGCGGACAATCCAATACAACTGTGATCAGTTTTCGTATCAATACTTACATTAATTATACTATAGGAGCCTCCATCCCTATGCTTTTCTATTACATCTCCTTTATCCTCCTCTTCTCCTCATTGTATCATCACACAGTAAAGATGAAGATGAGCAGTCATTTATCCATCAATCTGGACACATATTACTCAGCCATGAAATTTATATCCTTCACTTTCATTATACCACCATATACTTCTCTGGTCTTCTTGTTTGTGCTTTTTATCGCTATGTTCACTCTTGGTACATTTCATGGCTTTATGTTACTTTGGGATTTCTGCCGGTTTTACATTCCTCTTACTTAATTTACAGAATATCCAAACTCCGGGTTCAAATGTTGAAAGTTTATCAGAATGTAATTCATTTACTACTCTAAGGGCAGGGACACACTGTCCGATAGACATAAGAGTCTCTCGGACGAGACTCGGATGAGGCTGAAGCAGTGAAACAGAACGGCTTCTCCCTCTGTGGACGGGACTGTCAGCTGCTTGTGTTTTTGTGCAGCTGCACACTCCCTGACCTGACAGGGAGAGGCCGTTCAGGGTCACTGCTTCAGCCTCTTCCGAGTCTCGTCCGAGAGACTCTGATGTAGCTCAATAAGGTAATTCTCACCTATTCCAAAAAGCCTACAATCTGCAGTAACACTTCTTTTGTAGACCATGAGCCCTCGCGGGCAGGGTCCTCTTCCCTCATCCAATGTATCCTCACCCATCCTTTGTAGACTGTGAACCCTCGTGGGTAGGGTTCTTTCCTCACCTACTGTATCCTCACCCATCCCTTGTAGACTGTGAGCCCTTGCAGGCAGGGTCCTCTTTCCTCATCTACTGTATCCTCACTCATTCATAGATGGTGAGCACTCACAGGCAGGGTCCATGCCCATCTCGTGTAGACTGAGCTCTGTACCAGTCTGTTCCTTGTATTCAAGATATTGTACTAGTTATTATGTACACCCTTTTCACCTGGAATGAATGGTGCTTAAATAATAGTAATAAAAATAATATAATAATAATAATAATAAAAAATCTTTATTTATATAGCGCCAACATATTCCTCAGCGCTTTACAATACAGTGGTTTGTTTACAAGCTGTCATAGGTAACAATAAAAAATATACAACACAGTAAGTAAAGTTGAGAATCAATGTAAAAAAATCCAATGCGCTAAGAAGAGAATCAATGTAAAAGTACAATACTTAAAGCAGAGAAACAGTATAAAAAATAATCAATGTATAAGTGGGAATGCAGGATCTTCACATATGAGCATAACAGAGAGGCTTTAGCCTACAATTCTTTATTTTATTTATTTTATGCCCAACCATGGAACAATGATGCAGTATAGACTGGGTTTGACTGGGTACAGTCCAATTCAATGGAGAAAAAGTGCCTACAGGTAGGTAGGTGGCAGCTACCTGTCTGTTATTGCTTAGGCATGCTTTTATTTTTGAGAAATCATGGATAACCCCTTTAATGTAAGGACCTAGTGATTGCACCTATCAAGTAATTTGGGTTACTTTTGGTTTTTCATGGTATTTTTACTGCATTTTTGGCGCTGCACTTAATGACTCTTTTTGGCATGTCATGTGTTATATAAAGCTGCTTTGTTTTTTATTTTTCCACGTATTTGGTCTTTACAAAACTTTCTCGAGGCACCTTACACATCAGATTTTTTTTAATTTCACAGCAGATTTACTGCATCTGCTGCATCTACCGCATAACGGCTGACTTGAGGCAAGTGTGGTTTTGCCTCAATCCGGCACTTGCGGCAAGTAAAAAAAAAACAGCTAACCGTGGTTTTTTGACTTTCTGCAAGTGCTGGAAAAACGCAGGCTTTGCCGCAAGTCAGTAGTTATGTGGTAGATGCAGTAACATAGTAACATAGTAACATAGTTTTTAAGGTTGAAGGAAGACTTTAAGTCCATCTAGTTCACCCCATAGCCTAACATGTTGATCCAGAGGAAGGCAAAAAAAAACCCATGTGGCAACACTAAGCTCCACATTGGGGGAAAAAATTCCTTCCTGACTCCAGATACGGCAATCAGACTACTTCCCTGGATCAACGCCCTATCAAAGAATCTAGTATATATAACCGGTAATATTATAGTTTTCAAGAAAGGCATCCAGGCCCTTCTTAAATGTTAGTAGTAGATGTTACACCATCATGTGGCAGAGAGCTCCATAGTCTCACTGCTCTTACAGTAAAGAATCCGCGTCTGTGATTATGATTAAACCTTCTTTCCTCCAGACGTAGAGGATGCCCCCTTGTCCCTGTCTCTGTAGAGGACGACCCCTTGTCCCAGTCTCAGGCCTAAGAGTAAAGAGATCATTAGAAAGTTCTCTGTACTGTCCCCTCATATATTTATACATTATTATAAGATCACCCCTAAGCCTTCGTTTTTCCAAGCTAAATAAGCCCAAGTTTAATAACCTGTCTTGGTATTGCAGACCCCCAAGTCCTCTAATAACCTGTCTTGGTATTGCAGACCCCTCAGTCCTCTAATAACCTGTCTTGGTATTGCAGACCCCCCAGTCCTCTAATAACCTTGGTCGCTCGTCTCTGCACCCGCTCTAGTTCAGCTATGTCTTTCTTATACACCGGAGACCAGAATTGTACACAGTATTCTAAGTGTGGTTGCACTAGTGACTTGTATAGAGGTAAAATTATGTTCTCCTCATGAGCATCTATGCCTCTTTTAATGCATCCCATTATTTTATTTGCCTTTGCAGCAGCTGCCTGACACTGGCCACTAAATGTGAGTTTGTCATCTACCCATACACCCAGGTCTTTTTCAGTGAGAGTTTTGCCCAGTGTTTTACAATTAAGCACATAATTATACCTTTTGTTTCCATTGCCCAAGAGCATGACTTTACATTTATCCCCATTAAAGCTCATTTGCCATTTATCAGCCCAAGCTTCTAGTTTACATAAGTCCTCCTGTAATATAAAATTGTCCTCCTCTGTATTGATTACCCTGCAGAGTTTAGTGTCATCTGCAAATATTGAGATTCTACTCTGTATGCCCACTACAAGGTCATTAATAAATATATTAAAAAGAAGCGGGCCCAATACTGACCCCTGTTGTACCCTACTGTTAACTGTGACCCATTCTGAGTGTGTTCCATTAATGACCACCCTTTGTTTCCTATCGCTAAGCCAGTTTTTAACCCACTTACACATATTTTCCCCTATCCCCATTGCTCTCATTTTATGTATCAAACTTTTGTGTGGCACCGTATCAAAAGCTTTTGAAAAGTCCATATACACCACATCCACTGCATTTCTTTGGTCCAGTCCAGAACTTACTTCTTCATTGAAGCTTATCAGATTAGTTTGACAGGAACGGTCCCTCGTAAAACCATGTTGATATTGTGTCACGAGGTTATTTTTCTTCAGATACTCCAGTATAGCATCTCTTAGAAAACCCTCTAGGATTTTACCCACAGTAGAGGTTAAGCTTACTAGCCTATAATTTCCAAGTTCAGTTTTTGTTCCCTTTTTGAATATTGGCACCACATTTGCTATACGCCAGTCCTGTGGTACAGACCCTGTTATTATGGAATCTTTAAAGATTAAAAATAATGGTCTATCTATGACAGTACCTAATTCCTGCAGCACTCTGGGGTGTATCCCATCCGGGCCCGGGGATTTGTCAATTTTAGTGATTTTTAAACGATGCCGTAGTTCCTGCTGGGTTAAGCAGGTGACATTTAATTGACAGTTTTTGTTATCACTGACTAAAGTCATTTAGCATATTGGCTTTTTCCTCATACTCATCCACCATTTTACCCAGATTATTTTTAAAGGGGCCAACACCATCATTTTTTAGTTTCTTACTATTTATGTAGTTAAAAAATATTTTGGGATTATTTTTACTTTCTCTGGCAGTAAATCTGCCGGATATGACGCGAAATTCAAAAAATCATTGATTTGAAAGTGGCCTAATTCAGCCATGTGCAGATTACATGCATTTCTTCCCTTTGTATTTTCTGTATTTAATGCAATTCTTTAGGAAAATCAGCTTATGAAGCTCAGCGTCCCTACAGGGGAAATTGACATGTTGGGGATTTGAAACTCATATCGCGGGTCAGATTAGGCTGGAAACACACTGGCGAGAGGAAAAACGGTCCGATTGACGTATCCGAGAGTCGTTCAAGTGTCGTCTGCTTGTTGGTCATTTTACAATGGACAGCCACGGATCCCAGAAAAACGCAGTGTGAAAGCAGCCTTACACTGAGCAAACAAAAAAAAATGCAGAATGCAGAAGATCTCTATAAAAAAGAAATTCTGGAGCTATGAGACACCTAATAATTTGTTCAAACAACACAAACTCCACTGTGTATCAATATCTCAGCCTCATGATTAATTCATGACTAGTCCACCTATATATACACCAGGCACTTTTTGTGGGGACTATGTAAGAAACACTCCAATTACTCATACAGTAGAAATAATTGGCATCCACTCAGGAGTTAAAGTTTCTTCATTAATTTAGAACTTTTATTAAATGATTAAAAGCTCATACACAAAAGGACAATACAAAGAAGTACTTGGTGAAAAATTCAAAGGTTGGTACCACAATCGGGTTGTAACACCTGGGCTAAGCATAGAATCAAATTGTTTATATCACATGGTGATACACCAACACACTCTTAGCTATGGGATGACGGATATCCACATGGAAGTGCACCATTCACTCCTCTCCATTACACTCACCCATATGTGCAAGATGACAGATTCCAGATCCACACTGTGCCTACGTGTCCTGACCTGTGGTGACCCCTACCCAACGTAGGTTTCACTAACGCTTTGTCAAGGGGTGCAACTTTAACTCCTGAGGGGATGACACTTATTACTATAGCTATGAGACACTGTATATCTGTCACGTGTTGGCTGCTTTGCAGTCTATGTGAAATGCTGCTGTGATTTAAATCAGAGTTAATATCATTTGGCATATTCAGTGTTAATATGCAGATTCTGCTGTTGCTGTGTGCGGCTCTGCATGTGTAGGTGGGGTGTCAGATCACTTACTTGTTCCACTCCATCAGCCTTTAAAGGGACACTGTCAGGTCATGATTCAGTATCATACTAATATTACCCTTGAATAGTGCCTGAGCAGACATTTTAAAAACATTATTGTACCATTTGTTATCAGCATTGTCAGACCCTGCAGGGAGCTCCTGCATTAGTCCTCTCCATTATATAACCAGTTGATTAGTCCGGCTGCTGTATAAGTATATTTAAATATCCACACTCATCCAAGCTTTTGTTCACTCCCTCCCCTCTCTGCTCTGTGCTTGGAGGACTTAACTTTGTACTGCAGCCTGTGGTGTCTAAGATTTCTATGTGTTTATATGAATTTTGGTTTTCTTGCATACATGTAATGTATGTATTTGCTGAGCAAATGATCAAATCTACTATATAATTGCCGTAGGCACGTTTGTGTCGGACCCCGGCACGCCGTGGCTTTGTCACTATGTGACGTCACCACGTCGTGCGAGGCATTGCCCGCATAGCGGGCATTGCGACCCCTCGCCGCTGTCATCCCGCTCCAGAGCAGCTGCTGTCAGCACATGCTGACACAGTGCTCCGGAGCCTGTGCCCCTGTGCCCCTGTGCCCGCTCCGGAGCAGCTGCTGTCAGCACATGCTGACAGTGCTCCGGAGCCTGTGCCCCTGTGCCTCTGTGCCCCAGTGCCGCCCGCTACCCACAATTCGCCCCCCTCCCCATGTCCACACAGCCCCCCCCCATGTCCGCACAGACCCCCTCCCCCATGTCCGCACAGACTCCCCCCCCCATGTCTGCACAGACCCCCCCCATGTCCGCACAGCCCCTCCCCATGTCTGCACAGCCCCTCCCATGTCCACACAGCCCCTCCCATGTCCACACAGCCCCCCCCATGTCCGCACAGCCACCCCATGTCGTACACACAGCCCCCCCATGTCCGCACAGCCACCCCCATGTCGTACACATAGCCCCCCCATGTCCTCACAGCCACCCCATGTCCGCACACCCACCCCGCACCTAAGCTCCTACCCCCTAACTCCGCCGCTCCTAAGTCCCTACCCTCTAAGCTCCGCCGCATCCTAAGCCCCGACCCGCCCCACCTAAGCCCCTACCCCCTAAGCACCGCCGCACCTAAGCCCCTACCCCCTAAGCCCCGCCGCCTCCTAAGCTCCCGCCGCTTTCCCCCGCCACTTTCTCCCGCACCTATGCCCCTACCCCCTAAGTCCGCCGCACCCCTACACCCTAAGCCCCGACCCGCCGCACACCTAAGCCCCTACCCCCTAAGTTCACCAAACCCCTACACCCTAAGCCCCGACCCACCGCACCCCTACACCCTAAGCCCCGACCCGCCGCACCTATGCCCCTACCCCCTAAGCCCCGCCGCCTCCTAAGCTCCCGCCGCTTTCCCCCGCACCTATGCCCCTACCCCCTAAGTCCGCCGCACCCCTACACCCTAAGCCCCGACCCGCTGCACACCTAAGCCCCTACCCCCTAAGTCCGCAAAACCCCTACACCCTAAGCCCCGACCCGCCGCACCTATGCCCCTACCCCCTAAGTCCGCCGCACCCCTACACCCTAAGCCCCGACCCGCTGCACACCTAAGCCCCTACCCCCTAAGTCCGCAAAACCCCTACACCCTAAGCCCCGACCCGCCGCACCTATGCCCCTACCCCCTAAGTCCGCCGCACCCCTACACCCTAAGCCCCGACCCGCCGCACCTATGCCCCTACCCCCTAAGCCCCGCCGCCTCCTAAGCTCCCGCCGCTTTCCCCCGCCGCTTTCCCCCGCCGCTGTCGCTAACACCTAAAGCCCTACACCCGAAGCCCCCGCCATCCCCTAACCTAACGTCCCCGTCGATCACTTACATGCCTTCTTAATCATCTGATCGTCCGTCCGATCCACAAGTCCTCCGTCCGGCCAGGCGTCCTCTTCATCCGGCCCCGGGGGTCTTCTCTCTTCTTTCCGCCATCTCCGCCTCTTCGTCCGGCCCCGGGGATCTTCTGTCTTCTTTCCGCCAACTTCCAGCTCCGACGTCCTCTACAGTTATCATTAACATAGAATGGACGACAAATCCGCCATTCTATCTTAATGAGATCTGAGGGGCTCTTCTGATTGGTCGCTGTCTACTGCCCTCAGCCAATCAGAAGAGCCCCTCATTTCCCATTCAAATACATTAGCGGTGTGTCGGCGATTTTATGGCCGGCCACCTGGTTCTATTTGTCGGCCCTAAAATCGCGGACACACCGCTAATGCATCTCTATGGGCAGTGAGCCCGATTTCGGATTGGTCGCCGACCAATCAGAATTCGAGCTCACTGCCCATAGACATGCATTAGCGGTGTGTCCGCGATTTTAGGGCCGACAAATAGAACCAGGTCGGCGGCCATAAAATCGCCGACACACCGCTAATGTATTTCAATGGGAACAAATAAATTTAATAATAAAAAAATAATTAAAAAATAATAAAAAAATAATAAAAAAAATAAATAAAAAATAATAAATAATTCAATAAAAATAATAATAATAAAAAAAAATATATCCAAATTATATCAGCCCTTTCAGCGGACCTGAAAGAGAACTGGGTCTCAGCCTAAATAATAAATTTAATAATAAAAAAAATAATTAAAAAATAATTAAAAAATAATAAAAAAATAAATAAAAAATAAATAATTCAATAAAAATAATAATAAAAAAAATAAATATATGCTAATTATATCAGCCCTTCCAGCGGACCTGAATGAGAACTGGGTCTCAGCCTAAATAATAAATTTAATAATAAAAAAAATAATTAAAAAATAATAAAAAAAAAAAATAAAAAATAATAAATAATTCAATAAAAATAATAATAAAAAGATTAAATATATGCTAATTATATCAGCCCTTCCAGCGGACCTGAATGAGAACTGGGTCTCAGCCTAAATAATAAATTTAATAATAAAAAAAATAATTAAAAAATAATTAAAAAATAATAAAAAAATAAATAAAAAATAAATAATTCAATAAAAATAATAATAAAAAAATTAAATATATGCTAATTATATCAGCCCTTCCAGCGGACCTGAATGAGAACTGGGTCTCAGCCTAAATAATAAATGTAATAATAAAAAAAATAATTAAAAAATAATTAAAAAATAATAAAAAAATAAATAAAAAATAATAAATAATTCAATAAAAATAATAATAAAAAATAATAATGTTATTAATGCTATTATTAATGCTAATAATGCTATTATTAATGCTATTTATGCTAATAATAATGCTATTAATGCTATTAATAATGCTATTAATGCTATTATTTATGCTATTATTGCTATTAATGCTAATATTTATCCTATTAATGGTATTATTAATGCTATTAATGCTAATAATAATGCTATTAATGCTATTAATGCTAATAATAATGCTATTAATGCTAATAATAATGCTATTAATGCTATTAATAATGCTATTCATGCTAATAATATTGCTATTAATGCTCTTTATGCTAATACTAATGCTATTAATGCTATTTTTTATGCTATTAATTCTATTATTTATGCTATTAATGCTATTAATAATGCTATTAATAATGCTATTAATCCTATTAATGCTATTAATAATGCTATTCATGCTATTAATAATACTATTAATGCTATTAATGCTCATAATAATGCTATTAATGCTATTAATAATGTTATTAATGCTATTATTAATGCTAATAATGCTATTATTAATGCTATTAATGCTAATAATAATGCTATTAATGCTATTAATAATGGTATTAATGCTATTATTAATGCTAATAATGCTATTATTAATGCTATTAATGCTAATAATAATGCTATTAATGCTATTAATAATGCTATTAATGCTATTAATTATGCTATTAATGCTAATATTTATCCTATTAATGGTATTATTAATGCTATTAATAATGCTATTAATGCTAATATTTATCCTATTAATGCTATTAATGCTATTAATAATGCTATTAATGCTATTAATTATGCTATTATTGCTATTAATGCTAATATTTATCCTATTCATGGTATTATTAATGCTATTAATGCTAATAATAATGCTATTAATGCTATTAATGCTAATAATAATGCTATTAATGCTATTAATAATGTTATTAATGCTATTATTAATGCTAATAATGCTATTATTAATGCTATTAATGCCAATAATAATGCTATTAATAATGCTATTAATGCTATTAATGCTAATATTTATCCTATTAATGCTATTAATGCTAATAATAATGCTATTAATGCTATTAATAATGCTATTAATGCTATTAATTATGCTATTAATGCTATCAATGCTAATATTTATCCTATTAATGGCATTATTAATGCTATTAATGCTAATAATAATGCTATTAATGCTAATAATAATGCTATTAATGCTATTAATAATGTTATTAATGCTATTATTAATGCTATTAATGCTATTAATTATGCTATTAATGCTATTAATACTAATATTTATCCTATTAATGCTATTAATATTGCTATTAATGCTAATAATAATGCTATTAATGCTATTAATAATGTTATTAATGCTATTATTAATGCTAATAATGCTATTATTAATGCTATTAATGCTAATAATAATGCTATTAATGCTATTAATAATGTTATTAATCCTATTATTAATGCTAATAATGCTATTATTAATGCTATTAATGCTAATAATAATACTATTAATGCTATTAATAATGTTATTAATGCTATTATTAATGCTAATAATGTTATTATTAATGCTATTAATGCTAATAATAATGCTATTAATGCTATTAATACTGTTATTAATGCTCATAATACTGCTAATAATGCTATTAATACTGCTATTACTGCTAATAATAATGCTATGGCTTATATTATTGCTATTGATGAAGCGATTATTATTTAAAAATGTTTAAAAAAACAATAAACATATTTTAGATACCCGATGCATTTGCATCAGGCTAACAGCTATAACTACTATAATCAAATTAATGCACGTTCTAGAATCCCGATGCATTTGCATCGGGCTCACAGCTAGTGTTCTTATAATCACATAGAAATATCTCAGACTGCACACTCGAAGCTGCAGCAAAGATCACCCCTAATCCCCCTCCTTTCTCTGTCTGCAGTGAATGAGTCACACAACAGACAGATCACAGAGCTGTGTAATGAAGTATAAATATTCATTATTTTGGGGAGTGGGCAGCACAGAACTCACTGTGATTGACAGAGGGAATTAATCTTGTATTTTGAAGTTTACAGAGAATAGAAGGGAAGTATAAATAATAGAAATACACGAAAAGAGAGAGTTTAGAGAAAGGAATTAGAAAATTATATCAGCTACATATGGATTTTTGGCCCGATAGTTTTCCTTCAAATAGTTCCACTTTCTTCCCTGCGTTGTTGCTAATAGCTTAATGTCTACATGGACCTCAAGTGGTGAAGATATGCAAGCTTCGTGCTTGTCCTTGCTGCTGTTACATTACCTGTAGGAGTTGCTGTTTTCCCGGTCCGTGGAAGTAGGGGCTCTAAGTCTAGAACAACAGTAAAAGTGTGCTAGGGCACTGTCATTCCGTATCTCAATGCACTTAGTCCATGCGAGTGAGCGACTCCATAAGCAGCGGTGCACGTGTAGGAATCCAGACAGTCATAAATCGCAGTATCATTAAGATAAATAAACACGGCAACTCACCGCACGCAGAGTAAATCTTCAAAGCTTTTATTCCATGCGAGTAGACACAGATGACAAGCGAGGGAGGGAGTGAGTGCTGAGACTTGGTGACGGTTCACCGTTTCGCAGCGCGACTCGCTGCTTCCACGGACAGACTAGTTTGGTCCGTGGAAGCAGCGAGTCGCGCTGCGAAACGGTGAACCGTCACCAAGTCTCAGCACTCCCTCCCTCCCTCGCTTGTCATCTGTGTCTACTCGCATGGAATAAAAGCTTTGAAGATTTACTCTGCGTGCGGTGAGTTGCCGTGTTTATTTATCTTAATGATACGGCTCTAAGTCTAGGGCTGATCAGGTGGCAACCCTAACCGCCTCACCTTCAGAGGTACCTCTGGAAGCAGGGTATCCTGGGGACCCCAGTCTAAGGGTCATACCATGCCTGATGAAGGGACCTAAAATGTCTTGAAAGCTCGCCTTGTAACATCACTTATTTTATTTTTGTTAGCCATTAAAAGGTATCACAACTACAAGACTATTATCTTGTTTCTCCCACTGAGAGCAATCAACAAACTAACTCCACTGAATGCCTTTAGTCTATCTTACCGTCCTGATTCCCTACCGCTATACCATACTTTGTGACAATATCATAAACCGTAAAGTTATGCAGAATCAAAAACTCATATTCAAAATAACCAGTAAATATATAGGGTCTATAAAAAGGCTGCCATAAGTTACCCATCTAAAAATATTAATTTTTAAGAGAAGCCCCACATAAATAAACATATGAATACAGACAACAAAAGAGATGAGGAAAATATAATGCCCTACAAACTATCCTCCCTCTTCTGCCCTACCTAACTGTGGAGGTTAGCACCCTAAATAATGATAATGTGGCCCCCGCTCCTCGTCTATCCCTTATTATTCACTGGCATTCGTCTCAATATGGAGCCATGGCGATTGATGGATGAACGCTATGTAGGATCTTGTGCAGCCACTATAGCTCTACCAGGGTCTTCTGCAAGCCTAGATAGGTCCACTAGGGTCGTCATTATCTTGATTGTATCAATTCATCAGGTTGCTGGTCTTCCTCTTCACATTGATCCTTCTATTTTTACCACCATGATGTCCTTCTCCAGTGATTGCTCTCCTCGTATGATGTGTAGACAAGTCGTAGCTTGGTGATCCTTCCTTCAAGTGACATGTCTGGCTTGATTTGTTCCTCATTTAGAAGTTGTTGATTCTTCTTCTGTCTTGTTTCTTTGTTCATGTTTCACTTCTATATGTTAGTACAGAAAAGACCAAACTACGTACTAGCGTGTCTTCATCACCAGTGAAATGTTCCTCAATTTGAAGACCTTGTCCAGTGACTTCATTATTGATTTTCCAATAAATATTCTCCCATAAATTGAGTACAGAAATGGAAATCATTACCAATAAAATCATCAAATTTAGGGGAGTCCATGCTCAACATAATCTATATAAGAAGTTGATTTTAACAATTCCCCATTATTACCTACACCAAATATACTTAATCAAATCACTGAATAAATACAATGCTATTGGCACAGGGGCAGGGAAATCAGGCAGCAAGATGAAGAATGGGCTTAGGCATTTTAGGGAGTGATTATGATCCTTAGACTGGGGTTCCTGACTCACCCTGTCTCAGAGGTAGCTCTGAAGGTGAGGAGGTCTGAGCCGCCAACCTAGCCCTATGCTCCCAACAAGCCCCAGGCTAAGGGCCCTTACCTCCACCCAAAGACCAGGGAAACACTGCAACTCCACGGATAGAAACTGCAGCAGCACGAGCACGCGCTAGCTGACTGCACGGGGTCTTAGTAGGAATGAACTCTAGCATCAGCATTAGCTGGAGAAAGAGGAGGCTATTTGAAGGCCAGAGGCGTGATCATCTAAGTCAGCTGACACACTCAGAGCAGCAGCCTGGAGCCGTTTCACACAGCAATAAAGCAGCATTTGCAACTTAACACTAAATGTGCCAATGTATTCACTTGGACTGCGGAGCAGGCCACACGTGTCAGCTGCTTCGATACATACAATTCAGAAAATTCCTTAGTGTTCTCCACCCATGACTAGAGGTAAGCGAACCCTTTCATGTTTAGGTTCGGCTCTGTTCGCTGAACGGGAATATGTTCACCATGTAATTCGGCATGTCTGCTCACCTCCCTAGGTCAAGGTGCTCAGAAAAAATATATACACATCCCACATCATAAAGCAGTAAATTACCTATTTAACCCTTTATAGAACACAAGAATAAAGTCTTATACAGCATACAGTAGGAAAACACGGCACTCACCAAGGACGACTCTTCAAGAATTTTATTCCATGCGATTCATCACGGACAAGCAGGGAAGGGAGGGGGTGCTGAGACTCGGTGACGGTTCCCCGTTTCGCAGCGGGACTCGCTGCTTCTACGGACCACGCTAGTCTGGCGTCTGACGTCACGTCCGAGGTAATAAAGCCCTGGACGAGACCGCCCACGCCAGCCCACGGTATAATTACAGTGCTCAATATGTGAAGACAAATTTAAAAACAACTTTTCAAGTTATACAATCAATGAGTATTCGCTTTAGATCTACAACAGACATTAATCTATATTTAGAGATTAAACTTACTAGATGGAATAGGAGTCGACCTAAAAAAAGAGAGGATCATTAACATTTATGCTCAAATAACAAGTATTATATCAAATTTTACATATATGCGTTGTATTAGGAGTTAAATATCATTAACTATATATCTCCAAACTAGGGGAAAAAAAGTTTTTTGCACATATTTCAAGGCCGGAGCATGAGGAAGGTAGAGAGGAGATGTGACGTGAGAGCAATAAAAGATGCATATGACATAGGCCAGTCATAAAACGGCCCTCATATATTAAAATCTCATCATACTATATAGCCACCTACAAGTTGGCACTTGATATAGGTGTAGAACCCCATTATACTCGTAATCGTGCAATAAGGGAAGAAGATGGCCTCCCATACAGCCACCAGGGGATAAATTGTTACCTTTTAGAAAAAGGGCAAAATCACATAAACTTACTCGCAGCCTTTATAGAACACATTTTGAGATCCTGTTTTTATATCCCATATACAAATTAGGGTTAATATACAACCATAAAGTTTTTTGTTTCCATAGTATTGGCAGAATTCATTGGATATCTTTTCTATATATCTTACCTATTGTATTACACCTTATCAACATGAGATCAGGTAATATTTGACAGTAACGAATTAATGAAATCATTATATGTAGTCATATTAACTCTTTTTATATACTTCATGGGGTAACTATTTGACTGTCTTAAAATATCCTCTAATCCCTGGGCATTCTGATCCATTTAAGGCAGATAGTTTTAAAACATCTCAGAGAGGTTACCTATCAAGAATCTACTCATTCTTTCTTGAATGTATTCTTAGTCTTCTTTTTAGGTACCTGGTCATACAATAAGGGTACCTTTACACGCCGCTACGCCAGGATGGATGCATCCCGCTACAGGCTACAAATGTAGCTTGTAGCGCCAATATAGCCCGTCGTAGCGGCGTCTGAAGACGTGACGATACAGCCGGCAACAGATACATCTGTTTATGACCTCTGCTCGAAAACGGAGAGCTACAAAGCCGATGGTAGCAAGATGCATCGGCGTGTAAAGACGTTACGGAAGGGAACTCTGGACACCCTGCGATGTAGCTGCAATGTAGCTAAGGCGTGACCCTGGCTCCGTGTTACCGCGCCCCATGTGCGATCATTGGTGGAAGCTGCTGCATGACGATTGGTAGTCGCTGCATAGGGAGGCATATTTAAGGAGCTGACGAGTCACACTACACAATCGCTCGAGCGTGCTGTATTACTCAGCCTCCTGCGTTGCCTGCCCAATCAGGATATTATTGCTTTGTCCTATCAGCGTACGGACGGCTCGTAATCCACAATTGTGGCACGCCTATGTGCTGGCCCTGCTGCACCAGGTACGCCCATAGTAGCTGGTTATAGCGGTGTGTAAATGAGCTACAGATGGCTACTTGAGACACCCGGCGATGTATCTAGCTATAGATGTCACGTAGCGCAGCGCACCTTATGGCGCCGTGTAAAGGTGATGCGTTGAGCGTTTGTAACCGTTTGAGCGTGCTCGTGCACGTGAAGTAGCGGGATGCATCCATCCTGCCGTAGCGGCGTGTAAAGGTACCCTAAGGGTACCATCACACCTGGCGACAGCACTGCCGATGTACTAGGCGATGTAGGGGCGTGGCCTATCGGCGCCCATATCGCCCCTGCATCGTCTAATGTAAAAGGGCGATGTCGGCGCCTCTGAGTGCTTGCCTGGTTTCACATCAAACGGCCGCCGGCGACCTGACAGGCGATGGGAGACATAGGCTCCCATTGTACTGCATCGCTGCTGGGGTTTTGAGACACCCCGGCGGCGATGCCGCCAGTCAGCTCGCCGGGGCATCGCCAGAGGTATTTCCCCGTGTAAACAGGGGGCGGTGACGCTGGCGGGTGCCAAAAGCGTGCGCACTCCTGCCTGTCGCCACCGACATCTCTAGTGCCGTCGAGGTGTGACGGCACCCTAAGTCTCATGCCACTTTGAGGTATTCACCTATAATACTATAATAGGATAAATTATCCTCTCTCTTCTAATTTTTTTCTCTCAATGTAGATAGGGTATTGCACCCAAATACATTACCCTGATGGATTTCAGACTTGTCTCTATATTATTGTATTCTATGTTATTGTGCAATATAAGCCACATATAAATTTCCTTATATTAATGATCATGTAAGATGCATCAATATCTGTTTCTCTGAAAGGAAATAGAAATGAAAAATATATATCACTCTCTGTTAGCTGTAATACAACGTGAACACGGCAGAAATTGCCGAGACGTCGTAACAGTCAATTACTTCTGTCATGTGAATGAGACAAAAATAAAAGTTGGACTTATTTGAACATCATCTTAGCCTGTTTTTCATTCATTCTTGAGCATGTGCTAGGAATAGACTTTATCTTAATATGTTCACCAAATAGATCAACAAACAGTTCGCCGAACTTTCGAACCATATTGAAGTTAATGGTAGGAAAAATCAAGGGCCTAGAAAACACTTTCACAAAACACCGTTTTACAAAGCAGCCCCGCTGTTTTTGCACAGACATTAGCTTCCTAAAGTATTACCAAGCTTCCATGCCGCTGTCACCCTGCTTCCAGGTCAGCTTATGAACATCACTGCTTCCCCCCCCCTTGATTAGTTAAACTCCTATTTTGCCCCATCCTCCCTCTCTACCAGCATCTGTGATTGGTTGGCAGTATGATTACCTGGAAAATAAATAATTTAAAAAATGGCCGTGGGCTTTACCGTATTTTTGATCACCAGCCTAAGTAACCCAGGCAGCTGGAGGCTGGAATTCCAAGCATGGTAAGCCCTAAGCGTTCTAGTTATCTTTGCTAAAAATTACAGCCTGAGCCATCCCAGATTTGGCTCATCCATGAGAGATGCCATGATGTGCAGTTACCATGCCCTTCAAGTTACCCTGGGGATGGTGGCAGACTGGATAATAAGAGGTTAATGCCAGCTGAATTTTTCCAGCTTGCACGAAGCCCAAGAATCATAATGTCAGGCCAATGTTAGACGCAGCCATCTACTATATAATTGTCTACTTCTGTCTGTTTGTCTGTAACGCAAATCCTGCGTTGCCGATTGGTCAGGCCAGCCGCCCATGACCAATCAGCAACAGGGACAGTCCGCCCGCAAATTGGCGCGGGATTTCAACCACGCTTCGCTGATTGGTTGCCCCGGCCGGTTGCCAGCAATCAGCGATATTGCCGCAGGATTTAAACCCAAAGCTTCACTTTGCATTATTCTTAAATCTTCATAAATAAACTACATATATAGTCTAGAATCCCGATGGAATCGCATCGGGCTCACAGCTAGTTATAAATAAATGGCAAATAATACACCACATCGTTAAAAATCATTTATTTGTAAAAAAAAAAGAACACAAATCCCTTTCTGCCATGTTTATTATCCCCATACAAACCCTCCACAATCCTTACAGACATCAATGGTCAGTCGATGTAGAGTCCTGGTGTGAATGGACATTACAGAGGATCGTGGAGGTTTTGTGTGGAAGTAATAAAAATGGGAAAAGAGGACTGTGATTGTGTTCTTTTTACAACTTAATAATTACCATTGATACCATGACTTAGGCTATGCCAAAACATGTTGGTTTTTGGGGGCTTATATGTGGAGTGTTCTGTTTTTTTGTAGCTTTTTATATGGATTCAAGCTTTTACGTCTATACCATCTGCATTTTCCCTAACCTTTCTTCTTGATGATTGGCTTTTCCTGGTGTTTGTGACCAACACTTCATCCTTGCTCGAGAGGAAATTGTACTCGAGGGGTCAAGCGGTGAGCTGGATAGGTATTTCTTTCTTTTCTGTTCCAACAGCTGTAATATAAGTTTTATATGTAATGTGATCTGATCTGCATTTGTTGATCTGTTCAGTCTCGGAGTCTGTGATGTACTTTGAATTTTCCAAGTAAATGTTACAGTATTTGAATACATGTAAGAACTTAGATATAGTTAAACCTCAATAAAGCTTTGCTGTGTTATCAGGATCCTCATAGTACAGGGATGGCTGATTCCAATAACTGTTCTCATTCCCTGCCTGGTGATAAATTCATTTGGCAATGTCAACGACTGGTGGAAAGGAAGATCGGTGACTTCTGTTGACCACATTGTAACTTCTATTGGAATTTCAATGATTGGCACTCAATGTGTTTTATCATGTAATACTGGCTACATTCTTCCTGAGCAGGCAGGACTTGTATGTTTCTAGGGGTATCATTGACATTTTATTCCTTTTTTTACAAATAATGTTTGGTTAACGTCTCTGCTCTCCATTGTCCTCTGTCTGAAGATCTCCACCCTCCGCTCCAGACTGTTCCTGTATCTGAGGAGGATGATATTACCCAGGACTGAACATTTCATTGTGGCCTCAGGACTTCTCTCTGCTGTCAGCTCTTTGATGTCTTCCTTTATGGCTCGCAGTAAGATGTCCAATGGCGGACAATACAATACAACTGTGGATAATATATTAATCAGTCTCTCTGTTAATATTTATATAAATTATTCTATAGGATCCTCCATTCAACTGTTTTTCTATTACATCTCTCTACCAGTCTCCTCTTCTCCTCATTGTATCATCACACAGTAAAGATGAAGATGAGCAGTCATTTATCCATCAATCTGGAGACGTATTACTAGAGATGAGAGATGTTATATCAAACATGTTCTCCAATCTCAACTTCAACCTGTTTTGGGCTATGTTCGAGTTGTTCGACGAATTCGGTAATTCGAGGTTATGTTCAATAACGGTTCGTTGACCAAAAGCGTTACTGACTTTTTACAGTAATGCTTTTGTGCAACGTTATTATGAGTTTCAGTGTCTAAGAATGGGGGGGGGTCCTGGGGAGAGGTCTGTTGTCAAATAATGCAGATATCCATATTTTTTTTACTTTTTTTTTTTTTTTACCACTGTGGGTGGTCCGGTCTTTCAGCACCCATAGAGCAAAGTGCACTTTTTGCACACAAGGGCTTGTGTCATTGGCTGGGTATGTCACATGTCCTTGCCATATAAGAAACAGCCATTTTTGCCATTCAGACAATGCCTAATCCAGCTCCTATAACCACGGCCTCTGGCGGCGAGCGACCAGTGAGCTGACTCTATCAGCTAATTGCTTGCCCTCCGCCGACGGGTGATATAAACCATTGACAGTGTCACCACTGACAGTGTCAGCTGATTGGCCAAGCTGACAGCATTAGCTGATGTTTTAAATCACCCGCCAGCAGTGGGCAACCAATCAGCTGACAGCGTCTGCTGTTGGTTTAAATCGCCCGCCGCTGGCGGACCACCAATTAGCTGACTATCAGCTGATTGGTCGCCTGCCTCCGGAGAGCGATTTTAACCATCAGCTGACACTGTAAAACAATTCAAAGTCAGTTTCACTCACCTCTGAAATTTTAGGTGAATGTTGACCACCTTCTCATCACTACATATTGCTCAACGATGAAATTTGTATCCTTCACTTTCATATATAACACTATATACTTCACTGGAATTTTTGCTGGTACTTTTTATTACTATGCTCACTCTATGTACCTTCCATGGTATTATATTACTTTGGGATTTCTACCGGCTTTACATTCCTCCTACTTAATCTACAGAATATCCAAATTGCGGATTCAAATTGTCCAGGTTTATTAGAATCTAATTAATTCACTAATCTGAAAGAAAGATACAGAAAGCATAAAATTATTAGCTCAATAAGATAAATCTATTGGATGGGCAATCAGTGTATGACAAGTTTGAATGCAGGATCTTCACATCCGAGCATAAAAAAGAAGCCATAGCCTCCATGCAGTGCAATGTCTTCTTTATATGCCCAACCACCGAACAGTACAGTATAGATGTGGATGTGACTGGGTTCTCAGTCCAATCTAATGGAGCAAATTGGGATAAGTGGAACTGAGCTACATGGTAATGCACCATACATCAGAATTATCAATTAAGGATGGGAATCTAAAGGATAACATTTCTCCTTATGGAGAGTGACATGCCAGGTCTGGCATGGCATACAACTCTTTAAAAAGAAAAATGTTATCCTCTAGATCTCCAGTCTTAGCCTCTCACCTAGCCAAATCAAATCTCATGCTTTGCACTAGTGAAGGGCAAGCACCCCGGAATACTGTGTCTGCAGATTAAAATTCTGGTTTGGCTAATATAATTAGTCATATGGCAAGGCTTGTTAAAGGGTCGATATGAACTTGTAGGATCTCTAGTTCCAATAGGTGGCACTGGAGTTTGTCTTCTTTGAAGAGGCAATTTTCACAATAAAGTATCATACATGGGACTTACACATCCCCCACAGTGGCTTTTTAAGAAGACATTACATCATGTTTGCCTCTTGGATGTTTTCCAGCCAAAAGGGGTTGAATGATGTGTGGCGCCCTGTGCCAGGAAAGCCACAGAACCAACTAGTTCACTAAGGGATTTCCACATCTGGTATCTCACATACACCCAACACCTTCCACTCCAAGCTTGTAGGGGAGCAATATTGGTTGCTGTTAAGCCAGATCCCCTATAAATAAAGGTGCTGGGGCCGGAGATAGCCAGAGTGTGCAGTCTCTAGAAAAACTGTGAAGTCAGCTCAGTGCCAAGTGAGCTAAAACTGGTTATCGAACCCATGCTAGGCCCGATACCAGTGCACCGCCAGAGCCAATGTGAGGGTCCAGAGAGCGAGGGGCCAAAGGCAGAGGTGAGGAACACTAAAGAGGGGGCAGAGAGGTCATACCGGCTCACCCCACCAGAACACTGGTCACAGGTGTCCGAGTCTGCAACAGGGAGAAAGATCAGCCAAGCAGAGAATCCAGTACACCGTGGAAGCTTAGCTTCCCGGACACCCACAGTACCCACATTTGAGAGCCAGGGACCGCCGGAGGGATAGCGGTAGCCCAAGAGAGAGCCCTCAGTGTAGCAACACGGGTGTAGAGAAACAGGTGGTCAGGTCTGGTTTCATGCCAGCCAGGCTTCGGTACAAGGAACAGAAGGAGGAGGCCTATACCCTGTTTAGTGTGGAAATCCTGAGGTGTAGCCTTCAACCCGGAGAGTGTACCTGCAAGAACATCAGTAAAAGGTACAGAAAAAGACTTTATTGTATGTGTGTCCCTTCTTCAACCTGTCCCACACAACAATGACTGCACTATCCTATTTCACCATCCTACCCTTACAGCCCCGGGGAACCTGCTCTTCCTGTAGAGAGCCACAACATTTTGCTGCCGCCCATCATCCCGGAGGTCCCAGCAGTGCCAGTGCCATCACCGGACCTACAGGTGGCATCAAGACCGACAATAATTTTAATCCCTGTAAATAATCCCCTTTTCATTGTCACCCAAGGGCACAGGCTCGGGCCCCAGACAGATGAACATATTGTTTGTGAATTTTCTAAATTTGGTGGAGTTGCTGGTTAGCTATCCCATCAAATCAGCTAGAGTCTAGGTCTAAAGCCACATTCACATGTTCAGTATTTTACACCAGTATTTCTATGAAAACATCAGGAATGGAACAATAAGAGGAAAAGTACACTGTGTGCAGAATTATTAGGTAAATGAGTATTTAGATCACATGATACTTTTTATACCTGTTGTCCCACTCCAAGCTGTATAGGCTGAGAGCCAACTACCAATTAAATAACTCAGGTGATGGCATCTCTGTAATGAGGAGAGGTGTGGTGTAATGACATCAACACCCTATATAAGGTGTGCTTAATTATTAAGCAAATGCCTTTCCTTAGGAAAAATGGGTCAGAAGAGAGATGTGACGGGCTCTGAAAAGTCTAAGATTGTGAGTAGGGATGGGCGAATCTACTCACTAGGACTCGTTACTCGGCGAGTAGTAAGGGACTCGCAGGACTCGTTAATCTGCGAGTTTCCCAGCGTTTACTTGCACGAGTCCAATGCAAATCATTGGCAAACGCTGACAAAACTAGGATTGCTATTGTCTTGCATTAGACTCGGCTACTGTGCCAGTGATAGCAGGGAAACTCGCAAAGTAACTGCTGTTACATTGCGAGCCGAGTCTGGCTGTCTTCTCTGTGCAGGCTGCCAGCTCCAGGGTCCTAGAGCCCGCCTGCTCACAGAGATGATGTAGCAGTGCTGAGATTGTTCTCAGTCTGCTCATTCCCTGTGCATAGACATCTATATCTATGCACAGGGGATGTAGCAGAGAGGACATCGCGTTTTGGACTGCGTCGGACAGAAGAGGATTTTTTTAAAGATGGAGTCCCTAATGGATTTTTTTTTTATTTCAAATAAAAAATTTTCTCTGTGTTGTGTTTTTTTAACCCTTTATTGGAGATTCTTAGTGGCTAGGTCAAACGTGGCCTGACATTAAGAATCTCGGGCTTAATACCAGCTTGTATAACAAAGCTGGTATTAACCCCTTTATTACCCAGCGTGCCACCGCCACCAGGGCCGCTGGAAGAGCGGGGTTCAGCGCCAGAGGATGGCGCTTCAATGAACGCGCCATCTTCTGGGGTGGCTGCGGCCTGCAATTTGCAGCGGGGGGTGCCCAGAAAGCTTGGGCATCCCTGCGCTGCAGATTCCAGCCCCCAGCTGCTTAGCTGTACCTGGCTAGACATAGAAATTGCGCGGAGCCCCACGCATTTTTTTTTTATTATTTCATGAATTTCAGAGTCAGAGTCAGAGTGTCAGAGTGTCAGAGTCAGAGTGTCAGAGTCAGAGTGTCAGAGTCAGAGTGTCAGAGTCAGAGTGTCAGAGTCAGAGTGTCAGAGTCAGAGTGTCAGAGTCTCAGAGTCAGAGTCTCAGAGTCAGAGTCTCAGAATTTCATGAAATAATTTTAAAAAAATGCGTGGGGCTCCGCGCAATTTCTATGTCTAGCCAGGTACAGCTAAGCAGCTGGGGGCTGGAATCCGCAGAGCAGGGATGCCCAAGCTTTCTGGGCACCCCCCGCTGCAAATTGCAGCCCGCAGCCGCCCCAGAAGATGGCGCGTTCATTGAAGCGCCATCCTCTGGCGCTGAACCCCGCTCTTGCAGCGGCCCTGGTGGCGGTGGCACGCTGGGTAATAAAGAGGTTAGGGCCAGCTTTGTATTATCAGCTGGCCCTAAGCCCGAAATTTATGGCGGTCACGCCAATATTAGACATGACCGCCATGAATTTCTATTAAATTGTTTTAAAAAAAACACAACACAGAGAAAAATTTTTATTAGAAATTTAAAAAAAAGCCATTAGGGACTCCATCTTTAATTAAAAAAATCCTCGTCCGTCCGACGCAGTCCAAAACGCGATGTCCTCTCTGCTCATCCCTGTGCATAGATATAGATGTCTATGCACAGGGAATGAGCAGACGGAGAACAATCTCAGCTCTGCTACATCAGGCAGCAGGCGGGTTCTAGGACCCTGGAGCTGCGGCAGTCAGCACACAGAGCAGACAGGACTCTTATCTGTGCGAGTTTCCCAGCGATTACTGTGTTGCAAAGTAAACGAGTCCAATGCAAATCAATGGCAAAACTAGGATTGCTTCAGGCTGAAGCTTCCGAGACACATCTGTGATTTGTAAATCGCACACTACTCGCTATTACTCGCTTCCCCATTCATTAATATTGGACTCGCTAGACTCGCAACGAGTAGCGAGTCCTGGGCTCGGACTCGCTAGAGTCAAGCGATTCCGAGTAATTTAGGATTCGCTCATCACTAATTTTGAGATGTCTTGCAGAGGGATGCAGCAGTCTTTAAATTGCCAAACTTTTGAAGTGTGATCACCGAGCAATCAAGCGTTTCATGGCAAATAGCCAACAGGGTCACAAGAAGCGTGAGGGCAAAAAAGGAGCAAAATAACTGTCCATGAAGTGAGGAAAATCAAGCGTGAAGGAAGGCTGAAAAACAACCACCTTTGAACAAGAAACATAAGATAAAACGTCAAGACTGGGCCAAGAAATATCTTGACTAATTTTTCAAAGGTTTTATGGACTGATGAAATGAGAGTGACTCTTGATGGGTCAGATGGATGGGCCAGAGGCTGGATCAGTAAAGTGCAGAGAGCTCCACTCCGACAAATATGCCAGCAAGGTGGAGGTGGGGTACTGGTATGGGCTGGTATCATCAAAGATGAACTTGTAGGACCTTTTCAGGTTGAGGATGGAGTGAAGCTCAACTCCCGAACCTACTGCCAGTTTCTGGAAGACAACTTCTTCAAGTAGTGGTACAGGAAGAAGTCAATATCGTTCAAGAAAAACATGATTTTCATGCAGGACAATGCTCCATAACATGCATCCAACTACTCCACAGCGTGGCTGGCCAGTAAAGGTCTAAAAGAAGAAAAAATAATGACATGGCCCCCTTGTTCACCTGATCTGAACCCCATAGAGAACCTGTGGTCCCTCCTAAAATGTGAGATCTACAGGGAGGGAAAACAGTACACCTCTGGGGACAGTGTCTGGGAAGCTCTGGCCCATCCATCTGGCACATCAAGAGTCACACTCATTTCATCAGTCCATAAAACCTTTGAAAAACCAGTCTTAAGATATTTCTTGGCCCAGTCTTGACGTTTTATCTTATGTTTCTTGTTCAGAGGTGGTCGTTTTTCAGCCTTCCTTACCTTGGCCATGTCGCTGAGTATAGCACACCTTGTTTTTGATACTCCAGTAACGTTGCAGCTCTGAAATATGGCAATGCTGGTGGCAAATGGCATCTTGGCAGCTTCACGCTTGATTTTCCTCAATTCATGGGCAGTTATTTTGCGCCTTTTTTGCCCAACATGCTTCTTGCGACCCTGTTGACTATTTGGCATGAAACACTTGATTGTTCGGTGATCACGCTTCAAAAGTATGGCCATTACAAGACTGCTGCATCCCTCTGCAAGACATCTCACAATTTTAGACTTTTCAAAGCCCGTCAAATCTCTCTTCTGACACATTTTGCCTAAGCAAAGGCATTTGCTTAATAATTAAGCACACCTTATATAGGGTGTTGATGACTCACCGTGGCCGGCTGACTCCGGTTTAGACAGACGATGCTTCCTTCCTCCTTGTCACGGGTGGACCGCGCCTGCCGGTAGTGGGGCCCGGTTGAGTGCAGATCAAAAGGGTTGAAGACGTCTTGCAGGAACAGATTAAAGGGGTTTTAATTTATTCGTGACGCCACCTATGAGTAGTTTCGGTTAAGGGCTACCAACGCTGCGGAACCTCCGGGGGATGGATAGCAGCAAGATGGAACGCTCCCCACAGGCTGAGCGGTGATCCCCGGAGGCTGGAGCTGCTCAAGATGTTGTGCGGCAGCTGCGGTTACCTTGTAGTGCGGACGGATAGTTCATAAGGAAGCACGGACACAGAAAGTCTCTGCAACGGGTCTTTACTGTAACCAGCAGGCAGTACATGGTATACAGATAGCAGGTAGTGGACCGGGTGGACTCAGCAGTGATGGTGTCCCTTAGAAATCCGCAGTGTTCCTCCATTCTAGCTAAGTGGTTGCCAGTGTCGCCCAGGAATACCAGGGCGGGTACGGGGAGGCTGCTTCATTCCCTATCCAAGCTATACGTTATGGACGATCTGGGGAGCCTTGGATCCCTCGGTGGGTACACCGCTGATTAGACGACTGGAATTTGGCTGGTGGTGGGGTGCTCCTGGAAAGCTGCTCCTCCACTCTTCTGGTTCGCGTAGCAGAGGTGAACTGCTGCCAGCTTCGGTACCAGTGAACCGGCTGTAAGGTTTCTGGGCACGGGAGTCTTTTGGAACCCGTGATGATGATGCCCGATCCCGGTTGTTGAGGCCTCGGGTGCGAACACCCGACCGGTGACGGCCCGGGGGCTGCACGAGGTGCAGAGCCCCCGCTCCTACTCCTTCAAGTTCAAGGTCTCGCTCTTTTCTTTTGTCTTGTCTCAAACTAAAACTAAACTTTTTCCTCTACACTACCCTTGCACTCCGCCCACCAGGACCTTGGATTGGCCCTCTGTTCTAGGTGATGCATGCAGGGTTGGATTTCTAAGTTAACCAGATCACTGCTGTGTCAGAGAATATTGCGGCAGCATTTATGGCTGCAATACCCTCTTGTGACGCACTCGTTGCGGGGCGCCACACTCCCCCTTGGTTTAATACGCTTGTCCCCAAGCGTCACACTACCGCAGTACAGAGGATTTTGTATTTTTTATTACATACATGACATACACTTTTATTAAAAGAAAACAGGTAAAGATATGCTTGGATGGTATAAGCACAGTAAACAGGTAAAACACTTGGTGTGGACCCGGCGGGCGGTCGGCTGTCCTTATATCTAAAGTTGAGGCTGTGGCCGCAAGATCGCACAGACAGTGATTAACAGGAACAGAGTCATTAAGTGAGTTCAAGTTTTAAAGTCACTGGCGCGGAGAACGATGGCGCACCCGGATAGCGAACCACCCATCTGGACAAGCATAGCGTTCGTAGGTGATTACATCGCCCTGGTATAGGTCGCGATCAAGATGTCCTCTGGGCAAGTGTGACTCAACTTCCGGCGCCCCACAAACACTTCCTCATTCAAACCCACCTCCCAAGCGAACCCCCACCCGGTATGTAAGTTAAAGGTGTAAATTCCTTCGCGGCGGAGTTCATCAGGCAGCGGCGGTTGGCGGCGAGCCTCGGCACGGGCCTGCATGTTGGTGCGTTCACGGGCCTGCCACTCCTCTTGTCGTCGCTGGCGTACATCTCCATCGGCACGGCTTGGGGTGTAGAGATGAGCGGTGTAGCTGTTGGTTTGGCGGGAAACTTGAACTTGGCGGGCAGTCTGGACCGGCACCCGGTGGAACGGCACAGGGGAAGGTGTCGGCGTTGCACCCGACCAGTGTACCCGAGCTGTATGCCCGGTAGGAAGTTCCTCGGTGTCTCCCCAAGCAAACCCGGTATCGAGGTCCTCAGCGATGCTGCGGGTCTTGTAGTCGTCATCCTCTTCTTCTCCCTCAACGACCACATCGGGCTGCTCGATGGCTGGAAGTGTTGAAGCTGGTTCCTCTGTACAACAGGGCGGTGGTGCTGCGGAGCCTTCCACAGGGACGTCCTGCAGGGCTTCTAGGCTGCCTGCCTCTTCATCTGTAGCTGCAGGTAGAGGTGTCTCGATCCCGGTTACCAGGTAGGCCTCGGCAATTGCAAGGGAAGCCTCCGGTACGGGGACAAAACAGGCGACAGTCTCTGTAGTTGTGAAACACGTTGCAGTTTCCTCGGCGGGAACCTGGTAAAGATCAAGTTCTTCCATTGAGCGTATAGTAAGCTCCGGCTCAGGAACGGGGTCGGCTGCGGTATTAATCGCTAGAATGAGCTGAGCTGTGGCCTCCATCGGAATGATGCAGTCGATTGGCTCTGGTGACGAAGCAGGACAGGTGGTAGGCGACGGTGAGGCGGTTGAGAAGCTGGCGACGTCGTCTGGGCCTGGAGTAGCTGTACCCGGTCGGCTCTGCTGCATCGCATGGTGTAGTCGTCTGCCTAGGGTCGCGCTCCAGCTGCGAATCGTCCATTCCACAGTCTCAAGTAACCGCACCCGGAGGTCTTGTAGAGCCTCTAGCCAGAAGTCGGGGCTGCCGTCAATGGTAAGGGCAGGACCCGGACCAGGTTGGCCTATGGCTGCTCTGGCCTCCGCCTCGATCTCCCGCATCAGGTCTTGGAGTCTCATGCTGGCCATTCTCTTCTTTGGAGGGAACCACACCCGTTCAACCAGTAACCGTTCTGGTGAAGACTGGTGAAGAAGCTTCTCTGACATTCCCACTTCTTTGGAGGTTTTTGTAGTCCAATTGTGGGAAAAGTCTTTGGGGTCCACCCCCATGGTTGATTCGAGCAATCAGGGCGGACAAAGAGTTTGGCGCCTTTGCCTTTAGCCCTCCCACGATGAGGGGCGGTGGCTCACCCCTGGGCTTGTACGTGGCGGATTCATGTGGCGGGAACGCCATCTTGGGCGCCATCTTGGCCCAACGGTGAAAAGGCGGGAAAGTTCTTTTTAGGACGAACAAAGTCCAAATTGTTGACAATAGTCATTTTAAAGCACATAATACCCGTTGGATAACGGGCCTGCTCGTATCCTGTTCGTGACGCCATACTCTGACTCACCGTGGCCGGCTTACTCCGGTTTAGACAGGCGATGCTTCCTTCCTCCTTGTCACGGGTGGACCGCGCCTGCCGGTAGTGGGGCCCGGTTGAGTGCAGATCAAAAGGGTTGAAGACGTCTTGCGGGAACAGATTAAAGGGGTTTTAATTTATTCGTGACGCCACCTATGAGTTGTTTCGGTAAGGGCTCCCGACGCTGCGGAACCTCCGGGGGATGGATAGCAGCAAGATGGAACGCTCCCCACAGGCTTGGATTGGCCCTCTGTTCTAGGTGATGCATGCAGGGTTGGATTTCTAAGTTAACCAGATCACTGCTGTGTCAGAGAATATTGCGGCTGTATTTATGGCTGCAATACCCTCTTGTGACGCACTCGTTGCGGGGCGCCACATTGATATCATTTGAACACACCCCTCCTCATTACAGAGATGCACATCACCTGATTTACTTAATTGGTAGTTGGCTCTCAAGCCTATACAGCTTGGATTAGGACAACATGTATAAAAAGTATCATGTGATCAAAACACTAATTTGCCTAATAATTCTGCACATAGTGTATAATAGAAACCTCTGTCTTTCACACACTCCTGGTTTTAGCTTCCAAAACCCCACCATGCTCCGGTGCTCGGTACTCGTGATGACCATTTGAAGTTGGGACAGGCTCAACTCATTTGCTGAGTATAATGAAAGTCAATGGGTAACACAACTTTTTTCCACAAATTTTCTAGAAAAATGTTAGAGATTCCCGTTAACTTCCATTATACTCAGTACACAAGTCGAACCTCTCCAAGTGTCTGACCTGCTCATTATGAGTACCGAGCTCTCAAGCACGGTAGTGCTCACTCATTACTAATATTAATGTAAAATACTGAACAAATAGTATGAATGTGTCCTGAGAGATATTAGAGAACCCAATTAACCTTAGTCCATCCCAACCTGTACTAATTAGTGTTGGGTGAATTTGAACTGTAAAATGTGGAGTCCATACCAAACACCTAGTTTTTGGCCAGAGATCCTGAATAGGGACTTCCTGACCATGTTACAATTCGGGTTCAAGTTCGGTGGCAGGGGGCTTTAAAAAAAAGAAAGAAAATGGCTATTGAACACCAGCCCATATTTACTGGCGTCCCGCTGTCCCACCACGTCTAGGTCTGAGGCCGCTCATTAACTTCCTGGATATTCACATCAGTTGGACCAAATAGTCAATCACCAATTCATCACTGCTCATTAATGTTCTCCAATCTCAAATTCAGCAAGAACATTGATGATTCGCATCGGTGTTCGGAAACCAAAACACTTTCCCCAAAAGTCAGCAAATGCAGATTTGATCAGGAAAGAGTTCAAAATTTAAAGTGGCCCTACTTTACCTATTTTGGAACAAAACGCTCACTGGAAGTCCCGCTGGCTGAGGATAACACCTAATCTAGGAGTGTCCCCTTTCACCGGATCTACCGGCTTGCATTAAGCTGTAGATTTTTTGGAACTTGTTTGCATTTTTTAGGCTTCCTGGAGTTTGCAAGTGTTTTGACACCTGCAGAGTCTGAATTTTGGAAACCGTGCTAGATGGCAGCAGATGGGAAGTCCAGGATGCTCACAATGTCCTTTAAAACATCCGTTTGAGAGCTTTATATTTTTAAGGGATTTAAAAAAAAAAAAAAAAAATTATTTACAGTATAATTTATTTCAGACTATAAGACGCACTTTTTTCCCCCCAAATTGGAGGGGAAAGAGGGGGTGCGTCTTTTGGTCCAAATATAAAGATGGCTGTGCATCTGTGGGGCTGTTCTGTACTGTGCTGATGGAGCAGCGGCTCTGTAGTGGGCAGGAGGAGGCTGGAGCAAGCTGCAGAAGCAGCTGGATGTCACCTTTCCCCGCTCATTAGTCTACTGTAATATTCACTGCATCCCGCTGTTCATCACCTCTCACTTCTATAGCCGACACTGAGAGGTGGGTGGGAGTGGTGATTAGTACAAAAGACTAATTGTACTGAACCCCCCATCCTTTGTATGACTCCCCCCTCATGCTGCCGCACACACTAAAATAATAACATGTGTAACATACCTGTCCACGGTCCCCTTCATCTCTCCCTCTGAAGCATCGATGTATTGCTGTTTATTCCAGTATCTGATCATGTGACTGGCACAGCACAGTGATGTTATCACTGCATGTCCTAGTCACAGGATCGAATGCCGGCACACACAGGAAGAGAGGAAGAGACAGAGGAGAGCACTGGAGAGGTATGTTACACTATTTATTATTTTAGTGTTTGCGGCAGCATGGGGGGCTATATACAGTGATAAGAGGAGGTGCAATATTCCAGGATGGGGGTGCTATATCGCAAGATGGGGGGGAAAGGGCAATAACCCAGGATGGGGGGTGCTATATTCCAGGATGAGGGTGCTGTATAAAAGAATGGGGGGTTCTAGATCCCAAAATTGGGGGTAAAATATCCCAGAATGGGGGGAAAGTGCAATATCCAAAGATGGGGGGCGCAATATCCCAGCATGGGGGGGAGATGTGCAATTTCCCAGGATGGGGGTAGGTGGAAAATCCCAGGATGGAGGAGATGCATAGGGAGTCTGTACATATCTCACCTATCTATATGACTATGTCTGAACACAGACTTATTAGTGGCTCCAGGTGTGGCGGGCAAGTTAACGATGCAAAACAATATGCACCGTGTCTGAACTGTGGCCTATTAGTCACACCGAGTATGGCGAGCAGGTTAGACATTATACTTGTATAATTTATTTATATTTATTATGAGGAGGTCGAGGAAGAGGAGCAGGAGAAGGCACTGTTACCCAAACGTGTGGATCACCCTCGCCACTTCATGGCCTCCATGACTAAGGCTTTCTAAGCTGAAATGCATAGGATTGTGCCAGTGTTCTACTTGGGGCTACCTATGCTGCACTGTATGTTAAACTAATCTCAATCAAACTTTGTTTTAAAACACTCCTGCTTCCTGCTGTCGCTGGACTTCAACTTTTCTGATCAGCTTCTCTGTCGCCCGGGAACATGGGCATTTTCCTGTGCATTGGGAACTTGATACATTAAAACTGAGGAAGACTGGAGTGGGTGAGCTGAAAATTACTTTTTTCCTCAGAATACTCAAGAGAGAACTAGAGGTCGGACTGAAGTTTATAAAGGCAGGAAAATGAAGAAGACTGAAGCAAAGAACGCTGTCTTGGAAGAGGGCAAGAATGCACAAAAGGTAGTCAAAATAACCAGAATCCTAAAAAATAGTGGAGAAAGCTAATGTCTACACCAAAACAGCAGGACTTCACTGCAAAATGACTTAAGCTGTTTGGCAGCTTTTGGGCCCCTTAATAATGGAACACTGTTAGGTCAAAAACCCATATGTACCTGCTATCATTTTCCAGTTTCTCATTCTAAACGTTCTCTAAGTATTTCTTTTATTTCTATTTCTCTCCTCTCTCTTGTAAACTTCAAATAAAGAGATTAATTCTATTTGTCAATGACAGTGAATTATCCACTTAGTTCTCTGCTGTCCCCTCCCCATAAGATGACTATTCATGTCACATACTCACATCACTGCTCAGGATCAGTAAGGGGGCTGTATCCTCCTCTCTGCTGTTTGTGTTGCAGCTTCACAAGAGGACAAATACAACACAGAAACTGTAACAGCAGGGATTCCTGCTTAGAGAAACAAATGGAGTCTAGATAAGGCAGATCTATAATAGCATGTGCTCAACAGAACAGACTTCCTGAAAGTGAAACCTGACACTGCACTGTTAGCAAAGGGAGGAAGAAGCTGCTGAGAGGGAGTGCATAATTACATGACAGTTTACACAACAGCAGGACTAATCCGGTTTGCTTTTAATGGACAGGACTAATCCAGGAGCTCCCTGCAGAGTCTGACAATGCTGATAACATGGAAACTACAAAGGGTAGAATAATGATTTTACATGTTTTTAAAAGGTCTGCCCAGGCACTATTCAACGGTAATATTAGTATCATACTGAAAAATTACTTAACAGCGTCCCTTTAAAGGCCGAGTGAGTGGAACAAGTAAGTGATCTGACACCCCATCTACACCCCATCTGATTTTGCATCCCTATGATTTGAATGGGGTTCAGAAAGTTTGGCGAACTATTCGACGAACCTTCCAAATTTGATGAACCAAACCAAATTCAAACTTCCAAAGGTTCGCTCATATCTACTTATTGTGAATCTAATCTGAATATGCCTCTAGATGGATTAAAGGTCTACACATCATGGGCAGATCGGTTCCTGGTTGAATAAATAAATGAAGACACCTTGGCTAAAGGTCAGAGTGCTCAGACAGAAGCAGTGTCCAACAAGACAAATCATAAAAGACTGACTGTCACATTCACAAGGTATAAAGGTGTGCCTTGCTGAAAAGCGGGGTAATTACAAAGATATAAACAGCGGCGCTCAAGCACCTGCAATACTCGATCACGTAAAGAGCGTGCCTGAGCACCCTGATTTTCGATTTGAGTATCAAGCAGTGGAAAGCACACTCGCTCATCACTAGTTAACACGTTTTTAATGTCACAATTTCTGATTTGACTGCTATAATGTAAGCTTTATATGTAATATGATCTGATCTGCATTTGTTGATCTGTCCCAACTGGAAGTCCATGTGAAGTAGTTTGAATTTTCCAAGTATTTTTGACAGTATTTGAATAAATGTAATAAATGAGTTATTCAACCTTCAATAAAGCCTTGCTGCATCGGGATCCTCATAGTACAAAGATGGCTGATTACCGTATATACTCGTGTATAAGCCGACCCGTGTATAAGCCGACCCCCTACTTTTGCCCCCAAAAACTGGGAAAACTTATTGACTCGCGTATAAGCCGAGGGTGGACTCCAGCACAGGTATACAACCCCCAGCAGTAAGGTATACAGGCCCCCCCAGTGGTATACAGCAGGCCCCCAGGCATATAAGCAGGCCCCCAGGGGTATAAGCAGGCCCCAGGGGTATTCAGCAGGCCCCAGGGGTATCAGCAGGCCCCAGGGGTATCAACAGGCCCCCAGGGGTATACAGCAGGCCCCATGGGTATCAGCAGGCCCCCAGGGGTATCAGCAGGCCCCCAGGGGTATCAGCAGGCCCCCAGGGGTATCAGCAGGCCCCCAGGGGTATACAGCAGGCCCCGGGGGTATCAGCAGGCCCCCGGGGGTATCAGCAGGCCCCCAGGCGTATAAGCAGGCCCCCAGGGGTATTCAGCAGGCCCCAGGGGTATACAGCAGACCCCCATGGGTATACAGCAGGCCCCATGGGTATCAGCAGGCCCCCAGGGGTATACAGCAGGCCCCCAGGGGTATAAGCAGGCCCCCAGGGGTATAAGCAGGCCCCCAGGGTATTCAGCAGGCCCCAGGGGTATCAGCAGGCCCCAGGGGTATCAACAGGCCCCCGGGGGTTTATACAGCAGGCCCCCGGGGGTTTATACAGCAGGCCCCCGGGGGTTTATACAGCAGGCCCCCGGGGGTTTATACAGCAGGCCCCCGGGGGTTTATACAGCAGGCCCCCGGGGGTTTATACAGCAGGCCCCCGGGGGTTTATACAGCAGGCCCCTGGGGGTTTATACAGCGCCCCTGGCAGTGGTATACAGCCCCCCCGCCTAGTACCGGGCCCCCATGCTGCGGCACAGCATACAGTAGTTCATACATTACCATCTCCTGCAGCGCGCGGCTCCTCCATCTCCCGCCCGGCTTGTTGCTGTAGTGTCATGTGACGCGCCAGTCACATGACACTACAGGAAGATGCCGGCTGGGACTGGAGGAGCCGCGCGCTGCAGGGAGAGATGGTAATGTATGAACTACTGTATCCGCAGCATGGGGGCCCGGTACTAGGCGGGGGGGGGCTGTATACCACTGCCGGGGGCCGCCAGGGGCTGTGTCCTAGAATATGCACTGCATCCCCTTGCCGGGGATGGACAGGGGGATGCGTGCATATTAATGAGCCGGGCCCACGTGACCGCGCGGTGTCACTGTAGCCCCCTCCTGCCTCCTCCTGCCCCCAGTCAGAGCCCCCGTCCCCGTCACACACATGTATATACTCGCGTATAAGCCGAGGGGGGACTTTTCAGCCCAATTTTTGGGCTGAAAAAGTCGGCTTATACACGAGTATATACGGTACACAGAGGATAATGTTCTCCTGTATCTAACTCACCTGGTCTTCCCAATAATTGTTCTCTTACCCGGACTGGTGATCCATTCCTTTATTATAGGCGTCAATGTCAATGACCAGTGGAAAGGAAGATCGGTGACTTCTGTTGACCACATAGTAACATATCTCGGCATGTCAAGGATGGGCACCCAATGTCTTATTACTTTATATGTAATACTGGCAACATTCTTCCTGAGCAGCCAGGACTTATATGACTCTGGTGATATTATTGATTCAGTTTATACTTTTTTTATATATTACAATATCTGGTTAACATCTCTATTCTCCATTGTCTTCTGTCTGAAGATCTCCACCCTCCGCTCCAGACTGTTCCTGTATCTGAGGAGGATGATATTACCAAGGACTGGACATTTCATTGTGGTCTCAGGACTGATCTCTGGTTTTGTGTGTTTTATAGCTTTGGTAATGGCTCGCAGTGAGTTAACTACAA
Source organism: Allobates femoralis (assembly GCA_033576535.1). Lineage (NCBI taxonomy): Eukaryota > Metazoa > Chordata > Amphibia > Anura > Aromobatidae > Allobates > Allobates femoralis. Next base: position 20,301,791 of record JARQOC010000013.1, read on the forward strand.
TACCACTATAGATAATATATTGATCAGTCGTCTTACTATTTATGCAATCACCTATTGTATTGGATCCTCTATCCCACTGCTTTTCTATTACATGTCAACCATCCTTCTCTTCTCCTTATTGTATCATCACACTGTAAAGATGAAGATGAGCAGTCATTTATCCATCAATCTGGAGACATATTACTCAGCCATGAAATTTGTATCATTCACTTTTCTATATAACACTGTATACTTCTCTGGTATTTTTGCTTGTTCTTATTATTACTACGTTCACTTTGTATACCTTCCATGGCTTCATATTATTTGGGATTTCTGACAGCTGTGCATTCCTCCTACCTCATCTACAGAATATCCAAACTCCGCACCCAAATGTTAAAAGTTTATCAGAATGTAATTGATTGTCTATTCTAAAAAAATGATACATAACATTAGAGCACATATAATTAGAAGCATAATAAGGTAATACCTACAATGGACCATCAATGTATGACAAGTGCGAAAGAAGGATCTTCACCAATCAGCTGAATAAAGAGGCGATATACTCATTGGAGCACAATTTCTTCTCATCTATGCCCAACCTTCGAACAGTACGTGCAGTATAGATGTGGTTAGGACAGGTACAGCTCAATCAAATGGAGCAAATGAGGCGCAAACGCGTCGCCTGTTAATGCTTGTCCTCTCCTGCCATAACAGCCGATATGTTTGTTATGCATGTTGCTTTGGAATTGGGAAGATGCTGAACTTTTATTAAAGAGATTTTTTTGCATTGAACGGAATCTGGGCCACTCTCTTTATTACTACATTAAGAAAGATCCTCTATAAACACAGGTGCTGGGGGTGGAGTTAGTCAGTCCGTGCAGTATGGAGCAGTACTGTGAAGATAACCTAGTAGCGGAGCTGTGCTAGGCCCGAGCCAGAGGACAGCCTAGCCAGTGCAGGAACCCGAGAGTGAGGGTTGGAGACAAGGCGAGCAACAGAGTGGGGGCAGAGGAACAAAACTGGTTCACCCCAGGAAGCAACCTGGACACCGGAGTCGAGTCTGCTGAGGAGCACTTAGCCAGCAGAAAACACCGATTCACCTAGGAGACTCCAGTCTCCTGGACACCTGTATCAGCAACCAACACAAGAGCCAGGAACAACAAGGGAAAGAGTGAGCCAGTGGCAATCCAAAGAAGCTTCTTACTAAGCACTATATGGGTGAGAGACACAGAGGCGGTTAAGGCTTCAACATAAGTAAGACAAGAACAAGGAGGCCTTACAAATCACTCACTGTGGAAATCCTGAAGTACTTCCCAGCCACCTGGAGTGTACCGTGGACAGTGCCAGTTTAACATCAGTAAAGGTATGGAAAACTACTCCCAGTGTGTGTGTCAGTTCTTACAGCAATGATCTTGTCCAACCCAGAGACTGTAGAGACATACCGCATGCAGAGCCACCTCCCTGTGCCAAAACCTATTCCCATATCACTGCCGCTGAGACCTCGCTCCACCTACGAGGAGCAACACCATCAGGCTGCCCATCCATCACCCCCAGAGGTCTGCAGCAGCGCTGTTGTCATCATCAGACATCGTAGGTGGCGTCACGAACTACTTAACAACAACTCCTTTATTTCCGAAAATCAAAATCCCCCTTTTTAAGTGACAACAAGGGCACGGACCCGGGCACCGACCGCCAGTGACATCCCCAGTAACCAACGCCCGGGATCCGAGTACCCCAGCCTTGGGTGGGTCATGAGCTATTAACAGCTATAAAACACATGAATCTAGACAAAAGTCAAGAGGCCACAATGAAATGCCCAGTCCTGGGTAATATCATCTAAATGTCCTCCCATGGCTTTAAAATTTCTGTACTTGTCTCCCATGGCTTCAGCGTCTCTGGACTTTTGTTTCATGGCTGCATCCTCTCCAGACTTGTTTATAATGGCTCCATTGTCTCCAGATTTGTCTCCCATGGCTGCAGCATCTTAGGATTTGTCTTGCATGGCTGCAGCGTCTCCTGACTTTTCTCCCATAGCTGTTGCATCTCCGGATTTGTCTTCCATGTCTGCAGCATTTCCTGTCTTGTCTCTAATGGTGGCAACATCTTTGGACTTATCTTCCATGACTGCAGCATCTAAGGACTTGTATTCCATGGCTGCAACATATTCGAACTTGTCTTCCATGGCTGCATCATCTCTGGACTTGTCTTCGGACTTGTCTTCCATGGCTGCAGGATCTTTGGACTGGTCTTCCATTGCTGCAGTGTCTTTGGACTTGTCTCTCATGGCTGTGGTATTTCTGGTATTTTCTCCCATGGATGCAGTATCTCAGGACTTGTCACCCATGGCTGCTGCATCTTTGAACTTGTCTCCCATTACTGCAGTGTGTCCATACTTGCCTTTAAATGACTGCAGCATCTACAGACTTGTCTCCCATGGCTGCAGCATCTCCAAAATTGTCTTACATGGCTGCAGCATGTTTGTACTTGTTTCCCATTGCTGCAGCATCTATGGACTTGTCTATTGGCTGAGGTATTTATGGTCTGGTCTCCCATGATCTGCAATATTTCCAGACTTGTCTTCCTTGGCTACAACATCTCCAGTCTAGTCTCCAATGGTCTGCAGCATCTCTGGACTGGTCTCCCATGAACTGCAGCTTCTCTGGACTGGTCTTCCATGGCTTCAGCATATTTGGACTTCTCTTATAGCTAGAGCATCTTTAGACTTGTCTCTTATGGCTGTGGTATCTCTGGTCTGGTCTCCCATGGCTGCAGCGTCTTTGAACTTGTCTCCTATGGCTACAGTGTCTCCGGACTTGTCTTTTATGGCTGCAACATCTTTGGACTTGTCTCCTATAGCTGCGGCATCTTTGGACTTGTCTCTCATTGCTGTGGTATGTCCAGACTGGACTCCCATGGTCTGAAGCATCTCTGAACTTGTCTGCCATGGCTGAAGTGTCTCCGGAATCGTCTACCATAACTGCAACATCTTTAGACTGGTCTTTCATTCCTGTAGCATCTCTGGACGTGTCTCCCATGGCTATAGCATCGTTGGACTTGTCTCCCATGGCAGCAGTGTCTCCAGAATTATCTCCCATGGCTGCAGCATCTCTGGACTTGTCTTCCATGCCTGAGGCATCTCCAGACCTGTCTCCAATGGCTGCAGCATCTCCAGATTTCTCTCCTATAGCTCCAGCATGTTTGATCCTGTCTCCCATGGCAGCAGTGTCTTCGGACTGGTCTTCCATGGTTGCAGCATCTCTGGACTTGTCACTTGTGGCTGCGGTCTCTTTGGACTTGTCTCCCATTCCTGCAGCATCTCTAAACTTTTTTCCTTTAAGTACATCTTGGACATCATTGATTGGAGTTGCCAGCAGAAGATATTGATAACTTGCCCAAGTGAGGGAACAACCTTCCTCAAATTGACCATTATTATCCTCACTAATAGCAGCCCAGTCTGTAAGTCCAGGCTGAGATTCTAGACTGGAGAAGTTGAGCTTTTTTGAAAATGTTTTCCCATTTTTTTTATCATGCTAATTGTGTAAAAGTCCAACTATCTATGAATTTTTAGTTTAACTCGAATAACTTTTATTTTATAAAGTAATAACATTTTGCTGCAAAAAATAATATAGTTTTAATAAACAGTCTAATAATTCCTAATATATTTCAGAAACAAAAAGTCAAATATATTTGCTAGACTAAATTATCTCATTTATAATTCTGCTGTTGTAATTATTTATTTCTAGCAGTTTCCATTGTAATATAGTTAAATATTCATCTTTGTATGATCTGAAAAATGATTTGTAATAAAATGTACTGAGAAAACGAAAAGTTGTGCAAAGAAATGTAATGGTTTGGACGTTTTTGTGATTTGAGGTTAATGAGAGGATGACTGATGTATGTAAAGCGCTATGGAATTAATAGTGCTATATAAATGAATAAATAATATTATCCGATGATGTGCACCTATCATGTAAGTTGGGTTACTCATGTTTTTTCATTGAATTTTTTACATAAATTCTTGGTGCGTTTTCGCTCTCTTTGGGATCTCATGATTAATATAATGCTGATTTGTTTTTCACATTGGGTCTGGAAAAAGCTTTAATACAGTCATGTGCTCATTACATATTTTATCTGTGTATTTTTCTGTATTTAATGCAACGCTATGGGAAATATCATATATCTCATTGTACTGAGTAAAAAAGGAAAACAGTGGACAGAACATTTCTAAAAAAAAATCTGGAACCATAAGATTTTTTCATTATTCAAAATTACGCATCATCCAAAATTTGTATGCAAAATAATCAATAAAAATGTAAGGTCTAGAAAGTCTGCCATAAAAATGTCATCCAAAAACATTAATTATTAAGAGGTGTTTTAAAAAATAGGACATTAGCAAAACACCAGATAAAGAAACATATGAATAGTGCACAGGAGATAGGGAACAAAAAAAACATACCCTACCTGACTGTGGAAGTTGGCATCATAAATAATGATAATGTGGCCCCCCTGCCCCTTGTTATCTATTCCTTATCATTTACCGGCCTTTCAGGTCAATCTCGAGCCATGGCAACTTGATGCGTAGCTATAAAGCTTTTCTCAATGCATGTAGGAGTTTAATGATATTATTTTGGCAAGACATATTTTTATTTTGTTTATCTCATTTGCTAAGTCATTGTTTATTGCAGATTATTCGGAGCCTTCATTGATCTCAGTTTGTGTATTACTAATTTCATGTAATTCACCTCATTCCCTCTGTCTACCAGAGAAGAATTATGCAGATATTGGATTGAAATGCCAACCACTAAGAGAACAGCATTATCCCACTAATCCTGGAATAGCACAATGTACTCTGAGGTGTAGGCTTGGGATATAAAAAGGACTTTCTTCAATCAACAGGAGTTCATATATGCTTGTGGCCTCAGTCTAGGGCAGTGATGGCGAACCTTTCCAAGCCCGAGTGCCCAAACTGCAACCCAAAACCTAATTCTTTATAGTGAAGTGCTGACATCACAATTTAACCTAAATTACAGCAGTGGCTGTCACAGGCATGAGGGGAGAGCCAGCAGATGCCAATTCTCTTCCCTATACAATCCTGACACCCTGATTATCAATTGTATCATTTTAAAAAATAATTGATTTTAAACTTCTTTGCCGTCTTCTCTTCAGCAAAAGTCATCATGCTCATGTGTGCAGTCAGTGTCGAGCCCCAGGCCCAGGGGATACTCGGGTATCAGGCTCAGCGGGGTTCATGGGGATGTCACGGGTGGCGGTGCCTGAGCCTGTGGCCTGGGTGACACTTCAAAGAGGGGTTATGTACAAAGGAAAAGAGTTGTTGTCTTGTGACGCCACCTGTAGTACCTGGTGATGGTTCACTAGCACCGCCACAGTCCTCTGGAGGGCGATGGTATTGGAGCAAGGATGGCAAAGCTCCCTACAGGTGAAGCTGGTCCTCCGGGGCAGCGTAGAGTAAAGGGGCAGCTTGGAGTGGGACTTGAGGCCAGGGTAAGAAGCAGTGGCGCAGTCTATATGGAGGCTGGGGACGGAGAGGAATAACGCACACACGCAAAAGAAAGTCTTTTACCTTTTCACTGATGGTATTCACAGGTGAAGATGTCCAGAGCACTGTCGGGTGACCAGGTGCACAGTGAGTCTCCACAACAAGTGGGTATAAGGCCTCCTCAGGTTCCCTGCTGTCGCTAAAGCCCTGTCTGTATACAACATGACTGGCCTCCTCACTTTCTCTGGTCCTCTCTCCTCCTGCGCGGTCCACGGGTTACCCTCTCTGATTACTGCTGTGTTATTCCACACTATAGTGTCTGGCTCCCTTTTGTTGGGAAGTCTCCACGGTGTGCCGGCGTTCTCTGCAGTCCTAGAGTGATCCTGCAGGTGCGGATCCCCGAAGTCTGGTAAGTCTTGGGCAAACTTCCACTAGTTTCATGGCTCCCTTGGTTAAGCTCCGTGCCTTCTGTCCCCACTCCTAGGCTTGGCTGAAGGCAGAAGGGCCTCCGAGACCACTCCGGGTCACTGGTTCGGGCCTAACCGTGACACCGAGCACCAGGACGTCTTCACAGCTCTCCTAGCGTCTGCACACTCTACCTAACTCCTCCCCCAGCAGCAGTATTTACAGGGGATCTTGCCTAAAGTCAGTGAGCCTAGCTCCCCCTACTGTGCTGGGATGGAAGGTGTTGCACATAGTAGGTACCTGCTGTGGAAACCCAGCTGTGCAGTAGGAAAGGCTGTGGCTACCTCCGTGAGCAGGGCACCACATACCCCCCTAGTTAACATCAGTACTCCTGGACTGAGCATTTTTGTTTTCAAACAAAAGGAATAACAATAATTAACAATAATAACAGGTAACATTTACAGAGTCTCAAAATATAAAAATTCACAAAAACCACTGAAAAAGATGGCAACAATGAAAACAGGTAAGTCCATATGGTGCTAGTCCATTCACCGCAAGCATTGAAAAAGAGAACTTTGTTGTCACACCAGTCCTGTGACCATGGTCCTTTTAAATGCAATCTGGGGAGAAGTTCAAAGGCCGTTCAGTTCAAAAGAGTATATACAGTAAAAGTTCTATAGGCTCCGGGTAAGAAAAGGGGAAAAGTCTTTCAAAAGTCCATATTTTCAACAAACATATTTTCAAACCAACACATTTCCCTTTGGTTGTCTCGACTTAGGAGACCTGGTACCTCCCCACTCCAGGCACTTTCTGTTCCTAACGTAGTGTGCATGGGCCTGGGTCCAGTTCCTCCACCCTTCTGTACACTACTATGTACACTGCTATAGCTGCTATTTACTGCCTCTGTTCATTCTACTTCTGATTTTACTGTGCCCACTCTACATACCTATATGGGGGTTGACCTTGTGTGCTCTTCTGTGACTTGCGCACTACAGGTATCTCTGTCTCAAGTGAGGTTTCTAGTGACTGGTATGGTGCAGGTACGTAAGGTAAGCGTCTGCGTGGCCTTAGTCTCACTACAGGGCTAGCAGGAGCACTGATTGCAGCATCCTCAGATTCTCTAGTAACAGGTATTTCTTCCTGATTCCTTTGTATCACTTCTTGGGGCTGGTAGGAATTCAGTAAAGGCACTAAGATGGCTCCATCTTGCTGAGGCCAATCTTCTGGGAAATTTCCTAGGATCGTTGAAATTGCCTTCTCATTTGGGATTTCACATGGACTGGATTCTTTTTCAGGTTCTGGTTCTTCCTTAAGCTGAGTTGGAACGTTCTGACTTTCCCATTCTGTACGGCACTTCTTGAGATGATCCCTTGACACTGTATGAGTTGTCTTTCCCCCATTCTTACTAATGAGACACACTTTGTCATTGTCAAATCCAGAATCTAATAGGATGTAGGGTTCTTGTTCCCACTGATCATCTAATTTGTGCTGTTTCCTCTTTCTCTTCAAGACAATACTTCCAGGTACAATAGGCTCTGCTGGAGCATGTTTGTTGAAGTCCCTTTCTTGTGTCTCATGGGCTTTCTCCAGGTTGTCTTCAATACAAGCGTGATCCATTCTGTATTGCTAGAGGCGGTTTTCATTCCAGTTGGGCGTTGAGCCATCTGCTTTGGGGTCAACTACTCCGAGTTCCAAGTCTGCGGGTAACCTTCCTGTAGGGCTCTCATCAGGTAAGCTGGTGTACAGTTTGTAGAACTTACTGGAATTTGGTTATACATGTCAACCAAGTCTGGTAGTTTCCCCGGCCATTGTTTCCTTTCTTCTAAGGGTAGGATCTTCAACATGTCAATGATATTGTTCATCTTCTCACATAATCCGTTGGTTTGGGGATGATATGAGGTCGCCCTAATCTTCTTACACCCATGCATATGGCAGAATTCTTGGAAGATCTATGCTTTAAAAGCTGAACCTCGGTCTGTTAGGATCTGCTCTGGATAACGTAATGGTCTGCAGAAAACATTTTGGAATGTTCTGGCAGCAGTGGCAGCTGTCAAGTCTTTCACGGAGGCAACCATCAGGAATCTTGAGTAATGGTCTACAATGGTCAATGCGTATGTGTAGCCAGATATACTTGGAGTCAGTTTTATGTGGTCCAGGGCTACTATTTCCAGGGGCTGCTTTGTCACTATGGGCTGGAGCTGTGCTTTCTGGCTCTGTAAGTCTTTTCTTCTAAGGCTGCAGGGTCCACAATACTTACACCACCTCTCAATAGATCCACGCATGCCTACCCAAAAGAACCTATCATTCAGCAGCATCTCCAACTTCTTCCGCCAAAAATGACCAGTCTGGTTGTGGTAGGCGTTCAACACCATCTGCACTTCTGACTTCGGCACAATGATTTGCCAGACCATCTCGCGAGTCCTTGGGTTAATGTGTCTTCTGCAGAGCTTCTCCTGATAAATGAACAGCTTGCTCCTCTCATTCCACAGATGTTTGACTTCTGGTTGGGGGTTTGTCTGGTAGCTTTTCTGACTCCTGGGTTATCAGCTTCTTTACCAAACTGACAGCCGGGTTATTGTCTTGCATTTCCTTCCAACCAAAGTGTGGCAAGGGGTTCGCCATTCTAACAGGAGGGTCTTTACGGGTTTGCTGGCACTGAGTTACTCTTAATTGATGGAATGCAGGTAACTCCACTTCTTCTAGCTCATCTTCATCCATGCCCACGTCTGACAGGTGAGGCATTCTGGACAAGGTATCCGCAATTCCATTTTTGTGCTCAGCCTGGTACTTGACGGTAAACTGGTAGTTAGACAATCTGGCCATCCATCTCTGCTCCATGGCTCCCAACTTTGCAGTCTCCAGGTGGGTCAGTGGATTGTTATCCGTGTAGGCTGTAAACTTGGTAGATGCCAGGTAGTGCTTAAACCTTTATGTGATGGCCCAGACCAAGGCCAGGAATTCCAGCTTGAAGGAACTGTAGTTCTCCGGGTTCCTCTCTGTGTGGCGTAGATTCCTACTGGCATAGGTAATCACTCTTTCTTTGCCCTCTTGCCTCTGAGAAAGGACATCTCCTAGTCCCACATTGCTGGCATCCGTATACAGCAGGAATGGAAGGTGGTAGTCCGGGTAAGGAAGGATTTCTTCTCCTGTCAGGGCTTCCTTCATCATCTGGAACGATTCTTCTTGTTCCTTACCCCACTTCCACGGAGAATCCTTAGACTTGCCCTTCTTGGGCTGGCCTACTAAGAGGTTTTGCAGGGGAGCAGCCTTCTTTGTGTACTTCTTTATGAACCTCCTATAGTAGCCCACCAGTCCCAGGAATTGGCACACTTCCTTCAGGGTCTTGAGTTCTAGCCACTCCTTGATAGCTGTCACCTTGTCTGGATCAGGGGCCACACCTTCAACACTGACTGTGTCCCAGGTACTGTACTCTTGGCTTTAACAGGTGGCATTTGGATGGTTTCCGCTTCATACCGTATTTGGCCAGAGTTTCAAATACCTCTGCCAGATGAGCTACGTGTGCCTCATAGGTCTTAGAGTACACAATCACGTCATCCAGGTAGAACAGTACCATCTTAAAGTTCTTATGTCCCAGGCAGCTCTCCATCAACCTCTGGAAGGTTCCAGGTGCATTACATAGTCCAAATGGCATGCTGTTAAATTCACACAGGCCCATAGGTGTTGTGAATGTCGTCTTCTCGCGGTCTTCCTCTGCTACGGACACCTGCCAATACCCACTATTGAGGTCTAATGTGGAAAAGTAGTTGGCAGACTTCAATGCAGCTAAGGATTCCTCTATACGAGGTAACGGGTAAGCATCCTTGTGTGTTATGCGGTTTCTTTGCCTATAGTCTAGACACATCCTCATACTGCCATCTTTCTTCCTAACAAGGACTAATGGGGCTGCCCAGGGACTATAGCTATCTCTTATAACCCCTGCGTCCTTCATGTCCTGTAACATTTCTTTGGCTTTTTGGTAATGTGCAGGTGGAATAGGCCTGTACCGCTCTTTGATTGGTGGATGTGTACCTGTTGCGATATGATGTTGCACTCCTTTATCCTATCAAAGTCAAGTGAATGCTTACTAAAGACTTTTTCAAACTCTATGACTACCCGGTAAACACTTTGCTTTTCATACAAAGGAGTGGTGTCAGTTTCTACATGGAGTTCAGGCACCAGTCCTCCAGTGGCCCTGTTGTATCATCAGGTTTTGCCCCTTTGGCATGGGGTAAGGGTCCCACTGCTTGGATCTCATTGTTGTTTACTGTGTACAATTTAGCAATGGTTGCATACCTGGGTAACTTAACCTCTTCACTGCCACAGTTTAAGATGTAAACTGGTACTCTCTCATTGTGTACATCAACCACCCCCCCTGGCTGTCAAGAGTGTAGGTCTGTGCTGATGGGCTCCACTAATGCCTGGTAGACCTGCCTCTCAGACCTATACCTGCTCGACACCATATCATCATCTCACTCATTGGGGGAATCGGAATAGGAAACGGGTCTGTCACCCGTGCAGTACCAATTTCACCACCTGTAATTGTTACCTGTTGATGGTGCAGGAGGGCTCTTATCGCACGCTGAAGGACCTTCCTCTGACCAGGTTTGTCAGTATCAGCAATCTGCTGAAGCAAAGACAAAACTTCTCCCATGCAATTGCTAACAACATTTGTACCAAGTATTATACACAGGTCATTTGCATTACTTGCTTTTGCTACTACTAGAACCCCTAGGTTTTGCAATTCCGCCCTCCCCACCTTTATTGGCACTTCTCTAACCCCCATCACAGTTAGTGGTGCACCATTAGACGCACTGAGGGTGAAGTCCATGGCAGACTGTTTCAGTTTTGCATCAGCCCAGTACTTTTTGTAAAGGATATAGGGGATGGTGGTCACCTGCGACCTGGTATCCAGCAGAGCAGGTGTTGGGATGCCATCTAGTACAATTGACAGGAACGGCTACTCCTGGGGTTTGGCCCCAGCCCCCAGGGTCTGCTTGTTTAAAGGACAGCTTCTTGCGATGTGGCCGGTTCATATAGTAGCCATTTAGCTGTTCCCCATCATTGTGTTCAGAGTTGCAGCAACTTTATTTCCTTAAAAATCAAATCTTGTCTGCATTCATTTACCATTTGTGTGTGTCAGGAGTGGATTTTAGCGTAAATTAGGATACGCCAAAACAATCGGTATTCTTGTCAGCGTTTGTGTCTGACCAGTCCACCTACAGGGCTTTACGGTGGGAATGTGTCTCACCAAGAGGTGGCTGATGATGAGACACAATTGCCAGAAAGTCAGGGGGAGGACCAGGGTGAGGAAGTGGAAGACGACGTGGTGGATGATCCAGTACCTGACCCAACCTGGCAGGAGGACAGGCAGAGCGAGGACATCAGTGCACAGGGGGAGTTATGCGTAGCATCACAACAGGCTGGAAAAAGCAGGGTGGTGGCCGCAGGCAGAAGGCAGGCAACCGTTCCCCGGAACAACAACACAACAGAAGTTGCCAGTACAACTGTTAGGTCTTCCCGAGTCTGCCAGTTTTTTAAGGTGTCTGCCGATAATTCCAAAAAGGTCATTTGCAACACCTGCATGCCAGCATCAGCAGAGGTAGCAAAAGTAGCAGCCTGACCACTACCAGCATGATCAAGCACATGTCAGCAAAGCACCCGACTTTGTGGGATGTACACCAGAGTCCAAGAGCAGTGTCTGCGGGTGACACCGCTGAGTCTTCCACTGTTGTGCGTGCAAGACAATCCCCTGTCCATACTGAATGCAAAGATGCCTCCTGTCCTTCACCTGTAGATGCACAAGCAGAAATAGCACCATCATCAACCACATCCTTGTCCCAGCGCAGCGTTCAGTTATCCATACAAAAATCTTTGGAACGCGCAAATACGCTGTCAATGCCCCAAATGCCACAGTTCTAAATGCACACACTTCACCACTGCTTGCACTGGAAATGTTGCCTTTTAGGCTGGTGGAGACGGAAGCATTCCGCAACCTGATGGCGGCGGCTGTCCCACGTTACTCGGTCCCTAGCCGCCACTATATTGCCGGTGTGCCATCCTCACATTACATAAGCACGTCACAAAACATCATACATGCCCTTAACAATGCAGTTTCAGGCAAAGTCCACCTAACCACGGACACGTGGACAAGTGCTTGTGGGTAGGGCCGATACATCTCGATAACGGCACACTGGTTTAATATTCTGGAAGCCGGGACCCAGTCTGAGCTTGGGACAGAACACATCCTTCCAACACTAAGGATTGCAGGCCCTAACTCAGTCAGGGTTTCACCCACAGTGTACAGCTCTGGAACATCATGCTCCTTAGCCTCCTCTTCCACTTCACCCGCCACACCAGTCCCAAGCTGGAAGCACTGCAGCACTGCCTTGGCTAGGCGGCAACAGGCTGTGCTGAAACGATTATGCGTAGGTGACAAACCCCACAATGCTGAAGAGTTGTGGACAGCTCTGAAACAGCAGGCAGATCACTGGCTCAGACCGCTGAACCTACAGCCAGGCATGGTCTTGTGTGACAATGGCCGGAACCTGGTGGCAGCTCTGAGGCGAGGCGAGCTGACACATGTTCCATGCATGGTCCATGTGCTCAACCTCGTGGTTCAGTGGTTTATTAAATCCTACCCGGAGCTGTCGGATCTGCTCGTCAAAGTACGCTGCCTGTGTGCCCATTTTAGAAAGTCGCCTACTGCTTCTGCCGGCCTTGCCAGCTTTCAACGGCGTTTGCAGCTTCCGGCTCACAGACTGGTGTGTGATGTCCCCACGCATTGGAATTCCACACTACACATGTTCAGAAAAGAAGATGGGAATGCAGGTGTGCCACGGTCCGCGCTGCTCCAAATGCAAAAACTCACCAAAGAGTCAAATTTTCCTTGAGCAAATTTCCAAGCTTTATTTTCTTCCTCCTACGCGTTTCGGCGCCTAGCCTGGCACCTTCATCAGGGATAAGGTGCCAGGCTAGGCACCGAAACGCGTAGGAGGAAGAAAATAAAGCTTGGAAATTTGCTCAGGGAAAATTTGACTGTTTGGTGAGTTTTTGCATTTGGAGCAGCGCGGACCGAGGCACACCTGCATTCCCATCTTCTTTTCTGGATTTCACCACTGGTCAGTGGTAGGTGGAGGTCCTGCAGCAGCTCTTGGTTGCTTCACGCTTACAAACCAGTTGTGGGAATCACAACTGCACCAGGTGAGTGGTTCCACAATACCACTCTTCTCTACAGTGTCACTAGTGATAGGGCACTATTGCGCCTCTTGTCCCCCACCCCTTTTATATTTTCTACACTACACATGTTGATCAGGATTTGTGAGCAGAAGAGGGCAGTTGTTGAGTACCAGCATCAACTAGGCCGTCGGTATACGGTTCAAACTCCACACATATGACCTCAGGAGTGGACATGGATGTTCGACATATGTACCGTCCTCCAAATTTTTGAGGACTCCACCAAGATGGTGAGCGGCGATGACGCCATCATTAGCATCACCATCCCTCTTCTCTCTTCTAAAACGCTCTCTGCTCAAAATCATAGACGATGCATTGCAGACAGAGCACTATAGGGCCCTTTACACGCTGCGACGGCAGGCTGGATACATCCCGCTACAGGCTACAAATGTAGCTTGTAGCGCCAATGTAGCCCGTCGTAGCGGCGTCTGAAGACGTGACGATACAGCCGGCAACAGATACATCTGTTTCCTAGCTCTGCTTGAAAACTGATGGCTACATCGCCGATGGTAGCGAGCTGTATCGGCGTGTAAAGAAGCAATGGAAGGGAACTCTGGACAGCCTGCGATGTAGCTAAGGCATGACCCTGGCTCCGTGTTACCGCGCCCCATGTGCGATCATTGGTGGAAGCTGCTGCATGACGATTGGTAGTCGCTGCATAGGGAGGCATATTTAAAGGAGCTGACGAGTCACACTACACAATTGCTCGAGCGTGCTGTATTACTCAGCCTCCTGCGCTGGCTGCCCAATCAGGATGTTATTGCTTCGTCCTATCAGCGTACGGACGGCTCGTAATCCACAATTGTAGCACGCCTATGTGCTGGCCCTGCTGCACCAGGTACGCCCATAGTAGCTGGTTATAGCGGTGTGTAAATGAGCTACAGCTGGCTACTTGAGACACCCGGCGATGTAGCTAGCTATAGATGTAGCGTGGCGTAGCGCATCTTGTCGCGGCGTGTAAAGGTGATGCGTTGACCGTTTGTAACCGTTTGAGCGTGCTCGTGCACGTGAAGTAGCGGGATGTATCCAGCCTGCCGTCGCGGCGTGTAAAGGTACCTTATGAGTTGGAGCAAGAAACCGTACTGGGTGATTACACACAGCCCAGCCTCATCTCATCCCAACGTGCATTGGAGGACTATGACGAGGAGGATGAAGAAATAGAGCTACTTTCATGCGGAATTGACGGTAATACATGCACAAACGTCAGACCGTCGGTTCAGCGTGGATGGCCAGAGGACAGGGGAGAGGAGGAGGATGATGAGGCAAGCATGGACAGTCATGCTGTTGGTGAGCACCCTGAAGTCTTGCCTGTTAACAGTCTGGCGCACATGGCTGACTTTGTTACGCTGCATGTCTCGTGACCCTCGCATTATCAACATCTTAGCGGACACTCATTACTGGTTGGTGACACTTTTAGACTCGCGCTACAAGGAGAACTTTATTTCTCTTATTCCCGAGGAGGAGAGGTCTACAAAAATGCTGCAGTACTAGAAGGCCATAGTCACGGAATTAGTCAAAAAATTTCCTTTTGAAAACGCTAGCGGCAGAGGTTACGATTCGGTGGACAACCAAGGCGTCTGGCCGAGAGAGGCACAAGTCCAATCCAGCAGAGGTAGGGGAACACTGTATCCAGGGACATTGAAGTGCCTCCCAACTTTTGGCTTCCCTGCCTAGCGCAATACTACAAAATACCCTCTTCCTTATAATGGGCACAATATTACAAGAGGCCCTCATGCACGCCTCTATCCAGGGGCATTGGGGTACTTTCCAATTTTTGGATTCCCTGCCTAGGGCAGTACTAGAAAAGACCCACTTCCTTATAATGGGCACATTAATAAAAGAGGCCATCATGCACGCCTCTATCCTCGGGCTTCACAGTGCCACACAATTTTTGGCTGCCCTGCCTAGGGCAATACTACAAAAGAAAAAATATTATCGATCTAAGAATAGGTGCTGAAGTAGGGTTTCCAACCCGTTATAAATTGTAATAAATTAACTTGGCACTGAATATAGAACTGGAAAAAAATTCTTTATTTTAGCAGCTCCTGTGGACAGAATTATAAAGCAAAACGTTTCGGCCTAATGGCCTTCCTCAGTTGCCATAAAGAACAAAGAAAATACATTTTACATGATCAATATTCATGTACCATAAAGTATCACCGAATAAAAAGGAAAATAGAGATTTTTACCATTAATTCTGGTCAACAAGCTACTTCAAGTTCACCTTGGCCTGGGAACTTGGTGCGAATAGATGATATAGGTACTAGTTTCCTGCCTTCTCCCTTTGGTCATGCGATTGTCTCTACATGACAATGATGGAGTGCTGGTGTGTCACGGTCCGCGCTACTGTAGTATGAATAAACTCACCAAAGAGTCAGAAGTTATTCCATCCTTTATTTCCTCCTCTCTCCTACGCGTTTCAGCGCCACACCCGGCGCCTTCCTCATAGTATTCCTAATAGTATTCATACTACAGCAGCGCGGACCGTGACACACCAGCACTCCCATCATTGTCTTGGATTCAAACCACTATCCAGTGGTCGGTGGAGGTCCTGCAGCAGCTGGAACACTGATTCCAAAACGCCTTCAAACCAGTTGTGGGGATCACAACTGGACCAGGTGAGCAGCTTCACAGCACCACCAGCTTACACAAGTGTCACTAGTGATAGGGCACTATTGCGTCTCTTGTTCCCCTCCCTATTTTTCTTTTCACAGATTGTCTCTACATGTCTGTTGTGGTGCTGTGGATCCCTTGCCCTCTTCTGCTGTCCTTGATCTGCATGGTACCTTCCCATGTTGGGTTAGTGACTTTATCATCATCATTCACTGACTCATCCTCCACTTCCACACTCTGGTCCTCCTAACTTTTTGACTTATCAACATCACTTGCTGGTAACTGTGTCTAATCAACATCTACATCTTGAGAAACAAAAAGACAACCATGCAGAACAGTAATTCATGATCCTAGCTGTTTAAATTGTTGGACCACTAGACATGATCTCGTAATGTCACTCTTCAAATGTGCATGGTGAGAGGCCAGAATTAATAAATAGAAATGGAAAGAACATCTCAGAGTATTTGAGTGTAGGATCATTTCTGTCTGAGGACTTGACATGGTGGGTGGGAGGAGGTTCAGAGTGTGGATTATGTGGTCCAGACTCCTGGCTAGTGAGACTGCTCCATGTGGAAGACAGGATGATGCTAGGAAACGAACTGAAGGCATTATCTACCATCCAAAAGACCACCTACAGTTGTGGCCAAAAGTATTGACACCCCTGCAATTCTGTTATATAATACTCAGTTTCTTCCTGAAAATTATTGCAATCACAAATTCTTTGGTATTATTATCTTCATTTAATTTGTCTTCAATGAAAAAGCTCAAAAAGAATTGTCCTAAAGCCAAATTTAATATAAATCCACACCAAACATAAAAAAGGGGACAAAAGTATTGGCACTGTTAGAAAAATCATGTGATGCTTCTCTAATTTGTGCAATTAACAGCACCTGTAACTTACCTGTGGCACCTAACAGGTGTTGGCAATAACTAAATCACACTTGCAGCCAGTTGACATTGATTAAAGTTGACTCAACCACTGTCCTGTGTCCTTGTGTGTACCACATTGAGCATGGAGAAAAGAAAGAAGACCAAAGAAGTGTCTGAGGACTTGAGAAACCAAATTGTGAGGAAGCATGAGCAATCTCAAGGCTACAAGTCCATCTCCAAAGACCTGAATGTTCCTGTGTCTACCGTGCGCAGTGTCATCAAGACGTTTAAAGCACATGGCACTGTGGCTAACCTCCCTAGATGTGGACGGAAAAGAAAAATTGACGAGAGATTTCAACGCAAGATTGTGCGGATGGTGGATAAAGAACCTCGACTAACATTCAAACAAGTTAAAGCTGCCCTGCAGTCCGAGGGTGCAACAGTGTCAACCTATACTATCCGTCGGCGTCTGAATGAAAAGGGACTGTATGGTAGGATACCCAGGAAGACCCCACTTCTTACCCCGAAACATAAAAAATCTATACTGGAGTTTGCCAAAACTTACCTGAGAAAGCCTAAAACGTTTTGGAAGAATGTTCTCTGGTCAGTTGAGACAAAAGTAGAGCTTTATGGGCAAAGGCATCAACATAGAGTTTACAGGAGAAGAAAAGAGGCATTCAAAGAAAAGAACACTGGCCCTACAGTCAAACATGGCGGAGGTTCCCTGCTGTTTTGGGGTTGCTTTGCTGCCTCTGGGACTGGACTGCTTGACCGTGTGCATGGCATTATGAAGTCTGAAGACTACCAACAAATTTTGCAGCATAATGTAGGGCCCAGTGTGAGAAAGCTGGGTCTCCCTCAGAGGTCATGGGTCTTCCAGCAGGACAATGACCCAAAACACACTTCAAAAAGCACTAGAAAATGATTTGAGAGAAAGCACTGGAGACTTCTAAGGTGGCAGCAATGAGTCCAGACCTGAATCCCATAGAACACCTGTGGAGAGATCTAAAAATGGCAGTTTGGAGAAGGCACCCTTCAAATATCAGGGACCTGGAGCAGTTTGCAAAAGAAGAATGGTCTAAAATTCCAGCAGAACATTGTAAGAAACTCATTGATGGTTACCGGAAGCGGTTGATCGCAGTTATTTTGGCTAAAGGTTGTGCAACCAAGTATTAGGCTGAGGGTGCCAATACTTTTGTCTGGCCCATTTTGGAGTTTTGTGAAATGATCAATGTTTTGCTTTTTGCTTCATTCTCTTTTGTGTTTTTTCATTGAAGACAAATTAAATGAAGATAAAAATACCAAAGAATTTGGGATTGCAATCATTTATAGGAAGAAACTGAGTATTATCTGACAGAATTGCAGGGGTGTCAATACTTTTGGCCACAACTGTATTTGCATTTGTCTGGCTTTAATGGCCGCTTTACACGTCGCAATATCGTTCCGATATTGCATACGATCTCATGGGAGCGCGCACGTTTTTGGCACTTGTCCACAGGGAGATATTGGCAGGCAACACAATTACGATGGTGTACGCCCCTTCTTTGCGCTGGCTATGAGCAACCCAGGGAACGACCATTTAACATTGGAGTGAATAGGGAAGTTGCGCTCCAAATAATATTTGCATGTCACACAGCAGTATCCTGCCAGATCCCTGTCCTCCCACCTTTCCTCATGCTCACTCTTCGACCGCCTGCAATCTGGTTTCTGACCCCGCCACTCCACCGAAACAGCCCTAGCCAAAGTCACCAATTACCTACTGACCGCCAAAAAGTGACACTACTCCGTCTTCTTCCTCTTCAACCTTTCTGCCTTCTTTCACACTGTTGATCATTTCCTTCTACTTCAGATCCTGAAATCTCTTGGCATCACTGACCTAGCCCTCTCCTGGATCTCCTCTTGCCTCTCTGACCGAACTTTCCACGTCACCCACTCCCACATCTCCTTTTCACCCTACCCCCTATCTGTCGGCGTCCACCAAGACTCAGTCCTGGGACCACTACTTTTCTCCATCTACACTCTCGGCCTAGGGCAACTCATTGAGTCCCATGGCCTCCTGTACCATCTCTACACCGACGACACCCAGATTTACCTGTCTGGCCTCGACATCACCTCTCTACTTTCCAAAATTCCACAATGCCTGTCCGCATTCTCATCCTTCTCTTCCTGCTTCCGTAAGCTGAACATGGACAAAACTGAGTTCATTGTCTTCACCCCAAGCCGCTCTCCCCCACTACCCAACCTATCCATCCTGGTCAACAACTGCCCACTCTCCCCAGTCCCCCATGCCAAGTGCCTCAGGATAATCCTCAACTCTTCCCTCTTATTCAAGCTCCACATCCAAGCGCTCGCCACCACCTGCCAACTCCAGCTTAAAATCTGTTCCCAAAACTGCTCTTTTCTAGATCACAAAACTGCTAAAACAGTCATTCATGCTCTCATCATCTTCCGCCTTGACTAATGCAACTTCCTGCTTACTGGCCTCGCCGCTACCTCCCTTGCACACCTCCAATCTATCCTAAACTCCGATGCCCGACAAATGCATCTGTCTTCCCGCTACTTCCCCGTCTCCCGCCTCTGCCAAGCTATTCATTGGCTCCCTACTTCTCAGAAATTACAGTTTAAAACACTAACCATGACATACAAAGCCATCCACAACCTGTCCCATCCCGATACCTACCCTCACACAACCTGCGATTCTTCTATGAGCTCCTCCTCTACTCCCCTCTCATCTCCTCTTCTCATAACCGCATACAGGATTTTTCCCATTCTTCTGCTATACTCTGGAACTCTCTGTCCCAACAAATCAGACACTCCCCTACCCTGGGAACCTTCAAAAGATACCTGAAGACCCACTTCTGTCATGAAGTCTACAACTTACAATGAGATGCGATCCACCACACCGTCTCATTAGGCACCACCCCCTCCTATTGTATCCCCCCCGTCCCTGAAAGACTGTGAGCCCTCATGGACAGGTTTCCATCCCCTTCTGTATCTCTATGACTTGACTGTCTAAACCTTGCCTGTTCTCGTCTATCCTTTCCATATGTAAAGCACCATGGAATCTAATGGCGCTATATAAATAAATAATAATAATACATTTAACAGCCAATCACAGACCTTCATTCTGTGTGAACACATCTGAGATTGGCTGTTGGGCCTCTCTGCAGGTAATATTCCGGAAGTTAATGAGCAGCCCGGAAGTAGAAGTGGCATGACGGCAGGATGTCAGTAAGTATGATGTTGTTTAACAATGATATGATTTATATTACAGCCCCTGAACCCGATTTGTAACACGGACCTCCTGGGAAAGTCCATGTTCGGGATCTGTGCCCAAACACTAGGTTTTTGTTAAGAAACCCCGAACTTTACAGTTCTGGCTTGCCCTTTACTTTCTGCAGAGTATTGCATCACCAGGTCTTATATAAGACCCGATGATTAGTGATGAACAAATATACTCGCTACTATTCGTTACTCGCATGAATAGTACGGTATTAGCAATACTCATTATTCAGCGAATAATTCTGATGCTCCTGAGTGATGTGTCGATCTTGAGCAATCTGACACAATTTGCCAGCTCCCTTCAGTACAGATAGGTAGTCGGCACCCCAATGAGAGTGGCTTGAATGGAGGGCTCTCAGTGGGAGTAACAGCAAGGTGTTGCATGCGGTGAAAATGCAAAAAGACCACCTTCCTGCCCTGTCCCGGAAGGCTCGCTTAATAGTCTCTGCCCACAGACAGTCAGCTATCACTAAGTTACTAACATTGGACTCACTACTCAGACGAACATGTGTGTATTAATAAGCACTCATTACGAGTATAGTGATTACTAAAATTCCGGAACTCTTTCATCCATACCAATAACTCAATGCGGCTGGCCGTTCAAAGTAGTGCCGATATGGCTAAGGCATTATCATCTTTTGTAGGAAATCACCACATGTTCATGGTCTATCTAATAACCACAAAACATGGATGGTGGGGTTCTGAGCATGGTGTGAATGTATCCGAGATTGTTCGATTGCATTACGAGCATACACGACCATCCCAATTCTCGATCGAGTATAGAGCAATGGCAAGTTAAGACATTTTTTAATGTCACAATTTCTGTTGTGACAGCTGTAACATAAGTTTTATATGTAATATGATCTGATCTGCATTTGTCGATCTGTTCAGTCTCGGAGACCATGTGATAGAATTTGAATGTTCCAAGTAAATGTTACAGTATTTGAATACATGTAAAAGATGATTTATTTCAACTTCAATAAAGTCTCGCTGTGTTATTGGGATCCTCATAGTACCGAGATGGCGGGTACCATAGACGCTCTTGTCAAGTATCTAACTCTCCTGGTCTTTCCTGTAATCACTCTCATTCCGGGACTGGTGATACATTCCTTTATTATAGGTGTCAATGTCATCGACTGGTGGAAAGGAAGATCGGTGACTTCTGTTGACTACATTGTAACTTCTCTCAGCACGTCAAGGATGTCCACTCAGTGTCTTAATACTTTACATGTGTTGCTGGCTACATTCTTTCTGAGCAGACAGGACGTAAATGTTTCTGAGGCCGTTATTGACGCAGCTTATGCTTTTTTTACATATACCAATATCACGTTATCATCTCTACTCTCCATTGTCTTCTGTCTGAAGATCTCCACCCTCCGCTCCAGACTGTTCCTGTATCTGAGGAGGATGATAGAACACAGAACTGGACATTTCATTGTGGCCTCAGGATTTGTCTCTGGTTTAATTTATTTAATATCTTTTTTAAAAGATTGCACCGATAGCGGACAATACAATACAACCGAGGATAATAAACTGGTCTGTGTCCCTGATTATATTTACATAAATTATGCTATAGGAGCCTCCATCCCAATGATTTTCTATTACATCTCCTCCGTCCTCCTCTTCTCCTCATTGTATCATCACACAGTAAAGATGAAGATGAGCAGTCATTTATCCATCAATCTGGACACATATTACTCAGCCATGACATTTGTATCCTTCACTTCCATGTATAACACTTTATATTTCACTGGTCTTTTTGCTTGTGCTTTTTATCACTATGTTCACTCTGACGACCTTTTATGGATTCATATTATTTGGGGATTTCTGCCGGTTTTACATTCCTCCTATCTAATCTACAGAATATCCAAACTCCGGGTTCAAATGCTGAAGTTTTATCAGAATGTAATTGATTTACTACTCTAAAAGAAAGCTACAGAAAGCATGAAATTAGTAGCTCAATAAGAGAATTCCTATATCTTCTGATAAGCCTACAATCTGCAGTCACCTTTGTTCCACTATACCACTGCACAACCAGCTGTACCCTCTCCTACTGTAATCGCAGCCTTCTCTTGTAGATTGTGAACCCTCGTGGCAGGGTCCTCTCTGCTCACATTCTGTATCCTCGTCCATTCCTTGTAGACTGTGAGCCCTCGAGCGTAGGGTCCTCTCTTCTCATCTACTGTATCCTCACCCATCCCTTGTTGACTGTGAACCCTCATACGCAGGTTCTTCTTTCCTTATCTACTGCATACTCACTCATCCCTTGTAGTCTGTAAGCCCTCCTGAAAAGGGCCTTCTCTCCTCACCTACTGCATCCTCACCCATCCCTTGTAGACTGTGAGCCCTAGTGGGCAGGGCTTTCTCTCCTCGCCTACAGTATCCTCACACATCCTTTGTAGACTGTGAGCTCTCATGGAAGGGTCTTCTCTCCTTGTCTAAAGTATCCTCATACATCCCTTGTAGACTATGAGCTCTTATGATAGGGTCTTCTTCCCTTCCCCACTCCATCCTCACCCATCCTTTGTAGACTGTGAGCCCTCATGGGCAGGGTCCTCTCTCTCTTCACCTACTCTGTCCTCACGCATCCCTTGTAGACTGTGAGCCTTCACCAGCAACATCTTATCTCCTCCTTTACCAGTCTGTTCCTTGTATTGTTAGAATTTTTCACTTATTATGTATAGACCTTTTCATATGTAAAGCACCATGGAATGAATGGAGCTATAATTATTATTACTAATAATAATAATTGGATGGACCATCTGTGTATGATAAGTGGTAATACAATATATTCACATATAAGAATAATAAATAGGCCATAGCCTCCATGGAGCACCATTTTTTAATTATCTCCATCCACCAAACAGTACAATCTACAATCCCTGGCAAAAATTATGGAATCCCCGGGCTCGGATGATGTTCATTCAGTTGTTTAATTTTGTAGAAAAAAAGCAGATCACAGACATTGCACAAAACTAAAGTCATTTCTAATGGCAACTCTCTGCCTTGAAGAAACTCTAAAAGAAATCTTGAAAAAAAAATGTACTAGCCAGTAGCTGTTACTTTTGTAGACCAAGCAGAGGGAAAAATTATGCAATCACCCTGTAAATTTTCATTCCCAAAACTAAGGCTGGCTTCACACTTGCAGATGCATCTGCAGCGTTTTGCAGATGCATCTGCAAGTATCAGCATGCAGACCGCGGCCCCTATGTTTATAATAGGGCGCACCGCGGTCTGAAAGCTCTCATTCATTGCTATATGTGAAGCGTCCGCAGGCGGATGCCTGCTGACAGATCACACTCTCCCGCCCGCACCATGGACGCGAGATGTTGCAGAAGGCAGCCTAACACCTGCATCAAATAAGATCTGCTCGTTAGTATGCATAAAAAGGAATGATCACACCTTGGATGGCTCCTGCTCCAAGTGGACTGACATGAATCATGGCTCAACACCAGAGATGTCAATTAAAACAAAGGAGAAGATTATCAATGTCTTAAGAGGGTAAATCATCACACAATGTCACAAAAGATGTTGGTTGTTCACATTCAGCTGTGTCTAAAATCTGGACCAAATACAAACAACATGGGAAGATTGTTAAAGGCAAACATACTGGTAGACCAAGGAAGACATCAAAGCATCAAGACCGGAAACTTAAATCAATATGTCTCCAAAACAGGAAATGCACAAAACAAATGAGGAACGAATGGGAGGAAACTGGAGTGAATGTCTGTGACCGAATTGTAAGAAACCGCCTAAAGGAAATGGGATTTACATACAGAAAAGCTAAACAAAAGCCTTTATTAACACCTAAACAGAAAAAAGCAAGCTTACAATGGACTAAGGAAAAGCAATCGTGAACTTTGGATGACTGGATGAAAGTCATATTCAGTGATGAATCACCAATCTGCATGGGGCAAGTGATGATGCTGGAACTTTTGTTTGTCGTTCCAATGAAATTTATAAAGATGACTGCCTGAAGAGAACATGCAAATTTCCACAGTCATTGATGCTATGGGGCTGCATGTCAGGTAAAGGCACTGAAGAGATGGCTGTCATTGCGTCTTCAATAAATGGTTAAGTTTACATTTATATTTTGGACACTTTTCTTATCCCATCAATTGAAAGGATGTTTGGGGATAATGAAATCATTTATTAAGGTGATAATGCATCCTGCTATAGAGCAAAAACTATGAAAACATTCATTGAAAGAAGACACATAAGGTCAATGTCATGGCTTGCAAATACTCTGGATCTCATTCCAATTGAAAATCTTTGGTCGAAGTTGAAGAAAATGGTCCATGACAAGGCTCCAACCTGCAAAGCTGATCTGGCAACAGCAATCAGAGAAAGTTGGAGCCAGATTGATGTTGAGTACTGTTTGTCACTCATTAGGTCCATGCCTCACAGACTGCAAGCTGTTATAAAAGCCAGAGGTGGTGCCACAAAATGCTAGTAACAAATTTGAGTGTTGTTTTGTTTGTCATGATTCCATAATTTTTTTCCTCAGAATTGAGTGATTCTATAATTTTTCCCCCTGCTTGGTCTACAAAAGTAACCGTTACTAGCTAGCAGTTCTTTTTTTTTCAAAATTTATTTTAGTTTTTCTTCAAGGCAGAGAGTTGCCATTTTAAATTATTTTAGTTTTGTGCCATGTCTGTGATCTGCTTTTTTTCTACAAAATTAAACAACTGAATGGACATCCTCCGAGACATGTGATTCCATAATTTTTGCCAGGGATTGTAGATGTGATTGAGACTTGCTTCTCAGCCCAATCTAATAGAGAAAAAGGGGCTAAGTGGGGCAGAGCTATAAGGTAATAATGCAGAATAAACAATAAAAGGGTATACATACATGGAACCTACACATTTCCCACTTTGAATTTTTAGGAAGCTATTAAATCTTTTTTGTATAATGTAAGGTAATGTGTTGCATAGCACTTGAATAAGGTATGTTAGTGTTATACATATCTTTGTAAAGAGATTTCTGCCCAGCAACAGACTGCAGGGTCAGAGACAGTTAAGTGTTAGTACTAGCCCACAATGGGGGACGTTTGTCTCTAGGGTAAGTGACTGTTTCCATATAGAGCCCTGCTATTGACTAGTATGGATGTACAGTCTGAGATGTCATTAAGGCTATGTTCACACGTAACGTATTTACCGCGCTTTTTTGCAGGCTCATTTTTTGCCACGTTTTGCAGCCGCACTGTTTAGCTCCGGTAAAAGAAAATGCAGGGCATTTGCACACTGCGATTTTTTTTTATGGCTGCATTTTTCCCCCCAAAATGCAGGAGGATGTGATGTCACACAGGGGAAAGAAGAATCCTGACATGTCAGGGCTGTAGTTTTGCCTTTGAGATATATCTACATACACTGGGAAAGCAAAATAATAGACATCAAAAAGTATTAAAATAAAATGCTCACCTCTCCGCCGGCTGTCCCGGGACCCGAGGGGAAAATGTCTCCTGTAACACATCAGCTGATCGCTACCCACCAATCAGATGATTCAGGTCCTTGCAGCGATTGGATGTCTTCCCCTCAGGTCCCAGGACAGCCAGTGGAGAGGTGAGCATTTTATTTTAATACTTTTTGATCTCTATTATTTCACTTTCACAGTATATGTGGATAGTGTATGTATATACACTGTGAAAGCCAAACTTCAGCCCCGACATGTCACACGGGGGGGAGGAACACAGGATTCTTCCTTCCCCCGTGTGACATCAAATCATGTTTCTCTTCATGCGCCCGCGCTTATAGGCGCTGGAGTTGTGCATTGTCTGAACGGTGATGCGTATTTTCAGCGCTTATAAAACGGCCTATGGGAGAAAGAGCTTGCATATTTGGGCAAATAATTGATATGTTAATTCTTTTTACATGCGCGCTTTCTCCCCCAAAAGTGTGGCTGAAAAAGCAAAACGCCTGATCGGCAAAAGTGAAGGTCCCTTCACTTTCCCAGCAAATGCAGACACAGATGTGCTTTGGGGGGAAAAGCGCGCATAAAAAGACACAGGAATTACGCTACATGTGAACATAGCCTAAGGCTGCATGTAGGGGGTGACTGGAGGCAACTGAAAAAGTAGACTAGGGTGAGACAGCACGATCCTAAAGTGTAAAATAAGAGACACAGTCGCAATTAGGCAACAATCGACCAGATAAATGTCACCAAGCAAGAGAGGGTCAAGAGGACAAGAGAACAGTGACTTGACCCCAAGCCTTAGAGGGAACAGATAAGTTCATGAATGAAGTGAGCTTTCCAGGCAAGTCCTCCTCAAGCGTCTGGGAGAGAACATTTCTCTTCCCTGGCACTATGGCAAATCCCCTACCCCCACTCCTATGGGGAAAAAAGACCTTCATATAGAAACATCTGGGAACATAGGTTCTGCAGCAGCGGGGCCACTAATAGAAACAAACCATGGTTGGCATCACAACTAACTTCCCCTTTTATCACCCCCTTCCCTATCAAGCCTAAAACTCTTTTAGCAACCAAACCCAGGGTCAAAGAGATGGGTCTCGACGCCTTTGACTCCCTGGAACTGTCTAATAACCCGGTTCGGAGCACCCTACGGCCCTGGGGTGCATCAGGAGCATATGGCTCTATTCTCACCACTGTGTAAGAGCCCCTGTTCCCCCTCCTGTATGAGGAGAAGTGATGTAGAACTGCAAATATGGGATAGTGACTGTCATGGACTGTACTAGGTTGTGCTTGGACTCGCAGGATCTGAAAGAATCGGAACAACCCAATGGAAACTAGGAATGTGTCTGATAAAGTGCTGCACTCTTTAAATGGTCTTGAAGATGTGTGCCTGTTATCTCATGTGTGAAGTTTTAACTGAGGAACTGTGGAAACTGTTGAGTAAAAAAACAGTTTTCGTTAAAACTGAACTGGTGACCTCAGGAGTCTTCTTATGGTCCTGGCTAACTGATGCCAACAGCAACATTGGCCTCCAGAAAGGTAGGACCTAAAGTCCTTGCACCCAGTCAGGACAATGTGATTGCTGCACCCCAGGGGTACGGTTGCCACAGTGGCATTGCCTCCCTCACAGGGGGTGATATCATACTTGGAAGCAAAAAGGTGTCCCCACGCTAGGTAACACCAGCACTTTCCTGACTTCAGGCCTGAATAGGGAGCTTTCAACCCGGGTTCAGGGGAGTTACCCTATAAATTCTGGTCTGGGGGGGGTGTTATGAACCGATGACTCAGGAGTAGCATTCAGATTCTATAGAAGTCGTTGGTAACTGTACTAAGAGAAGAAATATCTGGGCACACCTTGATATCTCAAAAAAAAAACGTTAATCACACAACGTGTTTAGAGGTTTAAGTGTTTTTTGTATTTTATTGCCACATCATGTCCAAACACCAAATAACACCAACATTTCGGCCTCTTACATAGGCCTTTATCAAGGTTTCAGTGTTGGAACAAGTGGAGGTTCCAAAGGAAAAGACGTAACTACAACAAGCGTAGAAGCACACCATAGGATCCTGCAGAATGAGACAAGGCTCAAGGAAAAGACACCTTAGCAAGTGGTCTGTGGCAATGAAGTGGTGGTGTTATAACCTCATAAAGGGACACTGGTCAGAATTGACAAAAATGCCAAGGTCCTTAGTGTCAAAATAGGCTGGGTCATGAAGGGGTTAAATAAGATGGTGTCGGGGAGAGGTGAATATTGCATCGGAATATTGGGAACTGCAAGAAAATGGTGAAGGCATTGGGGTTGCATGGGAATATTGGGTCTTGCAAGGGGATGATGGAAAAATAAGACAACCTAAAAGATAAGATGCAAAACGTTTTGCTCCAAAAAGAGAGTGTCTTATTTTCAGGAAACAGGGTATATACGAAGAGCATCTAAATACAGACCTCTGTGGTACGCACCACATTGTGACAGCCGTAAATATTTCATATCAAGAACTGTAGTGCACATTGCGATTATATGGATTATTTAGAAAACTATATGCTGGACAAATCACTTAAAGTTTGAGAAACACAGGAGAGAAGAAAAGCGGACAAATGTCCAGTTTATATGCAAAGTGAAAAAACTTTTTATTAAATATAGTACAAAGCAGGTGGTGGTGGATGCTCTAGAATGAATACTGATGCATCAGTTGTTCATTTGAAATAGCCGGCAGTGCCATCGCAGGGTTCATCGGAGTTCATGCTTGACAGCATCAACTCAGATTAACTTTCCCACGGCCGGGTGCTCAGCTTCATCTCTACCAGAGATGTAGCTGAGCTAAAGAAGAAGACTCCTTTGGACTACGTTGGAGGAGGAGGTTTTTCTTCAGTATAGATGGAGTATTTTGTTTTTTTCTTTCTAATAAAACATTTTTTTTTCTCTGTTGTGTTTCTTTTTTTTAACTCCTTACTAGAAATTCATGGTGGTCATGTCTAATATTGGCATGACCCCATGAATTTCGGGCTTAAGGCAAACTGACTACTGCAAAGTTGGCCCTAACCCCATTAATACCCAGCGGGCCACCCTGCACCAGGGCCGCTGGAGGAGTTGGATACGGTGCCAGAAGATGGTGCTTCTATGAATGAGCCATTTCCTGGGGCAGCTGTGGACTGTAATTCGCAGCGGAGGCCCAGAAAGCTTGGGCCACCCTGCACTGCGAATTCTAGCCCACAGCTGACTTGTTGTAAGTGACTTGACACCAAAATAGGGCAAAGCCTGTGTTGTTTTTTTTAACTATTTTATGAAATTCATGAAATAATTAAAAAAAAAAAGGGCTTTCCTACATTTTTGGTTCCCAGCTAGTTATAACTAGGCAGCTGGAGGTTGGGGGCAGCCGGTACCTGCCTGCTTTACCTGGCTGGCATACAAAAATATGACAAAGCCCACGTAATTTTTTGTTAGTGTTTTTGTAAAAACACTTAAAAAAAGGGCTTCCCTGAATTCTCCATTGCCAGTGAAGGTAACACCAAGCAGCTGGGGTTCGCTTGGGTTACCCTTAGCTGTCAATAGAAACTGCAGCGGGAGCACACACTTTATTTTAACTCTTAACCCTTGGTTATGCGTTTTGGATTTTATTTATATACTAGATGGTGGCCCGATTGTAATGCATCAGGTATTCTGGAATATGTATGTAATTGACATACTGTGACTGACAGAACTTGTTCAGTCAACGTGAGTGAACTATATATATATATTGTGAGACAGTGCGGGGCTGCGACCCGGATTCTGGTAGCCTGTGCCATCTCTGTGTGTATCAGCAATAAAACCGGGTACTGTTTGAACTATTACCAGGCTCAACGTTTTTCCTGACTTGCAATCCTGACGCTGCCCCACATATGGTGGAGAATGCGGGCAGCCTGAACCACGAACTGCATGTCCGTACTGAAGCCGGTCACGCTACAGTTTAGGCCTGCTGCTAGTATGGAGGAAATCCTAAGGCAGCTGGTACTTACCCAGTAGCGGCAACAAGAACAGCAACAGCGACACGAAGAACAGCAACAGCGACACGAGGAGCAGCAGCTCTCACAGCAGGATCAACAGCAGAAAATGAATGAACTGCTCCTGCAGCAAACGGCGTGAGGCCCGTAACCGGGTCTGATTGGCACTGAGGAAGCTGAGTCCGGAGGACGACGTAGAAGCTTTCCTCACAGTCTACGAGCACCCTGCAGAGCGAGAATGCCGCTCAGTGGGCTGACGTGGTGGCGCCATTCCTGATGGGCGACGCCCAGAAGGCCTACACAGACCTCAGTTGGGAGGATGCACAGGACTACGGGAAACTCTAAGGTGAGATCCTTGCTAGACTGGGGGTCAATACTTATGTCCGAGCCCAACGGGTCTTTTCCTGGTCCTCTGTGGAGGCCAAGCCGGCTCGCTCCCAGGCCTATGACTTGTTGCAGTTGGTAAAATGGTGGCTCCAGCGTGAGAGCTTGACTCCGGGACAGATGGTGGAAAGGATGGTGGTCGACCGGCTGGTACGGACTCTGCTGGTTGCGGTACAGCGTTGGGTGGGGCAAGGGGACCCGGGTACCTTGGACCAGGTGGTTAGCTTGATAGACCGATATACAGCCACCCAGGAGCTCATACGGGACTCTGCCCCACTGCGGCAGTTACGCCGGTCTCCGGAGCCGGGTAGTGGTGTACGTCCATGCACGGGGGACCCTCCTAAACAAGTACCCGCTGAGAGGTTACATCAGAATGAGGCTGGCAGGAGACCAGGCTTCTCTAGAAGGATCTTCCGGACCGGCGGTGCCACTGCTACGTGATGCTGGCGATGCAAAGGACTGGGACATGTGGCTGCCTATTGCCCACTAACGATGGAACCCATGGACTGTGGGTTCACACGCCGGGTCTTGATGTATGCCAGCCCTGTGCTTACTGCAGATGCGGTGGTTCCCCTAATGGAACCACATCTGTGCACGGTGCTCATTAATGGACACAGAGCAGAAGCTCTCTTGGACTCCGGCAGTTTTTTGATGCTGGTTCATGTGTCCTTAATCCCCAGGTTGCAACCCACTAGGGGACTGATCGGGGTCCGGTGTATACACGGGGACCTACGCGAGTATCTGACCACCGAGGTGATTCTGTCCACTCCGTGTGGAGAGGTGGCCCACGTCGTCGGAGTGGTAAAGTTTCTACCCTACGGGACTGTGCTGGGAAGAGACTTACCATTGTTTTGGTCCTTATGGGGAAGGAGGAGTAACCCTCCCCTGATGCCAGGGAATCAGGGTGCTGAACCTGACGACCCTGAGACCAGGATACCTGCCATAGGGGTCGCCAACATACGGCTAGAGTTTCACCCCGATAGGTTCCCGCTAGACATATTGGCAGGAGAGGTCGAGGAGACCCCACCGATTCCAGAGTGGGAAGTATCCCGGGGAGCGTTCAGGACACCCCAGCTACAGGATCCCACACTGACCCGGGCCCAAGAAAGGGTAACAAAAGTAAACGGGGTAGCTCAGCATCCGGGGCAGAGAATGTGTTCCCACGCATGGTGGTCAACCGGGAGTTACTCTACAGGGTGGAAAAAATCCGGGATGAGGTCGTGGACCAACTGGTAGTACAGCAGACACACCGCCGGGCGGTCCTAGAGATGGCCCACTCCCACCTGCTAGGGGGCAACCTTGGGGCTAAAAGAACGCAAGAGCGCATCTTGTGGAGGTTCTTCTGGCCGGGCGTGTATGCAGATGTCCAGAGGTACTGTGACACCTGCCCAGAATGTCAGCTGACCACACCCATTGCCACCTTCCATAGTCCATTGGTACCTCTTTCGGTTATAGAGGAACCTTTTGAACGGATCGCAATGGATGTCGTGGGGCCTATAGCTAAGTCAGCACATGCCACCAACACATACTCGTGGTTGTCGACTACGCCACCCGGTACCCGGAGGCGATTCCGTTACGCCACACCTCGGCGAAACTGATTGCCCAGGAGCTGTTTGCTATGTTCTGTCGCCTAGGACTACCTAAGGAGATCCTCACGGATCAGGGGACTCCTTTTATGTCCAAAATGACCCGGAAACTGTGTAAACTGCTCAACATAAAACAGCTGCGCACCTCGGTGTATCATCCCCAGACCGACGGGTTAGTCGAGCGGTTCAACAAAACCCTGAAGTCCATGCTCAAAAAGGTGGTAGCCAAGGATGGAAAGGATTGGGACATGTTACGGCCCAATTTAATGTTCGCCATCCGGGAGGTACTGCAGTCGTCTACGGGGTTTTCTCCCTTTGGACTGTTGTACTGCCGACATCCTAGAGGGCTGTTGGATGTCGCTAAAGAGACGTGGGAACAGGAACCCACTCCCTATAAAAGAGTAATCGACCACGTGGCGAAAATGCAGGACCGGATCACGGCAGTCCGGCCTATTGTGAAAGAGCACTTGATGGATGCCCAAGGAGCTCAAAGCCGCAGTGATAATACTCGGGCCACCGTTAGGACCTTTGAGGTGGGGACCTGGTATTGGTTTTAGTGCCCACTGCGGAGAGCAAACTCTTGACCAAATGGCAGGGGCCATATGAAATCCGGGAAAAAGTAGGGGAGGTGAATTACAGGGTATACCAGCCCGGGAAAAGGAAACCCGTGCAGTTATACCACATTAATTTGCTTAAAGCGTAGAAAGACCGGGAGTGCCTGATCATGGAGGCTTCTGATGTACCCAGAGACCCTCCCCCTTTGGCCACGAGTGAGACCGAAGGGGTACAAATAAGCGACACCCTCACTAAGGCCCAGTGATGGGAGGTTCGAAAGTTGGTACAGCAGAATCCCGATGTGCCCGGGCGCACTTCTGTCATTCAACATGACATTGTCACTGAGCCCTGGGTAAAAGTGCAAGTGAAACCATACCGGGTACCCGAGGCCAGACGGCAAGCCATCGCGGCTGAAGTTAAGCACATGCTCAAGTTAGGGGTGAAAGAAGAATCCCGGAGCAAATGGGCTAGTCCCATTGTGCTCATTCCGAAGCCGGACAGATCGCTGCGGCTCTGCAATGATTTCCAGAAGCTGAACGACATATCTAAGTTTGATTTATATCCCATGCCCCGGGTGGACGAGCTGATTGAAAGACTGGGGCAAGCCCAGTACTTCACAACGCTCGATCTGACCAAAAGTTACTGGCAGGTGCCGCTAACAGAGTTGGCCAAGGAACAAAACGTCTTTGTTACCCCGGAAGGCCTCTATCACTACTTTGTGTTGCCTTTTGGGTTGCATGGAGCCCCGGCCACATTCCAGCGGCTCATGGATGTAGTGTTAGAACCTCATCGGAAGTACTCGTCCGCCTACCTAGATGACCATCATCTTTAGTCCAGGTTGGCATACCCACTTATCTCAGGTACAGACCGTGGTAGATTCGCTCAGGGCAGCAGGCCTGACGGCAAATCCAAAAAAATGTGCCATGG
Source organism: Allobates femoralis (assembly GCA_033576535.1). NCBI lineage: Eukaryota > Metazoa > Chordata > Amphibia > Anura > Aromobatidae > Allobates > Allobates femoralis. The sequence goes on from JARQOC010000013.1 coordinate 20,334,507, forward strand.
GGCTCGAGGAGGCCAGGTACCTGGGGTATGTGATTGGGCGAGGGGTTATCAAACCCCAAATAAACAAAACTGAGGCCATTCAAAAGTGGCCCTGACCAGTGTATACCAAACAGGTGAGGGCGTTCCTCGGCATAGTTGGGTACTATCGACGCTTCATACCCAATTTTGCTGGGCGAACGGCGGCCATGTCCGATCTGTTGAAAGAGAAGAAAGCTGCTTTGGTGTGGTGGAATCCCCAAGCAGAGGCAGCCTTTCAGTCCATGATGTTGGCCTTGTGCAGACAGCCTGTCCTCATCAGTCCTAACTTCAACCACCCCTTCGGTGTCCAGACAGACGCCTCGGAGGTGGGGCTGGGGGCTGTGCTATCGCAAGAAGTGGACGGAGAAGAACATCCGTCACTTAAGCTGGAAATTGTCCTCGGTGGAAAAAAATTATAGCGTAGTGGAGAAGGAGTGCTTGGCTGTGAAAAGAGCCTTGGAGTCCGTACGCTATTATTTGCTCGGGCGGCAGTTCCGGTTGGTTACGGATCACGCTCCCCTGGTCTGGATGCGAAATGCCAAGGAACGGAATGCTCGGGTCACCCGGTGGTTCCTGTCTCTCCAAAACTTCAATTTTTCGGTGGAGCATCGGGCTGGCAAGTTGCAGGGTAATGTGGATGCCCTGTCCCGGGCACCCTGCTTGGTGGCTGGGGTTCAACCCCACTAGTTTGAACCGAGGGGGGGGGAGGTGAGACAGTGCGGGGATCATATGCGAGGGGTGCTATGTCTCCCCCAGAATGCACACTGTCACATATTGAATCTGGTATAGGGTATGAGAGAGAGGGACGGTCCACTCCCTCCGCTTCGGGTCTTGCAGGCCCCCGGAAGGAGACACGGAGTTATAAGCCTGGTTAGGAGGCAGGGCGGGGTTCCCTGTGGACAGCTTTTTGCCTAAGCCGTGTGCTATAATAACATGGTCTAGCCCGGGAGGGCTGGGAGCTCAGGGCGACCTATATCGGAAAGCTCATGACCTGAAGGAACCGGGTTACTTTGTGTGTGTACTGTATCCTGTGTACCCGGCTGCGACCCGGATTCCGGCAGCTTGTGCCATCGCTGTGTGTATCAGCAATAAAACCAGGTACTGTTTGAACTATTACCGAGATCAACGTTTTTCCTGACTTGCAATCCCGACACTGCCCCACAATATATATATATATATATATATATATATAGCAGCGCTATGGTATATGGTGGTACATTACAGCACATGTATAGCAGCACTATAGTATATGGCGGTACATTACATTACATGTATAGCAGTGCTATGTTTTATGGCAGTACATTGCATTACATGTATAGCAGTGCTATGGTATATGGTGGTACATTACAGTACATTTATATCAGCGCTATGGTCAGGGCCGGCTCCAGGTTTCTGTGGGCCCCGGGCGATAAGGTCTCAGTGGGCCCCCTTTAAGTACATATCGCGGACTATATATATATATATATATATATATATATATATATAATATATATATATATATCTCTACTATATAATTGCCGTAGGCATTTTCGTGTCGGCCCCCGAAAACGCCGTGGCTATGTCACGCTGTGACGTCACCACGCGCGAGCAATGGCCGCGAAGCGGCCATTGCGAGTCGCTTGCCGAAAATAGAACCAGAGGCTCGGCCACAAAATTAGCGATGTACCGCTGAGGTAGCGCGAGCAATGGCCGCGAGGCCATTGCGAGTCGCTACCTCAGCCACCGCACCTGCCGCACCGCTGAGGTAGCGCGAGCAATGGCCGCGAGGCCATTGCGAGTCGAGTTCCTCGCCGCTGTCATCCCGCTCCGGAGCCTGTGCCCCTGTGCCCGCTCCGGAGCAGCTGCTGTCAGCACATGCTGACACAGTGCTCCGGAGCCTGTGCTCCTGTGCCCCTGTGCCCGCTCCGGAGCAGCTGCTGTCAGCACATGCTGACACAGTGCTCCGGAGCCTGTGCTCCTGTGCCCCTGTGCCCGCTCCGGAGCAGCTGCTGTCAGCACATGCTGACACAGTGCTCCGGAGCCTGTGTCCCTGTGCCCGCTCCGGAGCAGCTGCTGTCAGCACATGCGGACACAGTGCTCCGGAGCCTGTGCTCCTGTGCCCGCTCCGGAGCAGCTGCTGCCTCCTCACAACACAGTGTTATGCGGTCCCCATAAGGATTACCGCAACGGCGCCGCATTGCGAGTCGCTGGCTGAGTGCGAGCACTTGCGGCGCGGTTGCGGTAATCCCCATAAGGATTACCGCAACGGCGCCGCATTGCGAGTCGCTGGCTGAGTGCGAGCACTTGCGGCGCGGTTGCGGTAATCCCCATAAGGATTACCGCAACGGCGCCGCATTGCGAGTCGCTGGCTGAGTGCGAGCACTTGCGGCGCGGTTGCGGTAATCCCCATAAGGATTACCGCAACCGCGCCGCAAGTGCAAGTTGCGGCGCGGTTGCGGTAATCCCAATACAAAGTATAGGGGGACTTGCGGCAGGTGCGGCAAGTGCGGTTTTGCCGCACCTGCCGCAAGTCCCCCTATACTTTGTATGGGGATTACCGCAACCGCGCCGCAGATGCGGTTTTTTAATAAAATAAATAAAATAATACATAATACACAGCCACCCCATGTCCGCACAGCCACCCCGCAATGTCCGCACAGCCACCCCGCACCTAAGCTCCTACCCCCTAACTCCGCCGCCCCTAAGTCCCTACCCTCTAAGCTCCGCCGCATCCTAAGCCCCGACCCGCCCCACCTAAGCCCCTATCCCCTAAGCACCGCCGCACCTAAGCCCCTACACCCTAAGCCCCGCCGCACCTAACCCCCGACCAGACGCACCTAATCCCCTACCCCCTAAGCCCCGCCGCAACTAAAAGCCCCGCGACACCTAAGCCTCTACCCCATAAGCCCCGCCACACCTAACCCCCTACCCCCTAAGCCCCGCCGCACCTAAAAGCCCCCACCCGCCGCACCTAAGCCCCTACCCCCTAAGTCCGCCGCACCCCTACACCCTAAGCCCCGACCCGCCGCACCTAAGCCCCTACCCCCTAAGCCCCGCCGCACCTAAGCCCCTACCCTCTAAGCCCCCCCGCACCTAAGCCCCTACCCCTAACACCCGCCGCACCTAAGCCCCTACCGTCCGCCGCCAAGCCCCCACCCGCCGCACCTAAACCCCTACGCCCTAAGTCCGCCGCACCCCTACACCCAAAGCCCCGACCCGCCGCACCTAAGCCCCTACCCCCTAAGTCCGCCGCACCCCTACACCCTAAGCCCTGACCCGCCGCACCTATGCCCCTACCCCCTAAGCCCCGCCGCACCTAAGCCCCTACCTCCTAAGCCCCGCCGCTTCCTAAGCTCCCGCCGCTTTCCCCCGCCGCTGTCGCTAACACCTAAAGCCCTACACCCGAAGCCCCCGCCGTCCCCTACCCTAACGTCCCCGTCGATCACTTACATGCCTTCTTAGTCATCTGATCGTCCGTCCGATCCACAAGTCCTCCGTCCGGCCAGGCGTCCTCTTCCTCCGGCCCCGGGGGACTTCTCTCTTCTTTCCGCCATCTCCGCCTCTTCGTCCGGCCCCGGGGATCTTCTGTCTTCTTTCCGCCAACTTCCTGCTCCGACGTCCTCTTCACTTATCATTAACATAGAATGGACGACAAATCCACCATTCTATGTCAATGAGATGTGAGGGGCTCTTCTGATTGGTCGCTGTCTACTGCCCTCAGCCAATCAGAAGAGCCCCTCATCTCTATGGGCAGTGAGCTCGAATTCTGATTGGTCTGCGTCCAATCCGAAATCAGGCGGACTGCGCATAGACATGCATTAGCGGTGTGTCCGCGATTTTAGGGCCGACAAATAGAACCAGGTGGGCGGCCATAAAATCGCCGACACACCGCTAATGTATTTCAATGGGAACAAATAGCGGACCTGAAAGAGAACTGGGTCTCAGCCTAAATAATAAATTAAATAATAAAAAAAATAATTAAAAAATAATTAAAAAATAATAAATAAATAAATAAAAAATAATAAATAATTAAATAAAAATAATAATAAAAAAATTAAATATATGCTAATAATATCAGCCCTTTCGCGGACCTGAAAGAGAACTGGGTCTCAGCCTAAATAATAAATTTAATAATAAAAAAAATAATAAAAAAATAATAAAAAAAGAATAAAAAAATAAGTAAAAAATAATAAATAATTAAATAAAAATAATAATAAAAAAATTAAATATATGCTAATTATATCAGCCCTTTCAGCGGACCTGAAAGAGAACTGGGTCTCAGCCTAAATAATAAATTTAATAATAAAAAAAATAATTAAAATATAATTAAAAAATAATAAAAAAATAAATTAAAAATAATAAATAATTAAATAAAAATAATAAAAAAAATTAAATATATGCTAATAATATCAGCCCTTTTAGCGGACCTGAAAGAGAACTGGGTCTCAGCCTAAATAATAAATTTAATAATAAAAAAAATAATTAAAAAATAATTAAAAAATAAAAAAATAAATTAAAAATAATATATAATTCAATAAAAATAATAATAAAAAAAATTAAATATATGCTAATAATATCAGCCCTTTTAGCGGACCTGAAAGAGAACTGGGTCTCAGCCTAAATAATAAATTTAATAATAAAAAAAATAATTAAAAAATAATTAAAAAATAAAAAAATAAATTAAAAATAATAAATAATTCAATAAAAATAATAATAAAAAAAATTAAATATATGCTAATAATATCAGCCCTTTTAGCGGACCTGAAAGAGAACTGGGTCTCAGCCTAAATAATAAATTTAATAATAAAAAAAATAATTAAAAAATAATAAAAAAATAATAAAAAAATAAATAAAAAATAATAAATAATTAAATAAAAAATAATAATAAAAAAAAAAAATGATAATAATAATGATATTACTGCTAATAATAATGCTATTAATGCTAATAATTATGCTATTAATGCTAATAATAATGTTATTAATGCTATTATTAATGCTAATAATGCTATTATTAATGCTATTAATGCTAATAATAATGCTATTAATGCTATTATTAATGCTAATAATGCTATTATTAATGCTATTTATGCTATTAATAATGATATTAATGCTATTATTTATGCTATTAATGCTATTATTTATGCTATTAATGCTATTAATGCTAATATTTATCCTATTATTGGTATTATTAATGCTATTAATGCTAATAATAATGCTATTAATGCTATTAATGCTAATAATAATGCTATTAATGCTATTAATAATGTTATTAATGCTATTATTAATGCTAATAATGCTATTATTAATGCTATTAATGCTAATAATAATGCTATTAATGCTATTAATAATGCTATTAATGCTATTAATTATGCTATTAATGCTATTAATGCTAATATTTATCCTATTAATGCTATTAATGCTATTAATAATGCTATTCATGGTAATAATATTGCTATTAATGCTCTTTATGCTAATACTAATGCTATTAATGCTATTTTTTATGCTATTAATTCTATTATTTATGCTATTAATGCTATTAATAATGCTATTAATAATGCTATTAATCCTATTAATGCTATTAATAATGCTATTCATGCTATTAATAATACTATTAATGCTATTAATGCTCATAATAATGCTATTAACGCTATTAATAATGTTATTAATGCTATTATTAATGCTAATAATGCTATTATTAATGCTATTAATGCTAATAATAATGCTATTAATGCTATTAATAATGCTATTAATGCTATTAATTATGCTATTAATGCTATTAATGCTAATATTTATCCTATTAATGCTACACTGGTTAACAGCATTTTTGGTGCCAAAGATATTTCATTGAATTTAGGGTAACTTTGGGGTGCTGATTCTGAATATGTTATCAGTTTTGCCAGATTGGCTCAAGTTTTTGAGATTTTTCGTAAAATGTGTAAAAAAAAAGACGTTTTTTGCTACACGCGCATTAACTTTATTGATATTGTCATGAATACAATAAATTTAACAAAGTAAATGTTGATTTTAGTTTATTTTAACTAGTTTTAGAAAGTAATCTTCAAAAATGAACAAGACATGAAAGATAGACATTTAATCGCTGGAAAAGCGCTTTTTATATGATTTCCTTCTATGTGAGCTATTGGGGCAGTCACGCTGTAGATTCCAGCAGTAATCAGCCATCATATGTCTGTCCCATCTGCCTTGGTACCTTTCCTCCATCACCATAATATCCTGATGAAATCTCTCCCCTTGTTCTTCGCTAAAATCTCCAAGGTTTTCTGGAAATCTGTCCAAGTGACTGTGAAGATAATGCAATTTAATGCTCATGTGTACACCCAGATTTCTAAATCTCAATAGCATGTTTTGTACCAGTTCTTCATAATTGTCTGCCTTTTGATTTCCCAAGAAGTTCTTCACTACCAACACAAAACTACACCATGCAGCAGCTTCAATGTCATTCATTTCCTTAGGAAAATTTGAATCTTTAATGAGTTTCCGAATTTGAGGACCATCAAAGATTCCTGCCTTCAATTTTTCGCTACTAAGACCAGGGAAAGATCTGCAGATGTACATGAAGCAATTACCATCTTTGTCTAATGCCTTGACGAACTGCTTCATTAATCCTAACTTTATGTGAAGTGGTGGTAGAATGATTTTTTCCCTGTCCACCAAAGGTTCGTTCACTATGTTTGATACTCCTACTGTCAAGGTGTCCCTTGGAGGCCAATTCAGTTTCTCCCAGTGCTGATGTTTTGCTCTACTATCCCACATGCAGATGAAGCAAGGATACTTTGTGTATCCACTTTGCTGTCCAAGTAAAAAGTTGACCATTTTTAAATCAACACATATCAGCCACGAATGTTCATGGTAGCACAGTTTCTCCAAGACCATTTTGACATTTTGGTATTGTTCTGCAAGTTTAGTTGAGTGAGCTACTGGAAGAGATGCACACTGATTGCCATTGTTCAACAAAACACATTTCAAATGCCTTTTAGAACTATCTATGAAAAGCCTCCAGTCTACAGGACGATATACTTGTAAACCCATTTGCAGCATCAGGCCAGGAATATCCTTACAATATACAAGTAGGTCATCTTCACAGAAAAATGGAAGAAGTGCTTCTTCTCTGGTCCTGTAAGATGTAATTTTAGCTCCAGGCGTCAAACAATTTTTTTCACTTAGCCTTGAAGCTAAAAGTTCGGATGCACTTTTTGAGAGGTTGAGGTCTCTTATTAGATCGTTGAGCTCTCCTTGGGTAAATTGCGTAGGTGTTCTGAAACTTCCTTCATATTCTAGTTCACTTCCAGAACTAATGCTTAGCTCCATACCCTGCATTTCATCATCATCATCAGGTGGGGGAAGGTCAGGTAACATGGTAAACACAGGTACAGGCACATCTTCACAATGAGGGACAGGCCTTCTTGCAGATTCCATGTTAGGATACTCCCATTTTCGTTTCTTATGCTTATTGAATCCTTGTACTTGCACTGCACAGAAATAACAGTCATCATGATGATTTTTTTGCTCTCTCCACACCATTGGAACACCAAATTTGAAGCTTGTTCTTTGTCCTTTGCTCCATTTTCGTAATAATTCGATACATGCTTTGCACACTATGTGTGGTGCCCAAAACTTGTCTTGGTCCCCAAGCATAACCCCAAAATAGGCAAAATACACTTTTTTAACGAAGTCTGTTATGTTTCTTCTATGTTTTGTAAGTGTATATTCACCACAAATGTAACAGAATGAGTCTGGATCGTTACGACAACTTCTTCTTGATGAGTTCATGCTTTTCACTGGAAAACAGACAACAACATAAAGTTAGTGCAAAAATCAAGCTATGAACAAACTTTTAGAACACTAATTAACACAAAACTATATTGAGAACTGCTCAGTTCAAGTACTAATCCAAAGAAATTAATGAGATGATGCGTCGCATTTACCAACAAGTGCTATAAATAAGATACCAAAAATCTCAAAAACTTGAGCCAATCTGGCAAAACTGATAGCATATTCAGAATCAGCACCCCAAAAATACCCCAAATTCATTAAAATATTTTGGGCACCAGAAAAAAAATTTTTTTTTGTTGACCTGTGTATTGCTATTAATGCTAATAATAATGCTATTAATGCTATTAATAATGTTATTAATGCTATTATTAATGCTAATAATGCTATTATTAATGCTATTAATGCTAATAATAATGCTATTAATGCTATTAATAATGTTATTAATCCTATTATTAATGCTAATAATGCTAATATTAATGCTATTAATGCTAATAATAATACTATTAATGCTATTAATAATGTTATTAATGCTATTATTAATGCTAATAATGTTATTATTAATGCTATTAATGCTAATAATAATGCTATTAATAATGTTATTAATGCTATTATTAATGCTAATAATGCTATTATTAATGCTATTAATGCTAATAATAATGCTATTAATGCTATTAATAATGTTATTAATGCTATTATTAATGCTAATAATGCTATTAATAATGCTATTAATGCTATTAATGCTATTAATAATGCTATTAATGCTATTAATACTATTAATGCTATTAATTCTATTAATAATGCTATTAATGCTATTAATAATGATATTAATGCTATTAATTGTATTATTAATGCTATCAATGCTATTAATAATGCTATTAATGCTATTAATAATACTATTAATGCTATTAATGCTAATATTAATGCTATTAATTGTATTATTAATGCTATTAATGCTATTAATAATGCTATTAATGCTAATAATAATGCTATTACTGCTATTAATACTAATAATAATGCTATTGTTAATATTATTGCTATTGATGATGTGATTATTATTTAAAAATCTTTAAAAAAAAAAAAAATATTCTAGACACCCGATGCATTTGCATCGGGCTCACAGCTAGTATATATATATATATATATATATATATATATTGCCGCACACTTACCGCAAGCCCCATATACAATGCATGGGGCTTGCCGCAAACGTGCAGCAAGTGCAGCCGCTAGATGGAAAATGTGGCAGATGCGGGGTTTTTTTACCGCAACTGCCACATTTTTAAAAAAACGCCTATGTGAAATCAGCCTTACAGGAACAGTAACTGCTGAAACCAGCAAGAGCTGTTTCTGACAGTGAGTATATTACACGTTGTTAGGAGCGGGTTAAAATGCGATTGCATTCCCTTGCGCTTTTTAAAAATACCCTTCAAATGCAAAATGTTGCATATTTGTGCGTCTGAGGATGCTTGGTATATACACAAGCATCCTGAAGCACACAAATAATGCAAGCAGCTCAATGGAGCCGCACTGCCATATGGGTGGCACCGCAGCCAAGCGGAGTGTCTGGCCATCCAGATCTCTCTTTCTCCTCACCTTTCTTCTTGCCGCTCCGGTCTCCTCCGGTCGCTCTGCACATATCAGCACAGTGATGACATCGTGCCCCTCCATGCTGAGCTGCAGAATGCAGACAGCGGCAGACGAGACTCTGGAGAAGAATGCTGCTGGCAAAGGGGGCTGAGACTATAGGAGCGGAATCCGTGGGGGGCTACCACTGGTACACATACTTCGTACACACGCCGCTCTGCTCCATGCACCTCATACACACGCGGCTTTGCTCCATACACCTCGTACGCACGCGGCTCTGCTCCGTACACCTCGTACACACGCGGCTCTGCTCCGTACACCTCGTACACACGTGGCTCTGCTCCGTACACCTCGTACACACGCGGCTCTGCTCCGTACACCTCGTACGCACGCGGCTCTGCTCCGTACACCTCGTACACACGCGGCTCTGCTCCGTACACCTCATACAGACACGGCTCTGCTCCGTACACCTCTTACAGACACGGCTCCGCTCCGTACACCTCTTACAGACACGGCTCCGCTCCGTACACCTCATACACACACGGCTCTGCTCCGTACACCTCATACACACACGGCTCTGCTCCGTACACCTCGTACACACTTGGCTCTGCTCCGTACACCTCGTACACACATGGCTCTGCTCCGTACACCTCGCACACACATGGCTCTGCTCCGTACACCTCGTACACACATGGCTCTGCTCCATGCATCTAGTACACACTCGCCTCTGCTACATTCACACTGTAAATCCCTCCTGACCCCACACATAACCTTCACCTAATTGCCATACACCTAGTACACACTCGCCTCTGCTACATTCACACTGTAAATGCCTCCTGACCACACACAAACTTCACCTTATTTGAGCATCATTCATGGTGGCCAGCACAGTCCTGGATTCACTGAGGAGCTGATCATGAGACCCCTGACTCCTCCCCATCCATTGACATCATCACAGGTCCTGTCAGCCTGAGCCCAGAGTGTGCAGCTCTGTCGGCTCCCGTGGAGGGGGGAGGAGGGAGACCTCCGGTGCTGCAGGAGCCTGAAAATGACCCCCCAGCTGCCCCCTGGATATGGCCCTGGCTGTGGGGGCAGTGCTCAGGGGCCCCTGAGGCTAGGGTCACACTTGCATTGTGACCCTAGCCTTATGCAAGTATTGTATGTTGCAGCACATAGCGTTTAATGCTATGCGCTGGAGGCAGCCCATAGAAACCCGACGTTTACCTTGACAACCACTGGTTGTCAATGTAAACATCGGGTTTCTATGGGCTCAGTTGCTGGCAGCGCATAGCGTTAAACGCTCTGCGCTGCAGCAGACAATACTTGCGTCAGGCTAGGGTCACAACACAAGTGTGACCCTAGCCCTCAGGGGCCCGGTGGGCCCCCTCCAAGCAGTCGGGCCCCGGCACTTGCCCGGGTACACCGGGTGCTGACGCCGGGCCTGGCTATGGTATACGGCGGTAAATTACAGCACATGTATAGCAGCACTATACACTGTGTTCCAAATTATTAAGCAAATTAGTTTTAAGTGTCATAGGGTTTTTTTTTTTTACTTCAATGAAACCCATTGCTGGTCTTGTGTCTCAGGGTTTTGGATCATTGAAATCAATCTCCGATATCTGTGATAATTAGTTTGGCAGATGAGCCCAATAAAAGGAAAACTGGGTGTTCCACAATATTATGTAGGCTACAGTTTTCAAGTAACATGGGAAAGAAAAAGGATGTCTCTGCTGCCGAAAAGCAACAAATAGTGCAATGCCTTGGACAAGGGACGAAAACATTTGATATTACACGAAAACGTAAGTGTGATCAACGTACTGTGAAGAGATTTGTGGCTGATTCTGAGCACAGATGTGTTCGTGCAGATAAAGGCAGAATGAGGCAAGTTCATCAGATTAAGAGAGCAGCTGCTAAAAAGGCCTTACAAACCAACAAACAGATATTTGAAGCTGCTGGTGCCTTTGGAGTCCCTCGAACCTCAAGGTGTAGGATCCTTCAAAGGCTTGCTATGGTGCATAAACCTACTATTCGGCCACCCTTAAACAGTGCTCACAAGCAGAAACGGTTGCAGTGGGTCCAGATATACATAAAGACTAATTTTCAAACAGTCTTGTTTACTGATGAGTGCCGAGCAACCCTGGATGGTCCAGATGAATAGAGTAGTGGATGGTTGGAGGATGCCAACATGTCCCAACAAGGCTGCGACGTCAGCAAGGAGGTGGAGGAGTCATGTTTTGGACTGGAATCATTGAGAAACAGCTGGTAGGCCCCTTTAAGGTTCCTGAAGGTGTCAAAATGACCTCTGCAATGTATATAGAGTTTCCAACTGAGAACTTTCTTCCATGGTACAAAAAGCAAAAACGTGTCTTTAGGAGCTAAATCATCCTCATGCATGCAAAGAATACCTCTGTGCCATTGGCTGCTATGGGCATAAGAGGAGATAAACTCATGGTGTGGCCACCATCTTCCCCTGACCTCAACCCTATAGAGAACCTTAGGAGTATAATCAAGCAAAAGATCTATGAGGGTGGGAGGCAGTTCACATCAAAACAGCAGCTCTGGGAGGCTATTCTGACATCATGCAAAGAAATACAAGCAGAAACTCCCCAGAAACTCACAATATCAATGGATGCTAGAATTGTGAAGGTAATATCAAAGAAGGGTTCCTATATTAACATGTAACTTGGCCTGTTAGGATGTTTTCGAGTGAAATAGCTTTTTATTTCAGTGAATGTGACCTGCTAATGCTGTAAATTCAACAAATGAGCATTTTCCGATCTTTTAAACATATCAAATGTTTACAAACTCTACTGTGACAACTAATTTTGATATCGGATACTCGTACTAAGGAATTTTTAGCTATCTAAAATATAATAATACAATTGTATTTTAAATTTTTTAATTAATTTAATTCTTATTGTGTTATGTTGTTTTAATGTATATTTTATGTGCTTATTCTTCAAGTTGGGGCTAATGTCCACGGGGTATTGTTTACAAACTTGGTGACGTCACACAGGGATCCACCCTGCTCACTGACGTCACGATCAGCATTACAAGGCACTTTTTTGGCGCCTTAACCTGGTTAAATATGGAATGTGCTCATAGTAATCTTGATATTCCTAAGGAAGGAGCTTAGGTTGTGGCTCCGAAACGCGTAGGAAAGAAAGAATAAAGGAGGTTTTATTGAAGCATTGCCTTCCTTGTGATCCTTTTATGTCACAGCAGCGCGGACTGTGGTACACCTCTTCCTAACTACAGATTATCGATTTACACGTGCAGTGGCGGTGGAGGTCCAGCGGCAACTGTATTAATGCACTCAAGCCTGGTTGTGGGTATACACAACCAAAGTACGTGAGTGGACACTACATATCATCGTGTCTAATAGAGTGTCATCATTGATAGGGCACTATTCTGTGTCTCGCTTGTCTCCTTTGTTTTTTATACAGAAATAATTTGGAACAGGGCATTTAGTGATTTTTTTAATTTGGAAGATTATACTGTTATCATTGGGAGATTTCTTCAATGAAATTCGATGTATACTGTAACGGGTGGTGACTTTTATTACACTGACTCATTTGCACCGACCATTTAGGAAAATCAGAGAAAAAGAACATTTGCATAATAATTTGGAACATGGTGTATTCAGTCTCGGAGACCATGTGAAATAATTTGAATGTTCCAAATAAATGTTACAGTATTTGAATACATGTAAAATAATATTTATTTCAACTTCAATAAAGTCTCGCTGTGTTATTGGGATCCTCATAGTACCGAGATGGCGGGTTCCATAGACGTTCTTGTCAAGTATCTAACTCTCCTGGTCTTTCCTGTAATCACTCTCATTCCGGGACTGGTGATACATTCCTTTATTATAGGCGTCAATGTCATCGACTGGTGGAAAGGAAGATCGGTGACTTCTGTTGACCACATTGTAACTTCTCTCAGCGCGTCAAGGATGTGCACTCAATGTGTTCTTACTTTACATGTGTTGCTGGCTACATTCTCTCTGAGCAGACAGGAGTTATATGTTTCTGTGACCATTATTGGCGCAATTTATGCTTTTTTTTTTATATACCAATATCACGTTATCATCTCTGCTCTCCATTGTCTTCTGTCTGAAGATCTCCACCCTCCGCTCCAGACTGTTCCTGTATCTGAGGAGGATGATAGAACACAGAACTGGTCATTTCATTGTGGCCTCAGGATTTGTCTCTGGTTTAATTTATTTAATATCTTTTTTAAAAGATTGCACCGATGGCGGACCATACAATACAACCGAGGATAATAAACTGATCTGTCTCCCTGGTGATACTTACATAAATTATTCTATAGGAGCCTCCATCCCAATGATTTTCTCTTTCATCTCCTCCGTCTTCCTCTTCTCCTCATTGTATCATCACACAGTAAAGATGAAGATGAGCAGTAATTTATCCATCAATCTGGACACATATTACTCAGCCATGACATTTGTATCTTTCACTTCCATGTATAATGCTTTCTATTTCACTGGTCTTTTTGCTTGTGCTTTTTATCAGTATGTTCACTCTGAGAACCTTTTATGGTTTCATATTATTTGGGGATTTCTGCCGGTTTTACATTCCTCCTATCTAATCTACAGAATATCCAAACTCCGGGTTCAAATGGTGAAGTTTTATCAGAATGTAATTGATTTACTACTCTAAAAGAAAGCTACAGAAAGCATAAAATGAGTAGCTCAATAAGAGAATTCCTATATCTTCTGACAAGCCTACAATCTGCAGTGACCCTCGTTCCACTATACCACTGCACAACCAGCTGTACCCTCTCCTACTGTAATTGCAGCCTTCTCTTGTAGACTGTGAGCCCTCGTAGACAGGGTCTTCTCTCCTCACCTGCTGTATCCTCACCAATCCCTTGTAGACTGTGAGCCCTCGAGTGCAGGGTCCTCACTCCTCACCTAATGTATCCTCACCCATCCCTTATAGACTGTGAGCCTTCACCAACAACATCTGCTCACCTCCTGTACCAGTCTGTTCCTTGTAATGTTAGAATTCTGTACTTGTTATTATGTATAGACCTTTTCATATGTAAAATACCATGGAATGAATGTAGCTATAATTATTATTACTACTACTACTACTACTACTACTACTACTACTACTACTACTACTACTACTAATAATAATAGGATGGACCATTGTGGCGCCCCACTAAGAGTGCGTCACAAAAGGGTACTGCATTCCTGAATGAAGGTGCCATATCCTTTGTTCTGGTAATGAGTAGAAGAATCCTGAAGCTCCAGCACCACACACACACCTAGTGATAGGGGACCAATCAGACACCCGTTCCTAGGGTAACAGGTCCCAGTGGGAGGAGATCTAGGTGATATAGAAGGTGGGAGAGCAGCAAGGAGTTAGACCAGGAAGTGAGAACAGAACAGTGCAGAAGTCAAGTCGTGACAGGATAGAAGCTACAGAAAGGGGCTGCACAGTGCCGTGCAGCACAGAGAGAGCAAAGTGAAAGCAACAGATGTAGCAGAGTTGGAGAAGTTGCAGAAGAGCACTGAGAAAGCTAACTGGGAGGGCACCTCAACCTGGTGACCCAGAAGAGACAGAGAGAGGCCAAAGAATAGAGAGGATAACTGACTATCCTGGCCCAGTCCACAGAACTCGGAGTACCGGCTCCGACGTGGTCCAGTCGGTTGACACCTGAACCACAAAACCCGGAGTGGTCGTAAGCTTCATAGGAGCACGACTCACAAACTGCCAGCAACCACAGCTATACCGGGAGCACCCACCATTGAGAGCCAGGGACCGTAAGTCTGGATCCGCACTGGAACCCAATCGAAGGCCCTCAGTGTCCCTGTTTGGGTATAACAGAACAGCGAAGGGGAGGGACAGACAGTGATAGAGAAAGACACCTGTGGAGCTCCGGAGGGACGCTGCTCATTGCCAGAACCACCGGGTCCACTGCCTTAGCCGACACCATCGCATACCTTGTAAAGTTGGCGTTTACCAGAGTAAAGAACCAGTGCAGAGTGAGCAGCGTGTCCGAGCCTCATTCCAGAACTGCCATTGAGTTGCATTGCTTTTCAGAAACAACTGAGCTGCCCTATTCCACCATTACAGCTCACAGCTCCGGGAAACCCGCTCGCCTCAATGTGACCTCCTAATGCTGCAAATTCAACAAATCAGCATTTTTCGTTCTTTCATACATAGCAAATGATTAGAAACTCTACTGTGTGTAATAATTTGGAACAGTGCATTTAGAGTTTTTTTTTTAATTCTGAAGATTATACTCATTATACTGTTATCATTGGGAGGTTTCTTCAATAAAATTTGATGTATACTCTAACGGGTGATGACTTTTATTACACTGACTGTCATTTGCTCCGACCATTTAGGAAAATGTATGTGGCGGTACATTACAGAACATGTATAGCAGCATTATAGTATATGGCGATACATTATAGAAAAAATGTATAGCAGCGCTATAGTATATGGCGGTACATTACAGTACATGTATAGCAGCACTATACTATAGGACAGTACATTACAGTACATGAATAGCAGCGCTATGGTATATGGTGGTACATTACAGCACATGTATAGCAGCACTATAGTATATGGCGGTACATTACAGTACATGTATAGCAGCGCTATGGTATATGGTGGTACATTACAGCACATGTATAGCAGCACTATAGTATATGGCGGTACATTACATTACATGTTTAGCCGCACTATGATGTATGGCAGGACATTACTTTACATGTATAGCAGTGCTATGGTATATGGCGATACATTACAGTACATGTATAGCAGCGCTATGGTATATAGTGGTACATTACAGTACATGTATAGCAGCACTATAGTATATGGCGGTACATTACAGCACATGTATAGCAGCACTATAGTATATGGCGGTACATTACAGTACATGTATAGCAGCGCTATGGTATATGGTGGTACATTACAGTACATGTATAGCAGCACTATACTATAGGGCAGTACATTACAGAACATGTATAGCAGCGATATGGTATATGGCGATACTCCGCTCCCCGCGGCCCCCCACTAATCCTGGCCCCCGCTCCTCCAACAGTAAAAGTAGAAATAAAAAAATCCTCAGTGAGGATACTCACCTGTCCGCCGGCTCACTCCACCTCCGTCTTCTAGGTCCTACAGGCCTTTAGGACCTGTCGTTTCCTGGGAAACCGATCAGCTGATCGCTCACATGACCGCTAACTGCCAGGGGGCAGGATGGAGGCGGGCGGGGCAGGATGGAGTCGGGGGAGCAAGAACAGCAGGGGGCAGGATGGAGTGAGCGGGGCAGGATCGAGCGAGCATGGCAGGGTGGAGCGAGCGGGGCAGGATGAAGCCGAAGGAGCAGGATGGTGGGGGGATGGGGCAGGACGGTGGGGGGGTGGGGCAGGATGGTGGCAGGGGGGCAGGATGGAGCGAGAGGGGCAGGATGGAGCTGGAGGAGCAGGATGGAGGTGGGGGGGCAGGATGTAGCCGGGGGAGCAAGAACAGCGGGGGGCAGGATGAAGGGAGCGGGGCAGGATGGAGTGAGCGGGGCAGGATGGAGTGAGTAGGGCAGGATGGAGCTGGAGGAGCAGGATGGAGACGGAGAAGCAGGATGGAGCTGGAAGAGTAGGATGGGGGGCAGGATAGTGGCGAGCTGGGCAGGAAGGTGATGGGGGCAGGATGGTGGTGGGGGGGCAGGATGGAGTGAGCGGGGCAGGATGGAGTGAGTGGGGCAGGATGGTGGAGAGCGGGGCAGGATGGAGTGAGTGGGGCAGGATGGAGTGAGTGGGGCAGGATGGTGGAGGGGGGGCAGAATGGAGCGAGCAGGGCAGGATGGAGCAAGCAGGGCAGGATGGAACGAGTGGGGCAGGATAGAGCTGGAAGAGCAGGATGGAGCCGGGGGAGCAGGATGGAGGTGGGTGGGGCTGGATGGGGGGCAGGATGGTGGTGGTGGGGCACGATGGTGGCCAGGGGGGGCACAGGATGGTGGCGAGCAGGGCAGGATGGAGCTGGCGAGGCAGGATGGTGGCGGGGAGGCAGGATGATGGTGGGGGTGCAGGATGGAGCCGGTGGGGAAGGATGGATGCGGGGGGGCAGGATGGAGACGGCGGGGTAGGATGGAGCCGGTGGGGAAGGATGGATGCGGGGGGGCAGGATGGAGATGGCGGGGTAGGATGGAGCCAGCGGGGCAGGATGGTGGCTGGGGGGATCAGGATGGTGGTGGGGGGCAGGATGGAGCTGGTGGGGCAGGACAGTGGTGGGGGGGCAGGATGGAGCAAGTGGGGCAGGATGGAGCGAGCGAGGCAGGATGGAGCTGGCAGGGGGGCAGGATGGATACGGGGGGGCAGGATGGAGGCGCTCCTCCTGCCCCCCTCCGCTGCTCCTGCCCTTCCTCCGCGCCCCCCCCCCCTCCTCCACGGTGATAATAAAAAAAAATCCTCAGCGAGGATACTTACCCGTCTGCTGGCTCGCTCCACCTCTGTCAGGCAGAGCGGGGGGCCGCGGGGAGTGGGGGGGCAGAGGGAGGGTGGGCCGTGGGGGGCGAGGGGGGCAGGAGGAGCGGAGGGGGCAGGAAGAGCGGGGGTGCCGCAGGGAGCGCGGGCAGGAAGAACGGGGGGCTGTGAGGAGAGCCGCCGGTCCATATATCCGCTCCTGATGGTGTATCCCGGCAACAGCGGCGCGTCTGCAGATTGGCGCGAAATTCGAACTTTGAATTCTCGCGCATATTTGCATAGTCTGAGCTCATTGGTGCCCGCCTATGGCCTCTGTCTGGCATGCTATTTCTGTGACCGACAGACGCCTTATACAATTATATAGTAGATTGTGGTGATGTGGTCGGGATGTGCCCCATGACTGGTATACAGCACATGGGTGATTGTGTCTTTTGCTCTGTGACAGCACTCACAGGGTTACCAGCAGCTCTGTGTGAGTGAAGTGCTCATTGTTCACACTGCTTTGCAGGTGTGGGGTGGCTAGGAAGGAGAGGAGCTGCCCAGGGCTGGGGAGAGGGAGAAGTGTCAGTGTGGTGCCCCGCAACGAGTGCGTCACAGGAGTGTATTGCAGCCCAGACTGCAGCTGCGATATTCTCTGACTCAGCAATGACATGGTTAAAACTCAGAGCTCCATACCCTACATGCACATCAGAATAGAGGGCCAATAAGGTCCTGGTGGGCGGAGTGTAGGAGTAGTGTGTGAGAGGAGAATGTAGGAGAAGGAGGAAGGAACGTGGCCGAGAGGAACGTAGGAGAGAGGGCTCTGCACAGTTTTGTGCAGCCCCCGGGCCACCACCGGTTGGGCGCCATTATCTGGTGCCTCAACAACCGGACCCTGGGCGAACAGTCACGGGTCACCATATGCCCGCGCCCATCTACAACCGGATCACGGGTTCCGAAGCTAGAAGTCGTTTATCACTTCTATGCAAACCAGGAGTGGAGGGACCGCTCTACAGGAGTACCCCACCGCAAACAGAGCCGTCTTGCCAGCGGAGTACCCACCAAAAGGACCCAGACTACCCCTCACACGGAACGTACACACCGGAGGGCAATTTAAGTAGTCCCTTGTACCCGACCTTGGCACTCAAAGGCGACAACGGCAACTCACCCAGAATAAGAATGGAGGAACACCGCGGAGCTCTGAGAAACATTGGTCATTGCTGAGTCTACCAGGTCCGTTACCCATTAACTGTATACCACGTATCACCTGCTGGTTACAGTAAAGTACCCGTTACAGAGACTATCAGTGTCTGTGCCTTTTTCAGAACTGTCCATCTCCGCATGCTAGAAGTACCGCAGCTGCCTCACAACATCTTGTGCAGCTCCTGGCCCCGGGGACTCCCGCTCATCCTGTGGGGAGTGTCCCATCCTGCTGCATCCCATCCCCCGGAGGCCCAAGCAGTGTCGGTGAACTCACCGGAACTCTCACAGGTGGCGTCACGACAGTATATTAACCCCCAATCTGTTCAGCCAACGTTTTGTTCTGGTAAGTAAGACCTGGATGCATAACTATTGTGTACAGCACCAATAAAAACAACACGACTTTTCACTAGCAAAACTGCTTACTGAGAGTGCTTTTGTTCCACATGACTTACTACATTCTGGGACTTTGATGACCCCTACAAATAGCACCTCCAACCCACACAAAGAGTACATGCCAATTAACCATTATATGAGACTGAACGTTTTGTTCTGGACCACCGGGCCCCATAGCCGCAGGCGAGGTTTCCGTGACAAGGAGAACAAACGCCTGCCCCGTGAAGTCCCAGCCACGGTGAGTCATCAGAACAGCAGGAGCTGTGTGGAGTTCTTTGTGTGCACAGGCTGTGTGGAGTTTTAACACAGCCTGGAACGTTGGCTGTGTGGAGTTAACACTGTGTGGCAGCGTGGACTTGGCCTTCCCAGGGGCCCCGGTTAAGAGTGAGCCTGACAGTCGCTTGTAAATAAATTGTGTGCTGTGTCAATAAGTACCTGACTCACTGCCTTATGTCGTGCCGATCCTAACCGCTACCTTACAATATATATATTTTAAAAGGAATTTTAAAAAAAATTGACTTGGGCTTCGTCATGTTTTTGCATGCCAGCCAGCTACAGCAGGCAGGCACGGGTTGCCCCCAACCCCCAGCTGCCTAGTTTTACCCAGCTGGGAACCAAAAATATGGATATAAATTGGAAGAAAAGGTGCACTCACCCCATTGATGACTTTTGCACATAAAACTTATATTTTCAGTGAACGGTTGCATGAGGCATGTAACCAATCACTGAAAATAAAAGGTTTTATGTGCAAAAGTCATCAACCGGTGAGTGCACCTTTTCTTCCAATTTTTGCTCCATTATGTTGTTCCTAGGTTAGCACCCCGTGACTAAATATGCACAATCATTAATAGCCATTTGTGTTGAGTGTGCTGGCAAGCAAAGTAAAGCTGTGTAGTTGTGGTGCCCGGTTTTTCCAGTACATGGTCTCTCTAAAAATATGGATGTGGCGCCAGAAGAATTGCATTCAGCAGCCATCCCAGAAAATAACGCGTTCATAGAAGCGCCATCTTCTTGCGCCGTATCCAACTCTTCCAGCGGCACTAGGTCCGGGTGGCTCACTGGTTAATAATGCAAAGCTGGCCCTAACCCTAATATCAGCTAGCCCTAAACCCAAAATTCATGATGTCACACCAATATTAGACATGACCATCATGAATATCTAGTAAAAAGTAAAAAAAAAACACAAAAAAACAAACACATAAAAAAAATTTTTTTATTACAAAAAAAACAAAACACATTAGGGACTCCATCTTTATTCAAGAAAAACCTCCCCCCCTGACATAGTCCAAAGGAGTCTTCTTCTTTAGGTCAGCTATGTCTCTGGTAGAGATGTAGCTGAGCACCTGGCCTTGAGAAAGTTCATCTGGGAAGCTTGCGAAGTAACTAGCAGCCCGAATAGTAATGAGTATACTCGCTCATCCTTACTTGTATACAAGGCTAAGTAAAGCAGAGAAACGAAAAAAAAAATTGCGTTTAGCGTTCGTTGACACGTGCTTTTGTAGCTTTTTTTTGGCTTTTCCAATTGGGATGGCGCTGACTCGTATATCTTGCAGGTCCCTCTGTCATACATCATTTTTTATTAGCTATTCCCCAGCACTTTACAGGTCTAGCTACAACGTACCAGTAGGTATGTTGATCTTTGACCTCAAAGGCCTCAGGTGGTCCGGTAGCATACATTTTTGTAGAAACCACTCTTAACTCAACATTTGGGCTGTCCTTCCTCCATTGAGACTCAGATAGTGGAATATACATATTCCATAGCAGTTTACAATGTGGCAATTGTAACGTTGGGCAGAACTCTCCTTCTCCTCCACCGCCATGTGATTCAGTAGCCCTACATTCAAAAGTTCAGATGGCCTGCAGTAGAGAAGAAACCTGAGTTTAGTAAGAGCCCACATGTGGCCCTCTAACATACGTTTGGAAGTGCCCTTCTCTAGAAATTTTGGAGGGTCCCTCTTGTGTACATTTCAGAGTGCTTTCACTTATTCATATCGTAGAGCCCTCACTTTATTATTTAAGTCATTAAAGGGCAGAGACTACATTAGAAAAGGGCAAATGACATGAAGTGATTGAAGGTAGCAGTGAGTGCGGCCTGTGATCCTCAGGTTTGGCTGAACTCTGTCAATCGGAAAAATAAAGCTGCATTAGTCAACTGGATGACGGGCTCAAATATATCTCTTGTGCAAGTCAATGGACAAAGGTTATCTGGTGCCCACCTCCTGGATGGATTGGAGCTTCTCCAAATGGCTCAGAGATTGTACTACTTGGTCCAATGCATAATGTGCATCGTATTACTCCTGCAGGCTGTGTCATAGGTGCAGGGAGATAACATGACAAGGGCCTTCCTTGACAAACATTATCTCCAATGGACTACTGTAGTAGTTGTGGTCCTCAATTCATGTTTTCAGAGGGCCATGATTCGGTCATCAACAGTCAAGCAAAATTTGTATTGAATATGTATCCCCTATCTCAATCACAATGTGGCACAAGCCAGTCATGTTTTTCTGCCAAATAGTGTGAGTGATAGTAGATTTCTATTGAATATGTATCACCTATCTAAGTCACAATGGGACACAAGTTGTGACAAGGGCTTCCAAAGACAAAATTTACTTAGGTAGGGCCATTGTGTATTCTAGATGAATTTGCATAGGGTTTCCAAAAATTAGCCCAGTGGGCTGAGTGAAGGTTTGCGCAGGAAGACACCATCCCAAGGGTCTCTACTCACAAAGATTAGCTAGACTGGAGTAGGAATACTATCCTAGTATTTCCAATGCAGAATGTGCATAGGGTTTGTAGAAATTAGTCCTATGGGCTGAGTCATGGTTGACAAAGGAAGGAAATGGGTTTTCATGTAAACAGGAGTAGCATGAAGAATCTGCATTTTGGGTGACTTTAGGTTGGTTTGCCGTCACTTGGAGGGATTTACAAACTGTGGAGATATCCAGTTTTTATTGAATTTAATCAGAGTAAGTGATGTGCCTCAAGGCCGTGGGTACTCTGAACCAGACAGTGGTGTTTCTGGGGAGTCACATGGGTCGAGACCTGGCTCCAGACCCTGAGTTCAGCTTCAAAGAATTTTTAGGGAAATAGGAGAATACGGTGGTTTAAATAAAGGATTATTCGTGACACCACCGGTGGTTTATGGCTATGAGTATCCATTGCTGCTGCATAATCTCTGGGGATGATGGATGTGCAGCTGAGATGTGGTGGCTCCCCACGGGTGGAGCGTATCCCCAGGGAGGTGGTTATTGAAAGGGTGTAGGGTGCAGGATGGAGGACGTGAAGTAACTGATAGACTCATGATTTATTGGTTTCTCAGGCCCTTTACTGATGATACCAGTACAAGGACAGATGATGTTACTGGAATCCAGCAACCTGGGAGCAACTCAGGGTTCTCCTCACCCGGCAAGTCCTGAGGCCTCCCTGCTGTGCTCTCTTTTAGCGGGTCCCTGTGGCTGCTTAAGCTGAGCTGCAGCCCTCTCTCCTGCTTGGTATGGCAGGCAGCTCGAGTCCTTTTCCAGCCCCACTGGCAGCTGCTCCTGGGCTCTTAACACTGTTTTGCCTGTGGACAATTTGGTGTGGATGGGGGACTGGGAATCCCCCACCCTATGGTGTTGGCTTCTGGGACGTTAGACCCTGCACAGCCTCGGACTCTGGTGTCCGCTTCTTAGAGCTTACTCCTCTGGGGTGAGCTCGACATTACTCTACTCACCAGGCTCTCCTTCACTTCCTCAGACCCTTGCCTACGGGTCACTCAAGCTAGTTTCAGCTATTCTGGGACAAGCTTAGCAATGTTCCAGTCTACAGGATGTCTTCCTCAGTCCTCCTAGGAACTGTACTAACTCTGCCCCAGACCAGAATTTATATAGGTGTGGATACTCTCTGTTGCTCTCAGATATGACACTATCAGCCGAGGGAGATAATGACATTGTGGCTTCCTGACTTGGGGTGCCATATAAGTCTGTCTGTATTTTCCATAGAGAGGTGTGTGCACCTATCAGTGATGATTGACCCAGTGGAAATGAAAACATGCTCTGGCATCACACTAGCAGCCGGGCAGGCCTGCACCTCCAAGTTGTATAAGGAGAGGTCAGGACAAGTGTTCAGCTTTGACACCCAATAATTAATGGCTAACTGAAAAGATGGTAAACATAGCAAGCTTTCAGGACACTATAGCCTCTTCATCAGGCTAATAATGACACAAATTCTGAGGACACATATATATATATATACATAAGCAAATGTAACAAACAAAAAAAAAACAACAGTTTTAGATGTTAAAGTAAATGTGACAGGTGACCTAAAGCAAAGTCAAGTTAGGGAGGAAAAGATGGCCTAGGAATTGAAACTAAAAGTCTAAGATAATAGGAACAAATTATATAATGGTAATATGGTGGTGGTCTGTGTAGAAGTGAAAATGCTTAAATGAGTTGAGGAAAGCAATAAAAGGATTCAAGGGTGTTCATATAAGCAGTGTCAAAAGTTCATTGTCCTCAAACTGGAGTCTGTTGGAGATGTGTTATCCCCAAATGTCTTTTCAATTTACCGTATATACTCGTGTATAAGCCGAGTTTTTCAGCACAAAAAATGTGCTGAAAAGTCCCCTCTCGGCTTATACACGAGCATATACGGTAGCCCCAGCTGTATACAGCCCCCCGTGGTATCCAGGGCCCCCCTTGCTGCTGCACACCTGTAAAGTAAGATGTCAGTATACTTATCGCTGTCGCTGCCGCCGCCGCCGCTACCGCTGCTCGGTCACCGCTCTCCTCCGGGTCTTCATGCTTCCTTCTCCGGCGCCCAGGAAATGACGTCATTGTTCGAGTGCCGGAGAAGGAAGCATGAAGACCCGGAGGAGCGCGGTGACCGAGCAGCGGCAGCGGCGGCGGCAGCTACAGCGATAAGTATACTGACATCTTACTTTACAGGTGTGCAGCAGCAAGGGGGGCCCTGGATACCACGGGGGGGGGGGGGGCTGTATACAGCTGGGGCTGCTGTATATAGCTGGGGCCCTGTATACCACTGATGGGGGGGGGGAGGGCTGTATACAGCTGGGGCTGCTGTATACAGATGGGGCCCTGTATACCACTGATGGGGAAGAAGGCTGTATACAGATGGGGCTGCTGTATACAGATGGGGCCCTGTATACCACTGATGGGGGGGGCTGTATACAGCTGGGGCTGCTGTATATACTGCTGGGGCCTGTATATACCACTGGGGAGGCTGCTGTATACTACCATTGGGGAGGCCTGTGTACCACTGGGGGGGCCTGTATACCACACTAATGGGGGCTGTATACCTGTGCTGGGGTCCACCCTCGGCTTTTGCATGAGTCAATATGTTTTCCCAGGTTTTGGGGGCAAAAGTAGGGGGGTCGGCTTATACACGGGTCGGCTTATACACGAGTATACACGGGTATATAGAAAACGCATGAATCTGTGATGTCCCCAAATGTCCATTCATGTTCTATAAAAACGCATGAATCCATGTGATACATTTAATCCTGTTTTGAATGTGTCAAAGGTCGATATCAATTTGTATTCCCAAATTCTTCTCTCTCTCTCTGTAATGTAAAGTTGCTTTTTAAGATGAGCAGCCTCATATCGGATTTCACTGTGGTCAGGGCTGGAAAACTGTTTTGCTACAGGTAGATCCATACGCTTTTCTTTTATTGAGTGGCGATGAGAATTCATTCTTGTACTGAATTTTTGCCCGGTTTCACCTATGTACATGCCAGCTGTTGGGCATTTGGTACATATAATTAAATACACCACATTGCTTGTGGAGCAGCTGAAGTTACCTGGGATCTTGTAGTTATAATCTGTCCCGGGAATCCTTATCTTGTCTGTTGTCATTATAGATTGGCAGGTTTTGCACTTTCTCTGGTTGCAGGGAAAGGTTCCTGTTACTGCTGGAGAGGACAGGGCGCTTCTGACAATGATGTTTTTTCAGCAAAATGTTACTTTATTTTGGTAATTCAATACCAAAACTGAAACCCATTATTATGTAGAGTCATTAAACACAGAGGGATCTATTTCAAGTGTTTATGTCTGTTAATGTTGATGATTATGGCTTACAGCCAATCAAAACCTTAGTCATTTTTTAAGAAAATTAAAGTAGGGAGATGAAGGGTTAAAAACTGTGCTGCTATCCTTCACGAGACATCAAAGGGTGAATATAATGTTGATGTATTGGTCAATGCATTTTAGGGCTCCCAGATGCTCCCTGAAACAGCAGTATCACATTAATTTTTGATGATATTCTAATTCATTGAAATGCACTAGTAGGTCCACAGGGTCCTTTCCGCCCTTATCTTGATAGCATCAAGCCGTCAGGCTGCTGATCTTCCTCTTCATCTTGTTCTTTCTATTCTTCCGACCATGATGTCCTTCTCCAGTGATTTTTCTCTTCGTATGATGTGTAGACAAGTCTTATCT
Source organism: Allobates femoralis (assembly GCA_033576535.1). Classification (NCBI taxonomy): domain Eukaryota; kingdom Metazoa; phylum Chordata; class Amphibia; order Anura; family Aromobatidae; genus Allobates; species Allobates femoralis. The sequence continues at coordinate 20,360,349 of JARQOC010000013.1, forward strand.
TGGTGATCTTTGCTTCCTATGACGTGTCTGGCTTGATTTGTTCCAGTATTGATGTGTTTGTTCTTCTTGCCATCCATGGTATTGATAACATCCTTCTCCAGCTCTACATTATGAAGGTGTTGATTCTTCTTCTGTCTTGTTCCTTAATCGTCCTGGTGTCACTTCCATATGTTACTACAGAATAGACCAGACAGTGTACGAGCCGTGTCTTCATCACCAGTGAAACATTGAAGTGTTCATCAGTTTGAAGACCTTGCCCAGTGACTTCATTATTGATTTTCCCATGTATAATCTCCCATAAATTAAGGAGTAAAATATTGGAAATTATTACCAATATTACCAAAAAAATCAACAAATTTAGGAAAGACCATGCTTAACATAATCTATTTAAGAAAAGTGATTATTGCAATTCCCTTAATTTTACCTACACCAAATATACTAAATCAAATGCAGCATTTTGTAGTATTGAATAAGCACAATGCTACTTCTGATCAATACAATTCAGAAAACTCCTTAGCGTTCTCCACCCATGACTAGAGGTAAGCAAACCTTTTGATGTTCTAGTTCGGCTCTGTTTGCCTAGTGCGAATATGTTTGCTGAATAGATTGGCAAACAGTTTGCCAAACTTCGGAGCCCCATTGAAACTTATAGGAGACAAAGTCAAGGGCCTAGAAAACACTTTCAAAGGGGCCCAAAAGCTTCCAAACAGCTCAAACCATTTTACAGTGAAGCCCCGCTGTTTTTGCACAGACATTATCTTCCTAAATTATTACATACCAAGCTTCACCCTGCATCTGGTTCCGCTCCTGAACATCACTGCTTCCCCCCTCTTGATCGGTTATGGTACCTTTACACGCCGCGACGGCAGGCTGGATACATCCCGCTACAGGCTACAAATGTAGCTTGTAGCGCCAATGTAGCCCGTCGTAGCGGCGTTTGAAGACGTGACGCTACAGCCGGCAACAGATACATCTGTTTCCTAGCTCTGCTCAAAAACTGATGGCTACAACGCCGATGGTAGCGAGCTGTATCGGCGTGTAAAGAGGCAACGGAAGGGAACTCGGGACAGCCTGCGATATAGCTAAGGCGTGACCCTGGCTCCTTGTTACCGCGCCCCATGTGCGATCATTGGTGGAAGCTGCTGCATGACGATTGGTAGTCGCTGCATAGGGAGGCATATTTAAAGGAGCTGACCAGTCACACTACACAATCGCTCGAGCGTGCTGTATTACTCAGCCTCCTGCGTTGCCTGCCCAATCAGGATGTTATTGCTTTGTCCTATCAGCGTACGGACGGCTCGTAATCCACAATTGTGGCACGCCTATGTGCTGTCCCTGCTGCACCAGGTCCGCCCATAGTAGCTGGTTATAGCGGTGTGTAAATGAGCTACAGCTGGCTACTTGAGACACCCGGCGATGTAGCTAGCTATAGATGTAGCGTGGCGTAGCGAACCTTGTGGCGGCGTGTAAAGAGGGTGCGTTGACCGTTTGTAACCGTTTGAGCGTGCTCGTGCACGTGAAGTAGCGGGATGTATCCAGCCTGCCGTCGCGGAGTGTAAAGGTACCATTAGTCAGATTTAGCCATTCACTTCCTCTCTGCTGGCGCCTGTGATTGTTTGGCAGTATGACAACCAAACTGATATAAGATTACTGGGAAAATAAAGGATTTCAAAAATGGGCCACATTTCTGATTGTCAGCCAAAGTAACCCAAGCAGCTGGGGGGTGGGAATTCTCAGAATAGTGAAGCCTAAGCATTCTGAGTCTCCCATGCTAAAAATTGCAACCCAAAGCCACCCCAGAATTGACACGGCCATGAGAGATGCCAAAACAGTTACCATGCTCTTCAAGTTGCCTTGGTGATGGTGGCAGACTGGGTAATAAGAGGTTAATGCCAGCTGATTTTTTCCAGCTTGCACTAAGACCGAGGTTCATAATGTCAGGCCAATGTTAGACCCGCACATTATGAACCTCTAGGTAAATAGTAAATAATACACCACACTATGAAAACTCATTTATTTTTAAAAAAGAACACAAATACATCCCTCTTATGCCATGTTTAGTATCCCCACACAAACCCTCCATAATCCTCACAGACCTCTGTTCACAACTGACTGGCTGTGATCAGGATGATGTGTCAGTCTGGTTCATCTCAGTTCATAGCTCAGCCTCATAGGTGTAGCTGACCAAAGGTGAACCAAACTAAGACGTCACCTCATTCACAGTAGCCAGTCGATCTACGGTCCTGGTGTGAATGGAAGTTACAGAGGATCATGGAGGGTTTGTGAGGAAGTAATAAAATGAGAAAAGAGGACTGTGATTGTTTTCTTTTTACAAATGATAACCATGAATACCATGACTTAGGCTATGCCAAAACGTGTCAGTTTTTAGGGGGCTTATATGTGGAGTGTTTTGTTTTTTTGTAGCTTTTTTATATGGATTTAATAAATTCAAGCTTTTACGTCTATACCATCTGCATTTTGCCTTTGATGGAACCCTTCTTCTTGATGTTTCGACTTTCCTGGTGTTTGTGGCCAACACTTCATCCTTGCTCGAGAGGAAATCGTACACGTGGGGTCAAGTGGGGAGATGGTTATTTTTTCTTCCTTCTCTGTTCTGACAGCTGTAATATAAGTTTTATATGTAATGTGATCTGATCTGCATTTGTTGATCTGTTCCGGCTCGGAGTCTGTGATGTAGTTTGAATTTTCCAAGTAAATGTAACAGTATTTGAATACATGTAAAATAATTAGTTATTTAAACTCCAATAAGGTCTCGCTGTATTATCAGTGTCCTCATAGTACAGAGATGGCTGATCACACAGGTGAAGCTCTTGTCCAGTATTTAGCTCTCCTGGTCTTTCCAATATTTCCTCTCATCCCCGGACTGGTGATCCATTCCTTTATTATAGGCGTCAACGTCAACGACTGGTGGAAAGGAAGATCGGTGACTTCTGTTGACCACATTGTGACTTCTCTCGAGATTTCAAGGCTGTGCACTCAATGTCTTATTTCTTTATATGCATTTTTGGCTACATACTTCCTGAGCAGGCAGGACTTGCGTGATTATAAGAGTATTATTAACACAGTTTATTCTTTTTTTACTTATACCAATATTTGGTTAACATCTCTGCTCTCCATTGTCCTCTGTCTGAAGATTTCCACCCTCCGCTCCAGACTGTTCCTGTATCTGAGGAGGATGATATTACCCAGGACTGGACATTTCATTGTGGCCTCAGGACTTCTCTCTGCTTTCAGTTCTTTGGTGTCTTTGATAATGGTTCTCAGTAACATGACCATTTGCAGACAATACAATACAACTGCGGATAATATATTGATCAGTCTCCCTGTTAATATTTACATAAATTATTCTATAGGAGCCTTCATTCCATTGCTTTTCTATTTTATCTCCTCCATTCTCCTCTTCTCCTCATTGTATCATCACACAGTAAAGATGAAGATGAGCAGTCATTTATCCATCAATCTGGACACATATTACTCAACGATGAAATTTGTATCTTTCACTTTCATGTATAACGCTTTATATTTCACAGGTCTTTTTGCTGGTACTTTTTATTACTATGTTCACTCTATGTACCTTCCATGGCTCCATGTTACTTTGGGATTTCTGCCGGTTTTACATTCTTCCTACCTAATCTACAAAATATCCAAACTCAAAATTCAAATGTTAAAGGTTTATCAGAATCTAATTGATTTACTACTCTAAAAGAAAACTACAGAAAGCGTCATAGCTAGGGATGAGCGAGTACTGAAAAATTCGGACTCGTTATACTCGTAACAAGTAGGTCCCGATACTCGGGTACTCGTTATGAGTACAGCGAGTTCAATGTAATCAATACTTTCGCACTGTATCTATATACAATGAAAAAGTGAAATAAAAGTTAATAAAAGTTGTTTTAAATTAAAAAAATAACATACCCATCCGACGGCTGCATCGGGACCCGAAAAAAAACACATCCGTTGTAATTCTAGGACATTGCATTCTGATGGCCAATCAGATGACCGGTAGCGATCAGGTGGTGTGTGACATCACAGACCACCTGATTGGCCAGATTGTAAGGTCCTGGAAGTACATCGATGTTCTAACACATGGCCAATCTGGTGGCCGGTAGCGGTCAGGTGGTGTGTGACGTCACACACCAGCTGATCGCTAACAGCCATCTGATTGGCCAGATTGCAAGGTCCTGGTCGGGTCCTGGTGCAGCCTCCAAATGGGTGAGAATGTTATTTTTTTATTCTTAACAACTTTTATTAACTTTTATTTCACTTTCGCAGTGTATATAGATACACTATGAAAGTGAATGGACTACTCGCTACTCCTAAAGAGTAATCACAAGAAACTCGCGGAGTAGCGAGTAGCCCGAATACAGCTACTATGCGGCGAGTACTGACTAGTAATGAGTATACTCACTCATCCCTAGTCATAGCTCTTTTTGCTTTCTGATTCAAATAGAAAATAAGAAGATCACCAGTGAGTTCCAAATTGTATAAAATATGCAAGCTCAGAGAAGAGAAGTTGCATCAACATCAAGTCTGGTTTATTATTGCCATGCTTTTTCACCCCTTAAGGTACCGTTACACACAGAGATATCTCTGGAGACATTGCTTGCAACTCACTGGTTGCAATGAAATCAAGGACATATTGTTCTATTTTGTACATGGCAACAAAATGGAACAATGTGTCTGAGGCGGTCGACAGAGTAGGGGGGTACTCAGATACTGGGACTGCTGACTACTTGGATGGGGGATCACGGCTTGTCTGTTCTCGGTTCCGTGCCCTGGACCCTCAGTGGCGAGGATGGAGGGGGAAGATGATGATGGTGGTGGGAGAAGGGATTGTTGTCGTGAGTCGTGACGCCACCTCTGGTTCCTGGAAAGTTAGATACCAGCGCTGCAGGCCGGCCGCTGAGGTGATGTGATGCAGCTTGGGTGTTACAGCTCCCCACAGGTGGAGCTCTACCTCAGGGCATCGGGGATGCATGAAGGGAGTAGTTGTTCTTACCCCTCTGATGATGCTGAGGCCTTCTGGGCGCCGGCGGGAAAGGAGGACAAACACCTATTCAACTCAGGAAGTCTTTACTGCTACCGGGCACATATTACAGTACACAGTCGGTTCTCTGGCACAGTTTGGTTTAACGGGGGCGTAGCAACAGGTTCCTGAGATTATCCCGTAGAGTCTGCTGATGATCCCTCGTAATGGCTTTCGGGGTCTGTGTTCCTCCCTCACCCTCGTAACCACTCTGCAGAGCTTCTACGCCAGTCCCGCGGTCTGTTACTGGTAGGTATGGGTTGTTCCTTACCTGTATGGATGGGATTGACAACAGGCAGATCCTCCCGCCACCGGAATTCGGCCCGTTACCTAGAGTGTCTTGGACCTGGTATCAGACTGAGGTCGAGGTAAGTCTGTGGTGCTATGGCTCCCTTCTGTCGGTTCCACAGCGTGTCGGTTTTCAACCCAGGATGGACCACGGATTGCCTCAGCCAGAGTCGACCCCGGACTTCCCTGGCTCCAACCAGGCCTGGTTCATCCCCTTCAGTTCCCAGGTCACCCTCTTGAAGAGAGGTGCCTCCTGTCAGCAGCCCAGTCAGGCATGTCTTAACTCGCTGCCTTCCCAGAACTGTCTCTCAGTTAGCTCAACTGTCACTCTAGTCTCCCACTCTACTCTAAGCTCCACCCCGTGGACTTACTGAATATACGGTCCCTATGCTAAGGTGGGATAGTGTATGGGTACAGTACCTCACTGTGGCGCCTAGCCATAGGGGCGCCACATGTCCATGATTTTACTGCAACCAGTGAGTTGCAAGCAATGTCTCTGTGTAACGGTACCTTTAGACTTACATTGGAAACCTTCATTTCTTCTCACCCTCCCCTACGTATAAATGTTACAGAACATTTGGTCCTTATGCCTTTAGGTACCATCACATGCTGCATTATTGCTTGCAATTTCATTGGCAATTTGCTGGTTGCAGTGACATCATGGACGCATTGTTCTATTTTGTTGCCGTGTACAAATGTAACAATGTGTCCATGATTTCACTGCAACCAGCAAATCGCCAATGAAATTGCATGCAATATTGCCGCGTGTGACGGTACCTTTACACATAGACATATGGAGTGGAGTCAACCTTAATAATGATTTAGCTAGATCTCAGAACATCCTGAACATTGTGTATGAGATAACAAAATGTATAAACTATGACTATAGACTATAAATCTAGGCTAAATATAAACAAAATGTTCTAAGATACTAATAAGTCAAACCATTTTATACAGAAAAGACAAAGTTAAAGAATACAGAGAATGGAGACAGAAGAACATTAACCCTTCTATAAAAAGAAAACAAAATTAGTAGGTAAATAAGGTAAATCCATGGGATGGACCATCAATGTATGACGAGAGTGAATGCAAAATCTTCACATACGAGCATAATAAAGAAGCCATTACCTCCATGGAGCTCCTTGTATTCATTTATGCCCAACCACGGAACATAAACAGTACAGTATAGATGTGTTTGTGATTGGGGTCTCAGACTAAACTGATGGCGAAAATGTGGCTAAATGGAGTTGAGGTACAGTATATGGTAATAAACTAGAATTGCCAAAAAAAGGTTGCACATATATTGGACTTACACATGCCCTACTTTGGATTTTTAGGAAGGCATTACATCATTTTTGCCTTTTGGATGTTTTCTAGCCAAAAAAAGTTGAATGATGAGCATATTGTTTGTGACTAGTGATGATTGAGTACCGCAATATTCGCACTCGCTATACTAATTACGAGTAATTTTTAATACTCGCATTCTCATCTGAATAGCAAGTACAATGGAAGGCTGGCTTCACACTTGCGCAGGGCATGCAGACGCAAACACAGTGCAACGCAGCACATATGTGAACGCAGTGGAGAATCTCCGCATGTGTTCACATTAGTATGGTGCCCGGACAGCCAATCAGCTGTCTCGGCGGCAGCTGGGAGGAGGAGATCAGCGGCAGAGATCTCCTCCTCCCGGCCACAGCTTATTTCCCACCGATGTCAGCGTGGGAGATTTGAAGACACAGCTGATCTGACAGCTGTATAAATCTCCCGCGCTGACACCGAATAGGGTGATATCGGTGCAGGAGATAAGAAACAGCTGATCGCTGCTTCAAATCTCCCACGCCGTCCTCACCTATTCGGTGTCAGCGCGGGAGATTTAAACAGCTGTCAGATCAGCTGTTTCTCCCCGCTCTCCCCGCTGACACAGGCAGAAGAGCAGCGGCAGCTGTAGCTGATCTCCTGGTGGCCGCCGGTGATCACCGGAGATCAGCAGCGTTCTCCTGCACTGTCATCCGGAGGACACTTCGGATCCATTGAGATCCATGCATTTTTTGTGCACTTGCTTGCAGATAAAACAAGCGCCTGCGAACGCACAGAAAATGCAACATGCTGCGTTTGGAGTGCGATCAGAGGGCGCATAAATTAAGCACATCCGAACGCAAATGCGGCCAAACGCAGCCATACGCAGGCACATGCGTTCCCATGTTAAACATAGGAACACATGTGCGCAAGCGTATTGCTGCGTTCGGTGCGCTGCGTTCAAAACGCAAATGTGAAGGCACCCTAAGTCAATTAGTGATAGACATCTGGCTATAAAATGAGTCTTTCGGTGGGTAGGGTGATAGGGTGGGCTTTTTTTAAATTTTCACAGCATAAAACACCTTGCTGTGCCCCCCAGAGAGCCTAAGACTCAATCTGCTCTCACTAGTGCTGACTTCCTTTGTGTACTGAAGGGAGCTGTCAATTTGTGTCAGATTAATAACGATCGACATATTACTCATGAGTACCAGCGATACTCGTCGAGTAATGAGTATCGCGAATGCCAAACTATTCGTTCGAGTAGTGAATAGTAACGAATACCCTCGCTCATCACTATTTGTGACTTTTCTTTTGCAGCTTAGTGGAGTTGCTGGCTTGGCTATCCCATTAGGAAATCCGCTAGAGTCTAGGTCTAAGGCCTTGTTCACATGTTCATTATTTGGTCAGACCTTTACACCAGTATTTGTATAAAAGCATCAAGAATGGAGCAATCAGAGCAAAAGTATAATAGAAACCTGTCACTACTTATGTATTTTTCATCCACTCCTGGTTTTGGCTTACAAATACTGATTAGTGATCAGCAAACCTTACCATGCTTGGATGCTTGGTTCTCGTAATGAGCATTTTGACGCCCTGATTGACTCGACTCATTTACCAAATATAATGAAAGTCAATGTCTAACTCAACCTTTTTTCACATTTTTCTAGAAAAATGCTTTAGATTAACATTAACTTCCATTATACTCGGTACAGGAGTCGAGCCTGTCCAAGCGTCTGACCTGCTCATTATGAGTACTGAGCACCCAAGCATGGTAGTACTTGCTCATCACTAGTACTGCTGTAAAATTCTCACCAAATACTGAACAAATAGTGTGAATATGGCCTAAGAGATATGATAGAGAACCCAATTAATCTTGCGTCATCCCAACCTGTCCTAATTAGTGATGGGTGAACCTGAACTATAAAGTTCGAGGTCCGAACCGAACACTAGCTAGACCAAGAAAAAAATAATCCTTTTTTCCCCAAAAACCTGTATAAAAACCTCACCGATGACCAATCTCATACTGCAATGAACAAGCTGGGTGCAAGGAACGTCCCCAAGCAGAGATAGGGGCAGCACTGGTGCATCATGCAGAAGGATCAACCACTCACAGTCTTTTAATAGAGTGGGGAAACTGCTTGCATAACGCTAGGTGGGATATACACACAATGTCTGAAGAGCAGTCTATTAGTGATGACAGGAGCAGAGAGCTAGTTAACACTGAATGACTATATGCATGGTGTCTGAACATTAGCCTAGTAGTGACGCCTTGTGTAGTGGGCTAGTTAAATACTATAAGAGTGTACTCCATTTGACAGGCTAACCAATTTATCATCCGAACACCGAGAGCTCCAATACACCTTGCAAAATTAATAAAATGTGCATTAAAAATGTGAGGTATTACCGTAGTTATTTGAGATACTATGTGAGTATCTCACCTATCTGTATGACAGACTCCCCATGCAGCTTCATTAAAGTGAGTTATGCAAGCAGCTGCTCCCCTCTATTAAAAGGTTGTTAGTGGTTTGCCTGGCTTTACCTTGACTAGTAATTAAAATATAGGGAAGCCCATTTTTTTTAAATGATTTAAATAAATAATTTAAAAGAAAATCTGTGGGTTCACCCTATTTTTGATTGCCAGCCAAGGCAAAAAACCAGGCAGCTGGTGATTGGAATTATCAGTTTGATAATCCCCAAGCATTCTGGGCACCCCACGTTAATTTTTGGGAGCCATGAAACATGTTGATTAGTGATGAGCGAGTACTGTAATATTGGTAATGGGAAACGTGAGTAATTGTCTGCTGGACCCTAAGAAAGTGGTCTGGGGCTTCAGGAAAAGGCTGAAATGTTTGGGAAAGTGATGAAACAGAATAGGAAGAGCCCGGAGAATCGGCCTGTATGCATTTCTGACTCACATATGGTTTGTGGAAATAGCTTTGTCGCAGGATTACGCCACTGTTACACACTAGAACAACTACCAAACCTAACCTAAATTGTATTTAACAGGACAAAAAGGTTCACAAACAGTTTTTCATGCATAATCACTTGTACATAAGGCTAAATAAACCAGAGAAACAAAAAAATATTGCTTTTAGCGTTTGTTCACAAGTATCGTGGTGGCTTTTTTTTACCTGTTACAGTTGGGAAGACCCTGACATACATTTTGTACGTCTCTCGGTCACACATCATTTTTAGTTAGCTATTCCCCGACACTTTACAAGGCCAGCTACAACATACTAGTAGGTATATTGATCTTTGACCTCAGAGGCCTAAGGTGGTTCTGTACCATTCGTTTTGGAGGCACCGCTCTTACTAAGACATTTGAGCGGTCACTCCCCATTGAGACTAAGATGGCGGAATACATATTCCATAGCATTTTACAATGTGCCCATTGTAGTGTTGGGAAAAACACTCCTCCTTCACCACCACCACCACCACCTCCATGACATTTTGAGGCCCTAAATTCAGATGTTCAGAGGGCCTTCATTAGGCAGGAAACCTGAGATTGCTGAGGGTTCAGAGATGGCCATCTAACTTATGTGTTGGAGGGACCGCTCTTACTTGGACATTTGAGCGATCACTCCCCTATTGAGGCTCAGATAGTGGAATACATATTTCATAACACTTTACAATGTGTCCATTGTAGTGTTGGGCAAAACCTTCCTCCTCCTCCTCCTCCTTCTACTCCTTCTACTCCTCCTCATCCGACATGTCATTCTGCAGCCCTCAAATCAATTGCTCGGAGGGCCTGCAAACCTGAGTTTGGTGAGGGCCCAGAGGTGGCCCTGAAATATATGTTTGGGAGTGCCTTCCTCTATTCATTAGGTGCTGAAACCACTGCCTTAAGAATAACACAGCATAAGCAAAGCCATGGTTCCTGGCACTGACGGTCATCTGATCTGTACATTAGGGAGGGCTCTCTTTTATACATTTGTGAGGCCCCTCCTCTATACTTTAGGAAGAGCCCTGCCCTCCTCTATTCATTTGAAAGGGCTCTCTATATGTTTGGGAGCGCACTCCTCTACACTTTTGGGGGTGAAACCACTGCCTTAAGAATAACACAGCATAAGCAAGGCCATGGTTGCTGGCACGGACGGTCATCTCATCTGTACATTAGGGAGGGCCCTCATTTATACATTTGCGAGAGTCTTCCTCTATACTTTGGGAAGGGCCCTCCTTTATTCATTTGGGAGGGCCCTCTATATATTAGGGACATTTGGGAGCATTGGTGCAAAAATATTTGAGGGCCGACGATCAGGAAAAAGTCACTTTGAGGAACCTGATTAACTGTCTCCAGATGTTTAGGACGATGATGATGAGACACAGTTGCCATCAGGTCAGCCTTCAATCTCAATTGTTAAGGAGGATAACATGGAATATGAGTTGGTCAATGATGAGTCCACTCATTCGACCTGGGCCGTTGACACGCATAGCCAGCACAGCAAAACAGAGGGAGATTGATATGTAAGATCAACACAGGTGACAAGGGGTACTGGTTTGACAAGACTGAGAACTGGGTCAGCTGTGCCCAAGAGCACCATCATTGTGGCCCAAGTTAGGGCATGGGGGCATTCAGCGACTGTCTTATTTTTTTCTGAAGGACTTTCAATCAAAAATTCCAGACATTGCGAAGCGTCAAACTGCCTGTGGTAGAGAGCTTGGAAAGGAAGCGTAAATAAGCAACTACGTACCCATAGGCACAAATACTAAAATCTCAAATTGCCAAATTGCTATCTGTGGAGATGTTGAAATTTAGGCTTGTGGGAACAAAATGCTTACATGATATCTTTCCTGTGGCTGCTCCACAAAACTCTTATTATAGCCGCCACTATTTTAGATGGTGTGCTGTCCACGACTTAAATAAGCATGTGTGAAACAATATCAACACTGATGAGGGGCAACACCCCGAAACAGCTGTATGTGGATGGATACCTGGCCTTGGTATTCCGTTGTCATATCTGTAAACTTGTAAAAGAGTTGGATATTGACTTAAAGGGCCACTTCATTTGGTGGTTATGGTGTTCTCCGCAAGGAGCCACCCCTTGGCTGGCTCCTTCCCTGGAGGGATATATGGTTAGTCCTGTGTTTGAGACTCCTAACCGAGGCTCCACAGACTCTATTTGCATATTCATATTTCCCAGGGGGCAATGTGCCTAGGAATTCACTGTGTTTGAGCGCTTTAGCCAGCTGCCCGCAGTGTTTTCTTGGACTGGTCTCCCTGAGATCAGTGAATACTTTGCAATCTTGGTCTACTAGGCCTTGCTCCCACCTAGCCAGAATCCTACTCCACACTGATGAGGGGCAACACCCCGAAACAGCTGTATGTGGATGGATACCTGGCCTTGGTATTCCCTTGTCATATCTGTAAACTTGTAAAAGAGTTGGATATTGACTTAAAAGGCCACTTCATTTGGTGGTTATGGTGTTCTCCGCAAGGAGCCACCCCTTGGCTGGGTCCTTCCCTGGAGGGATATCTGGAGGGATATATGGCTAGTCCTGTGTTTGAGACTCCTAACCGAGGCTCCACAGACTCCATTTGCATATTCATATTTCCCAGGGGGCAATGTGCCTAGGAATTCACTGTGTTTGAGCGCTTTAGCCAGCTGCCCGCAGTGTTTTCTTGGACTGGTCTCCCTGAGATCAGTGTCAGTGCTGTCAGCAACGCTGAGATCAACAGTGCTGTCAGCAACGCTGTAACTAGAAATCTCAACAAAACAAATCTCAACAAAACAAAAGACACGTGAAGAAGTTGAAACTAAGGGATGAAACATTTTCATGACGGCACACTGAACGAACCTGCTGGAGGGTGGGACAGAGTGACAGCAAGAGACATCACATCACACATCCTACACATGCCAAGAGTAGTTGGCCCAACTTCCATCATGGTTTCCATCTACTCGTATTCCAGTTTCTGTCTCTCCTCCTCATCCTTCATGTCATTCTGCACTGCTCAAATCAATTGTTCACAGTGCCTGCAAATCTGAGTTTGATGAGGGATCAGAGGTGGCCCTGTAACACAAGTGTGAGAGCGTCCTCCTCTGTTCATTTGGTGATGAAACCACTACCTTAAGCATAAAACAGCATAATCAAAGCCATGGTTGCTGGCACTGAAGGTCATCTCATCTGTACATTATGGAGGCCCCTCCTCTATTCATTTAGGAGGGCCCTCTATACATTTTGGAGGGCTCTCATTATACATAAGGGAGGGTCCTCCTTTATACATTAGGGAGGGCCCTCCTCTATACTTTGGGAAGGGCTCTATTCTATTCATTTTGGACGGCCCTCCTTTATTCATTTAGTGTGGAAACCACTGCCTTAAGAATAACGCAGCATATGCAAAGATATGGTTGCTGGAACTGAAGATCATCTCATCTGTACATTAGGGAGGGCCCTCCTTTATACATTTCTGAGGGCCCTTCTCTTCATTTGGGAGGGCCCTCATCAAGTGGACTCCCATTGCTACAGAGGGGACTCACAATCGCAGCTTGAATGAGCTGGAGAGGAGGAGGTGGAGGCGAGGCAGCGTGGGGAGAGGATGGGTATTGTTGAAAAGTTGACTCCACCTTCTACTGAGTGCATGAGTTGTGGGGCTGAATGTTGGTGACACAGAACCTTTGCCTGTTTTAAGGTTGGCCCACATGGCACAGTTCGTGTTTAAGTGTCTGTTTTAAGACCGTCGCCTGATACACATTTTCGCCAACTACCTATACTGGTTAGCCACCTTTCTTGACCGACGCTATAAGAAGAAAATTTTTTCTCTCCTTTTGAGGTCACAAATGAGTTGCACAATGGAATCCTTCAAGAGGTGCCATTGTATATCACTTGCTGAAAACATCACTCTCTAACAACGCTCATGGCAGAGATACCGACTTTTTTTCAACAGCAAGGATTAATGGGAAGAGACATGCGCACCTGCTACAACAGAGGTGGGGAAAAAGGTGCACAAACTGGGCCATTTTTAATAAACCAGAACATTAGCAGTGGCTATCTGTGCCTGTAAAAATGACAAGGAGATATAAGTTGAGCAAGATGCTAAAAGGATACTTAAATGACCATACTTGTGTCATTCATAATGATTCACTTCCCTTTAACTATGTGTCCAAGGTGAACACTTGGCCTGACCTCTGCTTATACGCCTTGGAGGGGCTGGCCTGCCCTGCTACTAGTGTCATATTAGAGCGTGTTTTGTGTTATGGTGTGGAAATCAATCATCACTGATAGGCGCACATGACTCTCCACAGAAAATGCAGGCTGACTTACTCTGATTAAATTCAAGAAGGACTAGAGTTATACCCAGTTTGTATTCTAATCCCTTTAAATGACAGCAACACAATTTATATTCCACAAAAAAGTTAACTTTTAAAAATGATATGAACTACAGATGACCAAACCTTGTAAAGTTTGTGTTTTGGTTTGCTGAACGAGCATATGTTCGCCCACTACAGTCGTAAAAAAGTCAATTAAATACATTTAAATCAATGTTGTCACAATAGTGGTATCGCCAAAGCAGAGATTCAATGTTAATCAGTAATACAGAGATGAGTAACAGGTGTAGGCATGGTGCTCAGAGAGCCTAGGTAAAATCACAAAGCACACAACACACACCATAAGAAATGTCTTCTCATTTGAAAAAATCATGGCCAGATTGCACCAAAGTGGCATCAATTCACTCAGAATAAAAAGTGTAATTCAACAAAATACCTCTGTTAGCATTCTGAAAATACTGCTGACATACATCACCCCACTCGGTTGCTGAAATGCGTACGAACAAAACTATGTATGACTGCAAAACCACTGACACTTCCCCTCTGTTACCTGCTTCCCAATATATTGCCAGGAAGTAGGCCCTAATGCCACCTAAACACAATCTGCAGTTGCACCCCACACAACAAACATTTAGCATTGGACAGTGGACGTATATCATATATACTTGTGGCGTCAAGCAAAATGTGACCCCCAAAACTCACAGGGGGAACATTGAATAGTGCGTTGTTCCTGCCAAAAAGCATTACATGGTAGTAGTACTGCTTAGGATTTTACAAGCACTATAGGACTGTATAAATTCGTGAACTTTTGGTGGCACAGGTCTACCTAAATGTAACCCTTAAAACAGCGGGTAACATGGCCTGGTGCATGCTTGGTAGAAGGCAGTAGGAAAGTTTGGAGTACTGCTTGTTTGTGTTGGGAAAACCACCTTTTTGTAATGTGGACAGAAGCAGCAGTGGTTTAAATGGCATGGTGTAAAGCTTGTAGCAGGCAGTAGCAAATATTTGGACTATACTTCTTTGTGGAGGGCAATAAACACCTTTTTAAGAAGAGTACTGTGGGCAGCAGAAGCCAGCCTATCACCCCCAAAACAGTGGGTAAGATGGCCTGGTGTGTGCTTGGTAACAGGCAGTAGCAAGTTTTGCAGTACTGCTGCTTTAAGTTGGCCAAACCACCATTTCAGAATGTGCACAGAAGCACCAGCGGATTAAATGCACTGCTGCAAGGTTAGTAGCAGGCAGTTACAACTTTTAGCGTATTGCTGTTTTGCATTGGGCAAAACGCCTTTTTAGAATGTGGACACAAGCACCAGAAGATTAAATGCACTGCTGCAAGGTTAGTAGCAGGCAATAGCAACTTTTGGAGTACTACAGTTTTGCGCTGGGTAAATCACCTTTTTAGTATGTGCACAGATGCACCAGTGGATTAAATGCACTGCTGCAAAGTTAGTAGCAGGCAGTAACAACTTTTGAAGTACTGCAGTTTTGCATTGGGCAAACTGCCTTTTTAGAGTGTGTATTATTCGAGAAAGGACTGAGTAAAGGCTTCAAATATGCATCACAATAACATTTATTGTACAATTACAAGGATTATGGACAGGAGAGGGTGGTGTAAAGTGCCAAGTGCTGTGCATCCACATAGAAAAACCACAATCAATTTACATAGGGAATGCTCTTTTACAATGCAGTATCCAGGTCTAATACCAAACCATAACAAGATATTGCACTATCACCATTATACATCGTGAATCACCAAGTATCATTGGTACAGTTATAATAGCACATTTACAGGTTTACAATTAACACAACTTGGGTTCACAGACATATACATACAGTATATAAAGTGCAAGTGCATTGCAAGTTTCATATAGACTAAAACTATAGACTCACTGTAGGCTCACAAACACCTCCTCCTCGACACCAGGCTCCCAGATAAACCCCCACCCATTGTCCAGGTTAAAGGCCACCACAGTGCCTGTCTGCCGCTCTTCTGGGGACAATTTCGCTGGATGTTCCCTGGCTCTCGCTTTAGCCAGGAGGTTCTCCTGCTCCTCAGCAGCGCTGACTCTCCATCTGTTCGGCCTAGAACCGCTGGAAGGCAAAGTCAGGTTCCTCCAGGGCCTGAGCTGGAGCACTGTCCCACGCACCGGTAATGGCGGCTGCACCGACCCGTCCAACCGGTCGATGTTGATGGCGGTCCTACTGATGCTGCCAGGGCTAAGGGGGTACTCGGCCACCAGGCCTGCTGAATAGGGAGTCACGGGTGGACTGGATCCCGGTGCCGTGCCCTGGTGATCATTTGAAGACATGCTGATGATGGGGGAGAAGGGGTTATTTACAGGGGATCGTGACGCCACCTGTAGTTCCCAGTAAAATGGTACCGGCGCTGCAAGCCGGCCGCTGAGGTGATGGTGGGTGCAGCTGAGTGTGGTGCAGCTCCCTACAGGTGGAGCTATTATCTCAGGGCAGCGATGATGAAGATGGTGAGGTAGGGCAGTGATGGAGATGGTGCTGCAGTTCTTACCCCTCTGCTGAGCTGCTGGTGATGCTGAGCCCTCCAGGCTGCAGAGGGAAGAATAAAGGAAACCAGTTCAAGTTTAACTCCACTTTACTCAGTACCGGTTGATGGCATAAAAAAGACACGGTACAGTTTGGTTTACAGGGTGTATGTTTGCAGCTCAGGGTCCCCCTTATGGAGTCTCTAGATGCCCTCTGTCTTGGTCTTTCAGGGTCTCCTTCCTTCCTTACTTCTACCACCCTCGCAGAGCTCTCCCGCCAGTCCCACGGTCTGTGTCTATCACATAAGGTATATGCCCCACCGGTCCAGACAGGACACCTGAGAGTGAGAAGGCCTCCTTCCAGCACCGCAATATATGGCCTTTTTCTGTAGTGTCTTGAACTGGTACTCGGTCCTGAGGGGTGAGTTACTTGGTGGCGCTGTCAGCAACCCGGTTTGTTTGGGCCTGCAGCTCGTCAGTCTGTGGTCAGGGCTAAACTCCCGGCCGCCTCGGTTTCCTGCGTTGCCGTGTTCCCTCAACATGACCAGCCGGCTCCAACCAGTCCTGGTCCGTTGCCTTGTGTCCTGGGTCCCCACTTAGAGATGGGGCACCCTCCTCTCAGGCTGTCAGGCCTGACCTCTCTGCCTGTCTTCCCAGCACCATCTGAGGTAAACTAACTGTTCCTCTCTCTCCTCTATCCTAGGCTCCACCCCCACCCTCCTGGGACCTACTAAATTACCGGCTTCCCCCCCTATGCTAAGTGGTGTGGTCCTAAGTGGGTGTAAGTGCAGACTCCAGAAGGTTTAACCCTGAACTAGCAACTCACAGGGAAAAGAAAACACTTTTAATAATAAAGTGCAATACTACACTGTGGCGCCTAGCCGCAGAGGCGCCACACAACCACAAAGTGCGGGGCCCGGATGCCCTGACTTCCTCTGAGCTGTCAGCCTCATCCTCCTCGGGTTCATCCTCCATGGGATCCAGCTGGATGGTTGGTTGCTCTGTCTCGAATTCTACCACCACTTCGGGCATCTCCGCGGGAACCTCCAGGACATCCCCCTCGGGCACATCAGGCTCTTCTAGATCTTCCGGCTCAGCTCTGGCTGCTGATTGTCCCTGGTAACCTTGGTCTCATTCTGGGGTCAGTTTCTTGCCCTCGGCTCCAGGACAGGAGTCTCTGTGAGCCCCGGGTCATCGGGCTCTCGCTGCTCAGTTCATTGGGCCAAGAGGTAATACGCACTACAGAGCCTAAAGACCCAATCCGGCGTCTTGTTCAGCTGGGTAGTAAGGTCCTTTTAGGGCAGCCTCCCAAAAGTGGGCTTCAGGGCTGCCGGCTTCTCCCATCTCACCTGCCGGATAGAGTGGATTTCTGTTTGCCATTGTTGCTGATTCGTCGACTGCAACCGTCTTGCCTCTGCAGCTCTAGCCTTGCCTTCTTTTGGCCTCACCCTTCTTTTGGCCTCACCCTTCTTGCCGCTATTTATAGTTTCCGACAGGGCAGTTCAGTCTCAGGCCGCCCCCTTGGTTTTTCCTTGGCAACTGGGGCAGGTATGGGGTTTTATGCCTCTTACAGGGCCCTACAACGACGGGAGAGCGAAGCAAGCCACCAGACCTGCACATGGCGTTAAGTTTCTGACCCCGCCTCTTGGAGTCCAACAATAAAGTTAATTTTAAAAGACAGTCCAAGTCACACAGTACCTGTCGTTATTGGACACGGGATCCTGTTCGTGACGCAAGAAGCTGACCCGCCCCAGGGATGTGGGGTACTCTGTTCTGGGCGTTGATTCACAGGGGATGTCACTGGGGCCTTTGCCCAGTCCAGTGGACCTAGTGGTCGCTAAAAAGTCGGGGAAAATAATAAAAATAAAAGTAGTTTATGACGCCACCTACGGTTCTGGTATGGTTACTGGTGCTGAGGGTCAGACCTCCAGAGTGATGGTTGGGCAACCAGATGGTTACGCTCCCCGTAGGAGGAGCGGGATCCCTGGGGCAGTTATAGTAGTATTTACACAGGGATGCAGCTTACCACACAGCTCAGTCACTTGTCCTTTCAATGCAGCAAGTGTGCGGCTCTTCAGGTAAGGGAAATAAAGTACGTCACACAATCTTTAACTCTGAATGGGTTTACTTGCAGTACTTCAGGCAAATTAACAGATCGTGCAGTCAATTTGGGTTTTTCTGGCCTGGGTAGTCACCAGAGAATGAGGATGACTCACTCAGGACCCTTGGTGGTATGCCTGCCGTTCCCTGCCGATCCCTCGCTGCGCCCTGTTCTCCCACAAAGCGCCCCTGCGCACAGAGCTTCGAGCCAGCTCCCAAGGATCTTCAATGGGGGACTCCCGTTTAAGTCCTGCTGACCCTAGTTTGGTATGCCTTTTCAAGGGATGCGCCGGGTCTTTGGCCACGACTTCCTAAAGAAGCTCGGGGCCCCCAGTTTAATGGCTCGGGGTTAAACTCCCGCACTGTGTTCAGAGCCGATCCTCTGCCCAGGACCAGACCCTTCTAGTTGGTAGTGCTGGGTCCAGGATCAGGCACACCACAACGCCTGGTGCCTCCAGGGTCTCCCTCTGTCTCGATGACTTTCTTGCATCGTCCTCCACTCCTCACTTCCCACCTCGACTGTCCGACTGTTCTAACTGTCCTCCCATCCATACACTTTTCTATTAATCTAACTCCTCCCACAGGACTGGGTCTTCCCTACAGCAGGCTCACCCATGGTCCTCTATTCTAGGGTGTGTATGAATGGGTTTTGTAAGGGTCCTTTATTCACCATCCCAGTTCCCTTGGACACACGAATACCACACACTCTTATATGGCTGCAGTACCCCTCCATGGCATCTTGACCAGTGGGGCGCCACAACTATTGTTCTCAATCATGATTTTAATCATATTCTTCTCTCATCTTATGATCAAATGTGAGGCCAGATCCTCATTCCTCTGAGTCCTTCCCAGTGTAACAGGCCAGATTAAGACCCCTGTACAGAATACACCCGGGGTTAAAGTGGCCTAGGCCAGATTATACCCCTCTGGGCCAGAATATACCCCAGTATATTCTGGCCTAGACCAAACTATACCCCGGTATACTACGGCCTAGACCAAACTATACCCCGGGGTATAAATTGGCTTAGGCCAGATTATACCCCTCCATGTCAGAATATACCCCAGCTGCTGTAGATCAGATTTTTTCACACCTTTGAGAGCCATGATACTTAATAACGGGGCTCCAGCCAGTGCGCAGGGGCTTCAGGAAGCACATAGGGGATCCAGGCAGCGCCCAGGGGCTCCAGGCATCGCACAGAAAACAGAGACTATGCACGGGGCCCAAGGCAGCACACAGGGGCCCCAGGCAGCTTACAGCACCCCAAGCAGTGAACAGGGGCCCCATGTAGCACACAGGGGCCCAGGAGGTGCACAGAGCCCCAGGCAGTGCATGGGGCCCCAGGCAGTGCACAGGGAGACAGAGACAGTGCACTGGGCCTCAGACAGCCCACAGGACCCCAGATAGTGCAAGGGGCCCTAAGCACTGCACAGGGGGCAAAGACAGCGCATAAAGCCCCAGATAGCGCAAGGGCACCAGGCAGCTAACAGGGTCCCCAGGTAAAACACAGGGGCCTAATGCAGTTCACAGGGGCCCCAAGTAGCACACAGGGGTCACAGGCAGCACACAGGAACCCCAGGCAGCACACAGGGGCCCCAGGCAGTACACAGGACCCAAGGAAGTCCACAGGGCCCCATGCAGCACACAGGGCCCTTGGAAGCACACAGAGGCCCCAGGCAGCACACAGGGGGACAGAGACAGTGCACAGGGCCCAGACAGCCCACAGGGCCCCAGATATAACAAGGGGCACCAGGCAGCGCATAGGAGGGCAGAGACAGTGCACAGAGCCCCAGACAGCACACGGGGCCCCAGGCAGTACACAGGAGGGCTGAGACAGTGCACAGGGCACCAAAGAGTGCACGGGGCCCCAGACTTTGCAAAGGGCCCAAGGCAGTGCACAGGGGTCCCAGGCAGCACACAGGGGCCCCAGACACAGCTTAGGGGGGACCCTAGACAGCACAGAGGGGGGCAGAGACAAGGCATCACACAGGGGGGCAGAAACAGCGCAAGGGGCCCCAGGCAGCAAAAAGGAGGCAGAGGTAGTAAACGGGGGCCCAGGGAGCACACAGGCCTTCAGGTAGTGCACAGGGGGGCAGAGACAGGGCACGGGGCCCCAGACAGTGCAAACGGCCCCAGGCAGCACACAGGGGCCCCAGGCAGCACACAGGGGGGTGGAGACAGCACACAGGGCCCCAGACATTGCACAGAATTGAGTGATATACTCAAGATCGGGGCCCCAGACATCGCACAGGGTCCCTAGACATTGCACATTGCACAGGGGCCCCAGATATTGCTCAGGGGCACCAGACTTTGCACAGGTGCCTCAGACATTGATCAGAAGCCCCAGACATCACAAGGAATTAAGTGATATACTCAAGAACGGGGCCCCAGATGACGAATAGGGGGCCAAAGACATTGCACAGGGGAGCAGAGACAGCTCACAGGTGCCCTATGTGCTGTCTCTTCCTCCCTTGTGCACTGTCTCTTCCCCCCTTGTGCACTGTCTCTTCCCCCCTTGTGCACTGTCTCTTCCCCCTTACACACTGTCTCTTCCCCCCTTGTGCACTGTCTCTTCCCCCTTACACACTGTCTCTTCCCCCCTGTGCACGGTCTCTGTCCCCTTTGTGCTGTTTCTTCCCCCTGTGCAATGTTTCTGCACCCCTTTGTGCTGTATTGGGCCACATTCTTGAGTATATCGCTCAATCCTGTGTGATGTCTGGGGCCCCTGTGTGATGTCTGGGGCCCCTGTGTGATGTCTGGGCCCCTGTGCAATGTCTTGGGCCCCTGTGCAATGTCTTGGGCCCCTTGCACTGTCTGGAGCCCTGTGCGCAGTCTCTGCTTCCCTGTGCGCTGTATGGGGCCAATGTGTGCTGTATGAGCCCCCTGTGTGCTGCCTGGGGCCCCATTATTGAGTATATCACTCAATGGTTCTCCTAAACGGGAAATATCTGATCTACAGCAGCAAAGGTATATTATGACCTGGAGGGGTATAATTTAGGCTAGGCCATGTTATATCCCGGGTATATTCTGGACCGTGGGTATAATCTGGCCTGTTATACTGGCTCCTTTTTCCTATCCCAGACTGGATATGTTCACTTCTGCATTATACTGACCCTTCCCCTTTTTTCCTTTTCTTTATTATTCTCCTCCTATCTACAGCTCTTCATACTCAATAGTAAATTATTATTTTGCCTTGTTGCTTTTTTCATTTCATCCCCTGTTCTATTCAATACTTTGCTCCTAATCACAATTAGATTCATTACACTATGTAACACAATTTTTGTTGCTGGTGTCCAGGTGTAATATTTCAACCTCTTATGTTTAAAGACTATGGAAAAATGTCTACACTCAGCGCAAACTCTGATCTTATGACCACAGCCCAGAAAAAAATCTTATTTATTGTGGAAAAAAGTAAATCAGACTATGTAACAAATGTTTTATTTTTTTTGTTCCTGGCTACAAAGTGTGTTTTCCTAACCCGCTATGTCTTAAAGAATGAGAAAATAGCTGTTGTTCCACAAAAACTTTGCTTCTAGGAACAAAAAAAAAATAGTTACCTGGTGAATTATCCTGCATTCATACGGTTCTCCCCGGCAGACACAGCACTTTACAATCGTCTTGTTTACTCTTTACGCCATTTATGTTAAGCCCCCTATTCACAGAAAACACTTAAGCTAAATACCTAGCTTAACGGCGGCTTAGAATCAATTCCGCACTCACCTGGTAATTGGAGCGCCCCTGATTGGACAGGAGACCTGCTCTCTGCTCCATCCGTGCCGGTGCCTGCCAGAACAGCGGTGGACGCCGCAGATACAGCACGCCTCCTACAGAAGCACAGCAGCTAAGGTAACTTTAACCCCATACTAGCTAAAACACTTTATTAACTCCATTGCCAGCCTCTGAACTTAGTCTAAGACCATATATTAACTCTTCTTAGGTTATGGGCTGCGTACAAATAAGTCATTAACCCGTATTGCACCGACTTGCAGTAAATGCATTACTTTGACTCCAATCCATGACTTACTTTTTATAAAAACTTTGTTTTTCTCTTCAGCGCTCTATGGACACTCAATGGTTTCACACTGCAGTTTATCCCTGATTCATCAGGTTTGTGTGCCAAAACCAGGAGTGTCTCCAAAATACAGAACAGGGATCCATCTCTCAATTATAGCTTTCTCTGCAAGTTCCTCTCCTGGTTTTGGCACCCAAACTGGATGGACACTGATCAGTGAAAAAACTGCAGTGTGAATCCAGCCTTATTAGTTTGTATCTCTATTCACAGTTTCTATGTATAGATCTATTCACCTACATCTCCTGACATACTACCTTTATCAATCCTTCATTTCCTTACGTTTGGTGCTGGCTCTACCTCCCCAGTCCTCCTCTCCCTCCTTCTAGCCTTACCCCACATCTTCCCCCATAGATGTCTGTTTTCCAACAAAGTACTTTTCCTTTATGTGATGATTTTTTTTTAATTTATTTAATCCCTGAACTCAGAGAATTAGAGACTTAACTTGTCCCTAAATATCCCTGTTTATGTATTTCACCACTGAATTTGTGTTTGTTTCTGTGACATATTTTTATTTGTATCAACTTCAGTGATTGACAAAGGTCTTAAGTTAGACCGAAATGTCTCTTGCACAGTTGAATAAATTTTTTTTACTTGCATCCCACCTTTTGGTTGTGCCTTGTGTATCTACCATATTTTTCGCTTTATAAGACGCACCTCATTATAAGACGCACCCCCAAATTTGGTGAAGGAAAAGAGAAAAAAAAATAATTTTTAATGTTAAATGGGGTTGGTGTTATAATGCCAGTGTCTGTCTTACAAATCATGCATATGTCCCCCATGCAGGTACATGAACCCTCCATCCTGGTACACATAGCCCACATGATGGCACACTGTCCTCTCCATGCTGGCACACTGTCCTCCCCATAATGGCACTCTGTCCCCCCATGTTGGCACAGAACCCCCTATACTGCCACAGACCACCCAATGCTAACACAGGCCATCCTATGCTGACACAGACTCCCCACATGCTGGCACAGTCCACCCCATCCTGATACATGAACCCACAACCTGGTATACATATATCCCCCATGCTGGCACACTGACCCTCCATGTTGGCACACTGTCCCCCCATGCTGGATCACTGTCCCCCACGCTGGTACACATAACCCCCCCCCATGCTGGCTCAGACCCCTCATTTTGGCATTCAGAGCCCCCACAGAGTGCATACTTTAAAAAGCTATAAACTAGCATACTCACCCCTCTCACAGCTTCCTGCTGCTGGCGCCATCCCCGCTGTCTGCTTATACTGGCATCTGGTCCTGTGAGCAGTGCATGGTGATGTCACTCTGCAGCGACGCTCACATGACTGGAGGCCTGCAGAGCACAGAGACACTGGAGATGGCGCAAGCTGAAGAGAGTGGTTGTCATGCACTTGGATGGCACTGACATTGCTGGATGCTGCTTTGTATGTTGTTGTTTAGAGCTGCATGAGTTATTGGTGTGAAGGTCTTTGCCTCCTGTGTTGTGCTCCAGTGCTGCATTCACTATTATGTTCAGCTGCTGGTTGAGTTTTTTGATGTGTGATTCACCTGGATTCCTCTCCCCCTGGCTTTAAATAGCCTTCCCTCTCCTCTGTCAGATGCTGCTGATAGAGTCATTTGCTCTAAGTCTTGGTGCTGTGCTGTTGTTTAGCTGCTTGGCTGAAGGCTTTCTTTGGCAGTAGCTGTGATCCCGGATCTGTGGGTGGAGGTAGGGGCCCTCAGCCTAGGGATATTCAGGAGGAAGGGGATAGGTTGGAGACTCAGACCTCCTCACCATCAGAGGTACCTCCAAGAGCAGGGCGAGCTAGGGAACCCCAGGGTAAGGGTCAGATTAGCTCCTCCTGATCCCTTCGCCCATTACACCTACCTGTTACCTGATTGCCTTACCTCCCAAGCATGACAGTGGTGGTGAGGTGAGTATCACATCGCCGGTATAGTCAGTGCTTTCCATGCAATGAAAGCGTGGAAAGCACTGACTAATCACTTGGAGCTGCAGTTGCTGAGCGGCAGACTCGCTCCTGTGATATGCGCTGCTCTCCCGCTGGTGATTGACAGCGGGATGCAGTATTACATTTGCCTGATGAGCGGCCCCACGCGATCATGGCCCGCAGCTGCAGCCTGCTCCTGGCCGTCTCCAGCTCCCGGGCACTGCTCCAGAGGCCCCCTCCCCCACCGCACAGCAAATTGAAGTTTTGCTTTATAGTTTTTTCCCCAAAAATTTGGGGAATAAAAGTGCATCTTATAATGCGAAAAATATGGTATTTGCTGATTGGTGTGGAAACCTACCTGAGCACCCCATAATTACACTGTAGTGCCAAACCTATTTTCTCCACAATTAATGCAGACGACGTCATCATCTGCACCTCTCTGGAAATCTCCATTCCTGGAATCATAACGGCTCTTGACACTTATTCACAGGTTTCCTGTTATAAACTCAATGCCAGTAAAAGTGAAATTCTACCCTTACATCTCCCTGGAAAATATAACTAAATTGTCACAATCTCTTCCCTTCAAGTGATTGCCGGAAGGGATCAAATATTTGGGGATTACGTTGTCTCCCATTCACTCTCTGGTGAGGAATACCATTTCACTATTATCTCGGTAATTCACCTTTCACAGTTTTCTCTGTCTTGGATTGCCAGAATTCAAACTATAAAAATGTATCTTCTTCCCAGAGTGGTTTACATATTTCGTTGCCTTTCGGTCAAGATCCTGACTGCATCAATTTTGAGGTTGCAATCTACTATCCCTAGATTCATTTGGGGGGGTAAATCCAGGATCTCAGCTGGGGTCCTTTACCCCCCCTTAAATAGAGGCGGCTTGGGAGTCCCTGACATCCAAGATTTTTTCCATGTGGGGTCTCTATGCTCCATTGACGACCTGGTAACTAAACACTGAACCGTATTGATTTTTATAAATCTCTTTCATACACCATCTATTAAATTCCCACCCCCTCCCTAAGCCTCTCCCTCTACCCCCATCAAATATATCAAGTTTGACAAACCCCTGACTAAAGGCCCTGCCACACATAACGAGATCGCTAATGAGTCACAACTTTTGTGACGCAACAGCGATCCCATTAGCGATGTTGTTCTGTGTGACATGCGCCAACAATCTGGCCCCTGCTGTAAGATCATTGATAGTTACACACTGCTCTGGATCATTTCTATGTCGTTATGCTCCCGCTGGGAGCGCTATATTGTTGTGTTTGACAGGGACAATGACCAACGATCTCAATGCTACGCTATGGAGTGACAATTCCCAATGACCTCGGTATAATTCTGGATCGCTGGTGCATTGTTTTTCACATCGCTGGTGAGATACCTGTTTGACGTCTTACCAGCGATGTGTAAACGACGCATCATCAATCTCTGCATATCGTTATCGGGATCGCTGGTGCGTCGTTATGTGTGACTGGGCCTTAAGGGGATTTCCACTTTCTACAAAATCTTCAACAACTCTGAAACCCTAGATAAAGCCCCTTTCTTGTGTAAATGGGAACACAGACTAAAGGCCCTGTCACACGTGTCAACCAAGGCTGCGATGTCGGAAGGGATGCGGGGGTGCACGCTCGCTTCTGACACCGCAGCCTTGGTGTCACACGGCAGGATGTTGCCGGTGATGCGCAGCCATGCAGGCAGAGCCATCGCTCACTGGGCTGGGAACAACCCAGTGAGCGATCTGCAGCAATACTGCGGTATAGGCTGGATCGCCGCCAACATTGCTATTGAGGTGTCAGACGGTGCAATACAGCCTAATCGCTGGTTGCAGATTGACAGGTTTACGTTCATCCTCGTAAACCTGTCACCCTGCAACCAGCAATAAATCGCAGTTGCGTCGCGCTGTCACACAGCACGATGCACTTGCGATATCGCTAGCGACATCGCTGATGCGTCACTTTTCGGTGATGTCGATAGCGACATTGACACGTGTGACAGGGCCTTAAGGCTGCCTTCACACTTGCATTTGCAAGCGCAGTGTACCAAACGCAGCCAAATGCTTGCACCCTTCGTTCTTATGTTTAACATGGGAACGCATGTGCCTGTGTTTGTCTGCGTTCGGTTGCGTTTGCGTTCAGATGAGCACAATTTGTGCACCCTCCGAACGCAGCTTGATGCATTTATTGTGCGGTCGCAGGCACTTGTTTTATCTGCAAGCTCCCGCAAGCGCACATACAATGCATGGATCTCAATGGATCTGAAATGTCCTCTGCATGACACTGTGGCGTCCATGCGACCAGGGTGGCCACATAGGGAACTGCAGCCAGGTAGAAAGAGTAAGACAGTTTATACATTAAACACCCTCACAGACATCCCAAACACCACTAGGAGGCAGCACCCAACCCGGAGCCCGGAACTCTAGGGGGGAAAGGGGTGGTGGGTTTAGAGGACAGTGGGTGGGAAGCATGTAGGTCAGGTGACGGAAGGTACAAATAGAGGAAGAGGAGGAGGAAGGAGTTAGTAGGCCGAGGTAGGCTGAGCTGTAAAGACACAGTAGGCCAGAGTGAGCCGAGAGGTAGATACCAGAAGGAAAGAGACACACGTCCTCATGGGATTGGGCTTGATGGAGATGCAGAATCCACAGAGTCAGAGAAACCATGGAGAGAAAGCTCGTCCATAGCCAGCACCCCTGGGGAGTGTGAGGAAAGAGACCGGACAAGCAGTACTGGATCCGAGGAACTTGGCAGCACCGACCAAATACAGGCGGAGTAGTCTTCCCTATTGAAGCTGGAGTCACACGGTTAGAAGGAGCCTGATAGTGCCTTGCAGGTGAGGGCTATTGCAGGCTAGGCATACAGCAGAGTGTTGGCTCTGAAAGGGACTTAAGATTCACCCGGTATCTCCAGATTCACCAACAGGGAGCTCCAATTCCAAGTTGGAGTTCCCACACCAAGGATAGAAAGCACAGCAGCAACCACGAGGACCCACAGGGGTCCAAGCTGCCGCTACACTGTCCAGAGACACACAGAGAGAGAGAAACCACAGCCTGAAAGGACACTAGAAGGAGTTAGGGGTCTCGGAGAGATAACCTGGCTGCAGTGGGTTCAGTAAAACCGAAGTAAAGTGAAGAACTGTACTGAGAACTACTGTAAACTGTTTGGAAGAGCTGACAAGTAAACCCAGTAATCCTGCCTGGGTGTCCATGTTTGATTCCAGGTACCACGAACTGTTTAAAATTACCTTTTGTCCTGTCAGGAGCAGCCCGACTCGCGGCGGGCTCATCCATCTGGCTGCAGCCCATC
The DNA here is from genome assembly GCA_033576535.1 of Allobates femoralis. NCBI lineage: Eukaryota > Metazoa > Chordata > Amphibia > Anura > Aromobatidae > Allobates > Allobates femoralis. The sequence continues at coordinate 20,388,136 of JARQOC010000013.1, forward strand.
CATCCATCTTCCTGGCAGAGAAGCGCTGCAGCGGTGGTCCCATCATTGACCACAAACTGCATTGGCGTCACGACTAGGGATGGGCGAATCTACTCGCTAGGACTCGTTACTCGGCGAGTAGTAAGGGACTCGCAGGACTCGGTACTCTGCGAGTTTCCTAGTGATTACTCGCACGAGTCCAATGCAAATCAATATCAATTCTAGTTTTGTCAGAAACGCTGACAAAACTAGGATTGCCATTGTTTGCATTAGACTCGGCTACTGTGCCAGTGATAGCAGGGAAACTCGCAAATAACTGCTGTTACATTGCGAGCCGAGTCCAGCTGTCTTCTCTGTGCAGCTCCAGGGTCCTAGAGCCCGCCTGCTCACAGACATGATGTAGCAGTGCTGAGATTGTTCTCAGTCTGCTCATTCCCTGTGCATAGACATCTATATCTATGCACAGGGGATGTAGCAGAGAGGACATCGCGTTTTGGACTACGTCGGACGGAAGAGGATTTTTTTAATTAAAGATGGACTCCCTAATGGCTTTTTTTTTTTATTTCAAATAAAAAATGTTCTCTGTGTTGCGTTTTTTTAACCCTTTATTGGAGATTCTTAGTGGCTGGGTCAAACGTGGCCTGACATTAAGAATCTCGGGCTTAATACCAGCTTGTATAACAAAGCTGGTATTAACCCCTTTATTACCCAGTGAGCTACCGCCACCAGGGCCGCTGGAAGAGCGGGGTTCAGCGCCAGAGGATGGTGCTTCAAATAATGCGCCATCTTCTGGGGCGGCTGCGGGCTGCAATTTGCAGCGGGGGGTGCCCAGAAAGCTTGGGCATCCCTGCGCTGCGGATTCCATCCCCCAGCTGCTTAGCTGTACCTGGCTAGACATAGAAATTGCGCGGAGCCCCACGCATTTTTTTTTTATTATTTCATGAATTTCAGAGTCAGAGTCTCAGAGTCAGAGTCAGAATCTCAGAATTTCATGAAATAATTAAAAAAAAAATGCGTGGGGCTCTGCGCAATTTCTATGTCTAGCCAGGTACAGCTAAGCAGCTGGGGGCTGGAATCCGCAGCGCAGGGATGCCCAAGCTTTCTGGGCACCCCCCGCTGCAAATTGCAGCCCGCAGCCGCCCCAGAAGATGGCGCGTTCATTGAAGCGCCATCCTCTGGCGCTGAACCCCGCTCTTTACCAGCGGCCCTGGTAGCGGTGGCACGCTGGGTAATAATGAGGTTAGGGCCAGCTTTGTATAATCAGCTGGCCCTTAGCCCGAAATTTATGGCGGTCACGCCAATATTAGACATGACCGCCATGAATTTCTATTAAATTGTTTTAAAAAAAACACAACACAAAGAAAATTTTTTATTAGAAATAAAAAAAAAAGCCATTAGGGACTCCATCTTTAATTAAAAAAATCCTCTTCTGTCCGACGCAGTCCAAAACGCGATGTCCTCTCTGCTACATCCCCTGTGCATAGATATAGATGTCTATGCACAGGGAATGAGCAGACTGAGAACAATCTCAGCTCTGCTACATCATCTCTGTGCACAGACATTCATGTCTGTACACAGGGAATGAGCAGACTGAGAACCATCTCAGCTCTGCTACATCAGGCAGCAGGCGGGCTCTAGGACCCTGGAGCTGGCAGCCAGCACACTGAGCAGACAGGACTCTTATCTGTGCGAGTTTCCCAGCGATTACTTACAAAGTAAACGAGTCCAATGCAAATAAATGACAAAACTAGGATTGCTTCAGGCTGAAGATTCCGAGACATATCTGCAATTTGTAAATCTCACACTACTCGCTATTACTCGCTTTCCCATTCATTAACATTGGACTCGCTAGACTCGCAACGAGTAGCGAGTCCTGTGCTCGGACTCGCTAGAGTCAAGCGATTCCGAGTAATTTAGGATTCGCCCATCACTAGTCACGACAAACATTAATCCCTTGTAAATATTCCCTTTTACTTGTGTGAACCAGGGACATGGTCCGGACCAGGACCTCCGTGACATCCCCAGCAGCAACCCGGTTCGGTACCGAGTACCCCGTCCCAGTGGGCTCCACATCCGTGCAGGAGAACGCTGCAGATCTAATTGAAATCTCTCCCGGTGGCCGCTGGTGATCAGCGGTGGCCACCGGGAGATCATGCAGTGCCGCCGCTGATCTCCCGCCAGTGTCAGCGGGGAGAAACATCAAATAGGTGAGGTCGGCGCGGGATTTGAAGCAGCGATCAGCTGTTTCATATCTCCTGCACTGATATCACCCTATTCGGTGTCAGCGCGGGAGATTTAAACAGCTGTCAAATGAACTGTTTCTCCCCGCTGACACCGGCGAGAGATCAGCTGTGCCGGGAGGAGGAGATCTCTGCTGCTGATTTCCTCCTCCCGGCCACCGCCAGAGGCAGCTGATTGGCTGCCCGAGCACCATACTAATGTGAACGCATGCGGAGATTCTCCGCTGCATTCACATAAGTATGTGCTGCGTTGCACTGCGTTTGCGTCTGCATGCCATGAGCATGCAGACACAAACGCAGGTGTGAAGGCAGCCTAAACAAAGAGTTCTCACTGCAGCAATGGCACTTAGCTTCTACACAAGCTTTAAAATTACTTTCTTGCATCAACCACAGAGAACATTTTGAAAAACTACATAAGGCCTAGTAATTAACCCTTGACCGGGTGGCTCATGCCTTCCCAGATGCTTCAAACTTATGCTGGAGGGAATGCTCTTCTTGTAGCTCACTATTTAATATACGGTTGATATGCCCAAAAATATTGGTTTTCTGAACTGAGGTTTTTAACCTCTTATCACCCTTTGTGGTCTTCCTTTCACTCAGCATCCCTCTTGGCTCTCCTGAACATGGACCTCGGCCTATTCCCCAAAGAATTTAGAAGATTAATTTATCACACCCTTACAGCTGCACGTGTCTGCAGAGCGGCAAAATGGAAACTCCCTATTCTATTGCTTCTCACAGATCTGATTCACTGGATCTAATTCCCTTTGTAAAGATGCCACATCTTGTATTTCTGTGCTGTACATAATTCAAGAAAAAGTTTATTGGATCAAAAAAAAACCATGAAAATGGCACATTCTTTCATAGCGCCATTTTCAGGAACTTTACCCGCTCTTCCAGCGGCTCTGGTGGGGTTGGCACACTGGGTAATAGAGGGATTAATGCCAACTTTGTATTGAAAGCTGGTAAAACACTAGTCTGGTTGACATCTTTATTAACCTAAAACCCTCTGACGTAATCCACTGGGAACATCTTCAGCTCTGCTGTGTATCTCTGTGAACAGACACATGTCTGCCCACAGAGACTAATGGTGGGTTTACACGCCACGATATCGTTTCGATATCGCAACTCAATGGCGCGGGAGCGCGCAATTAGTGCACGTTCCTCCCGCATCGCATTGAGTGTTTACACGCTGCGATATCGTATTACAACGTCCGTGCGATGTCACCGCCTCCCAACCCAGGATCGCATAGTTAACATGGGAGTGAATGGGTGACGTATGAAATCGCATCGTAATTGGGCGTTTACACAGCACAATCGGCTCCAATCGCTATGCAATATCGGGGCATTGAATAGCACGCTCATTCGATCCCCGATATCGCATTGACATCGTTCCTGCATCGTATTGGACGTTCACACCATACAACGCAGGAACGATTTCGCCTCCGACGATTGAACCACGTGACTTTTGATTGAAATTGTACTGCGATATCGCGACGTGTAAACCCGCCATAAGAGACTCACACTGAGAATTGGCTGTGAGAAAGGTCATCTATGTTCACAGCTGAGCCGCGTCAGGTGTGAACTCAAATTACCCCATGAAGAGCATCACAGCACATGGAGCCCAGCCATAGAGTGCGCGCTTCTCTTGCTTACTTCAAGCTGTATACCATGTGCTGTCTTGCTGTTCATGGGGCTTCAATTCGCAGCGGGGAGGGAACAGAACATTTGGGCATCCCCACTCCAAAATTTATGTTTTTTTGGTTGCAGCAACATTGCTATAAAATGCAATAAAGATTGATCAAAATCCACCCAAAAATGATATTATTAGAAACGACAGCTCAAGATGCAAAAAAATAAACTGTCACATGGCCGCAGATCCAAAAAAATGAGGATGCTCTGGGTCGTGGAACATGGCGCACTACTTAGATACCAGTAAAGGTATACATATTTGTTATCTACGAACTCTTACCAACCCGAGGAATCACACCATCTCGTCACTTTTATTATAAAGTGATCATGAAAACCCAAAAAACAAAAGTGTAATTGCACTTTTTTCCCAATTTCACCTCACTTGGAATTTCTTTCCCATATTGCTGTACACTATATGGTACAATAAGCGATTGCATCTGAAGTACAACTCGTCTTGCAAAAAACAAGCCCTCATATATCTATACTGATGGAAAAGTAAAAAAGTTATGGCACTTGGAAGCAGGGGAGCAAAACACAAAAAACAAAAAATTCCCGGGTCATGAAGGGGTTAAATCCCGTATTTCGGAGATGTAGAAGAAAACTATAATGAAAGTGCTCAGCATAGAGCACAGGATAAATGTGAACTGATCAAAAATGTTCTGTACCCCAAATTGCCACCAAAACATTAAACTCAACCCACAAAAAAAGAAATCCCCACTTATCTATGTCATATGTTCATGGAAATATACCATATTATTTATATTATAAGACGCACTTTTATTTCCCCAGATTTTGGGGGAAAGTGGGGGATGCGTCGTATAATGCAAAACTACAATTTGTTGTGCGGTGGGGGAGGGGGGCCTCTGGAGCGGTGTTCGGGGGCTGGAGTGGGTTGGGAGCAGGCTGCAGCTGCAGGCTGTGGTCACGTGGGGCCGCTCATTAGGCTCATGTAATATTCACTGCATCCCACAGTCAATAAACAGCAGGAGAGCAGCGCATATCACAGGAGCCCAGGAGTGGGTCCGCAGCTCAGCAGCTGCAGCATCATGTGAATAGTCAGTGCTTTCCACACTTTCATTGCATGGAAAACACTGACTATACTGGTGATGTGATACTCACCTCGCTCCTCCGCTCCCTGCAGCTTGTGCCATCTCTGTGCTCTGCCGGCCGCCAGTCATGTGAGCATCTCTGCTGAGTGACATCATCACCGCGCACTGCTCACAGGATCAGATTCCGGTAGAAGCAGACAGTGGGGATGGTGCCACTACCAGCAGCAGGAAGTGGTCAGACAGGTGAGTATGCTAGTTTATTATTTTTTTAAGTGTGCACTCTGTTGGGTCTCTGTGTACAAACATGGGGGGTTTGTGCGAGCATTGGGGGATCTGTACCAGCATGGTGGTCTATGCCAAAATGGGGTAGACTGTGCAAGCATGGAGGGACTGTGCCAGCATGGGGGGGGGGTCTGTGCCAGCATTGGGTAGTCCCTTACAGCATGAAATAGACTGTGCCAACATGGGGAGCAGTGTGCCCGCATGGGGGCTCATGTGTACCAGCATGGGGACTGTGCCAGCATGGGGGGAAGATGGTCTGCCAGCATGGGGGCTCAGGTGCGCCATCATGGGGGCTATTTGTGCCAGCATGTGGAATATACCAGGATGAGGATTCATGTACCAGGATGGGGTGGACTGTGCCAGCATAGGGCGTCTGTGCCAGCGTAGGGGGGTTTGTTCCAGCATGGGGGATTGTGACAGCATGAATGAGACTGTGACAATATGGGGGCAGTGTGCCAGCATGGGGGCTAATGAGTACCAGCATGGAGGACTGTGCAGCATGGGGGCTCATGTGTGCCAGCATGGGGGGACAGTGTGCCAGCATGGGGGCTATGTGTACCAGCATGGGGGATATATATACCAGGATGAGAGGGGGTTCATGCAAAAGGATGGAGGACACATACATGATTTGTAAGACAGACACTGGCATTATAAGATATATCCCATTTAACATTATTTTTTATTTTTCTCTTTTCCTTCACCAAATTTGGGGGTGCGTCTTATAATCAGGTGCATCTTATAAAGCGAAAAATAGGTAGTTGACTTTCGTATTACTGCTAATGCAAGGCTCTGGAAAAGCGCTATGGCTCCTCCCCCCAAAAAACCCCAGCAAAATCTGGCCTCCCAAATCCAAATATCCCCTCTCCTGTGAGAGCTTAAACCACATCAAGCATTTACATGTTTGACATTGTTGTAGTGAGAAAGTCCACTTAATTTACGGACTGCGTGTCTCCAGAGGCATAACCTTGGCATAACATACTGGAAACTACAATGGCAGATTAGCAATTTTTACTCCGCATCATCCATTGCTGCTTGTTCCTGGTAAAAATCATCAGTTGAAATCATGTAGATATGTTCCCAAAGGGTTGCTATCTCCAAAATTGGGTCCCTTGAGGGGAATTCTGCTCTTTTGACACTTAGGGACTCTGTATATGAAGTAAACAAACTATTGTGCACACATTTGTACTCCAAGAGTTAAACATCACTCCATTCCTCGTGAGACTCGCCTTGTGCTTACGCAGTACAGTACAGTCACATGTAGGCTAGTGCCACGTTCATCAGAAATTATGTGACAAATGGTGATGCCAGTTTTACCCTTTCTTTGCGTGAAAATGTAGAATCTGGGACTAAATCTAAATTTTAGTGGTACAAATGTAATTACTTTTTCCACAACGCCCAATCATATAAAAGTCTCTGACACACCTATGGTGTCCATATGATCACTGCACCCCTAGATGAATTAATTGAGGGGGCGTAGTTTGTAAAATGAGGTCACTTATGGGGGTTCTGCTGTTCTGGTGCCTCGGTGGCTCTACCAATGTTCATGACACCGGAAAACCATAACTGCAACATCTGCACTACAATATGGTTTTTCCGTCCTTTCTGAGCTTCGAAAAATAGTTTTAGACGAAAAATGGGACATCGACTTGCTCAAGATGTAACAAATTGTTCTGTTCATTTTCTCGCTTTACCCCTTTGAAAATTAAAAACTGGAGCCAAGGACATATTTTAGTGGAAAAAAATGGTAATTTTCATTAACTATACCCCATGTTATACAATTCTACGAATTGCCTGAAGGTTACAAATGTTGACTAATAACGTATATTAAGTCATTGAGAGGTGTAAATTCCAAAATGGGGTCACTTGTGTGGGGTTTTCTACTGTTTTGGCACCTCAGGGACTCTTCGTATATATCATGGCGCCACAATTATTTCAAGCCAAAATGATACTCCTTCCCTTCCAAGCCCTGCTGTGCGCCCAAACAGTAGTTTCCCACCCCATGTCGGGTATTGGTGTATTCAGGAGAAATTGAACAAATTGCATGTTGAATTTTCTCCTGTTACCCTTGTAAAAATAAAAAAGTATTGAGGCTAAAGCAACACTTTTGTGGGAAAAATTTTATATTTTTTATTTTTACAACTCAACATTATAACATTTTGCAAAGCACCTGAGGATTCAAAGGGCTCACCATCCAAACAAGATTGAAAAATTGGGGTCACTTGTGGAAGGTTTCCATTATCAGGGGTTCTCCAAATGTGACATGACGTCCGGAAACAATTCCAGCTAATTTGTATTCCAAAACTCAAATGACTCAACTTCCCTCCCAAGCCACGCCATGTCCCAGACAGGGATTTTCCACCACATGTGGGATATCAGAATACTCAGGAAAAATAGTACAACAAATTGTATGGTGCATTTTCTCCGGTTACCCTTGGGAAAATAAAAATTTGGGCCCAAAGCCACATCTTCTGTGAAGTACTTGGAGGTTCAATGTGCTCAGCACACAGCTAGATAGATTCAGTAAGTGGTATAGCTTTCAAAGTGGGTCATTTGTGGAGAGTTTGAACTATTTAGACACATTAGGGGCTCTGGAAACGCAACATGATACATAACGCTTGCTATCGATTCCAGCCAATTTTTCTTTCCTAAAGTCTAATGGCGCATCTTACCTTCCTAACCCTGCACCGGAACAGTAGTTTTTCACCACATATGGAGAATTGAGTACTGCACCACTAAGGAGAAATTGCCCGCTGCATTTTCTGATGTTACCATTGCGAAAAATGCAACATTTTGGGCTAAAACAGCATTTTTGTGAGAAAATATATTTTATTTTTATGACAATGTTTTAAAATTGTGAAACACCTGGGGGAACAAGGGGCTCACCACACATTTAGCTACATTTCTCGAGGGGTGTAGTTTCCAAAATAGGTTTACTGGTGTCGTGTTTCCACAGTTTAGGCACATCACGGTCTCTGCAAATGTGATACGGAATCAGCGATTTCAGCCAATTTTGTGTTCCAAAAGTCAAATATCGCTCTTTTCCCTCTGAGCCCTACCCCGTGCACTCAAACAGAATCAACAGAAGTGGGTGTGCAACTTTTGTGGCCACTGAGGGCTCGTATATTTATGCCAAAAGGGCTAAATAACCATGGCCCTTCCAACCATGATAATAGCAGCCCCCAACTGTCTGATTTACCTTGGCTGGTTATCAAAAAATAAGGTCGAGTTCATGCCTTTTTAAAGAGTATTTTATTTAAATAATTAAAAAAAAACACCATGGGATCCTCTCTATTTTTTGACTGGAAGCCAAGGAAAAGCAGACAGCTGAGAGTTGCAGCCCACAGCTTTCTGTTTTATCTAAACTGGTTATCAAAACAGATGGGGCCACAATATAAAAAAAAGTATTCCATATCCACATGTTTGCATGGCAATTTTTTAATTTTCTAGTCCTTATTATCAGCATTTTAAAGCCATTTTTTCAGCACAGACGTCCTCCCTTGACTTCTATCGGGTTGAAGGTATGGGGTCAAGTTTGGGTAAACTAAATACTTTTTAAAGTCTGGCCAAAATCCACAATCCCAAAACATCGATGCTTCCACTCATAACTAGTCAACGTTTCTTTTTTTGAAGTCACATTATCTGTTGCTACAGCTGTAATATAAGCATTATATGCAATATGATCTGATCCCGAGTTGTCAATCTGTTCTGGATCGGAGTCCATGTGATATAGTTTGAATTTTCCTAATAAATATTATAGTATTTTAATACATGTAAAACATTAGTCATTCATATTTCAATAAAGTCTTCGCTTTGTTATCCAGATCTCCAGAATACAGAGATGGCTAATTCCACAGAGGAGTATGCTCTTACCGAGTATTTAAGTCTCCTGGTCTTCCCAATAATTCTTCTCATCCCCGGACTGTTGATACAGTCCTTTATTATAGGCGTCAATGTCAACGACTGGTGGAAAGGACGATCAGTGACTTCTGTTGACCACATTGTAATTTTTCTTGGGATTTCAAGGATGGGCGCCCAATTGGTTGTTACATTATACACATTACTGGCTGCATTCTTCCTGAGCAGCCAGGATTTAGATGCTTCTGCACTTATTATTGATGCAATTTATGCTTTTTTTATATATTTCAACATTTGGTTAACGACTTTACTCTCCATTGTCTTCTGTCTGAAGATCTCCAACCTCGGCACCAGACTGTTCCTGTATCTGAGGAGGATGATATTACCCAGGGCTGGACAATTCATTGTGGCCTCCGCACTTGTCTCTGGTATCATTTGTTTGACGTCTATGTCAGTTGCTTACAGTGCGTTAAAAACTGGTGGACTATACAATAATACTGTGGATGATATATTGCTTAGCCGCCTTACTAATTTGTATGCAATAACTTATTTTACTGGATCTTTTATTCCACTACTTTTCTATTACATCTCCTCCATCTTCCTCTTCGTTGTATTGTATCATCACACAGTAAAGATGAAGACGAGCAGTAATTTATCCATCAATCTGGAGGCATATTACTCAGCCATTAAATTTATATTTTTTACTTTTCTATATAATGCCGTATACTTCGCTTGTCTTTTGGCTTCTGCGTATTATTACTATATTAACTTCGTGTACGTTCCATGGCTTCATATTACTTTTGGATTTCTGCCGGTTTTCCATTCCTCCTACCTCATCTACATGATATCGAAACTCCGGATTCAAATGTTCAAATTTATCAGAATCTAATTGACTTACTACTCTAAAATTAATTACAAAGAACATACAATTAGTAGCTTAATAAGGTAAGTACATAGGATGTACCATCAATGTATGACAAGTGGGATCTTCATAGATCATCAGAATAAGGAGCAACATTTCTTCTCATTATCTATGCCCAATCTAGATATGGTTGTGACTGGTTCAGTGCAATGTAAAGGAGGAAATGAGGCTTAGTGGACCTAAAATATAAAAATAAACAAAAATAAACAAAAAAAGTCTACACATACATGGGACTTAGGGCCACGTCTCACACACAGATATCTGTGCAGACATTGTTCACAGATCTCTGGTTGCAGTGAAATCATGGACACATTGTTCTATTTTGTGGCCGTGTACAAATGTAACAATGTGTCCATGATTTCACTGCAACCAGAGATCTGTGAACAATGTCTGCACAATTATCTGTGTGTGTGACGTGGCCCTTACAAATAGACCACTTTGAATTTCTAGGAAGCCATCAGCTTCTTGGCAGTACTCCAGATATTCTGATTACCTGTCGGGCTTTCTTGCCCTCTTCCAAGAAGGCGTCCTCTGCTTCATTCATCTCCTTGTGTTTTTTGTCTCCTGCCTTAATAAATCCCATTCCACCTTCCAGTCCTCTTCTTGAGTATTCTACTAGGTCCTTTTGCTCCTCTTGCATCAAAGGTTGTGCTTCTTCTCCAGTTATTCCAGCAGGGCTCTTCAAGCTTCTGAATTAGGAAGTCCAGTTAACAACCCCTACTCATGACATGCTTCTCTGTTCCTGGTTGTGTTAAACTGGAGAATTGCTTTGGCTTCCTGCTGCCTTCTGCTCTCTCTCTCTAGGTAATGTAAGCTCTGCAAACACCAGAAGCTCTGCTTCTACTATTGAGTTTGTTCATCTGTAATCTGCAAGTGCTCAGGACTTTGTCCAGGACATTAGTATAACCGCTCCGTGCTTGTGTGTGAACTGTTCTCTAAAGACTATACTCCATTAACTGCTCTTCAGTATCGGGACTGTGTTTGCTCTAGGACTATACTATGTTGACTGCTCTTCAGTATCGGAACTGTGCTTGCTCTAGGACTATACTAAGTTAACTGCTCTTCAGTATCGGAACTGATTGCTCTAGGATTACACTATGTTAAGTTAACTGCTTTGCAGCACCTGAATTGAATTTGCTCTTAAAATACATTGTTCCATTAATCGGCTCTACAGTGTATGAACTGTGCTTAGATTATTTACTGCGGCTTGCCTTGCTGTGTTGATGAACAGTTGCTTCCGATATAAAAGATTATACTTAGTTTACTGCACCCCGCATTTGAACATTTTTCACGTATGTAAAATACAGATTTTTCACCTAAAGCACTTTGTCCCAGTCGTGTCTTTGCTCCCAAGCTAATAGATTCCTGAGATATCCGCTATAGTTCATTACATTTCTTCATTTCTAGATGGTTGTTTTAGGATTGTCTCCAGCCAAAAAGAAGTGGAGTGCTAAACATGCTGTATGTGACTTTTCCTTTTCAAGGTTAGTGGAGTTACTGGTTTAGCTATGTCATTGGTAAGTCAGCTATAGTCTAGGTAAAGGAGACATAACAGAGGACCCCTCACATTTTAATCCATCCTGACTAGAGATGAGCCACCACCCTAATGTTCGAATTTGATTCGGTTCGTCGAATGGGAGGTGTGTTCATCGAATGTTCGTCGAGCACCCTCGAACAAACTAAAACACTAGGGTGGTGGTCAATGTCAGTTCCGCAATGTATATACATACATTGCGGAACTGAAATAAAGTAAAATCAAGGGTTAAAAATAAAAAGAAATCGACACTCACCTCTCTAATCCATCCAGCGACACTTCCAGCACTGCCTACCTGTCGGAGATGTGATCCTGGCAGCGTTTCCCGGTGAAATGACGAGTTATCGCGATAACTCATCATGTGACGGGAAACCGCTGCTGAGATTATGACGTCTCCGCAGGTTCTACAGGCCCTCACTAGTAGTGAATAGTAGTGAGGATCTGTAGGACCTGCGGTGACGTCATAATCTCGGCAGTGGTTTCCCGTCACATGATGAGTTATCGCGAGAACTCGTCATTTCACAGGAAATGCTGCCGGGATCACATCTCCGACAGGTAGGCAGAGCTGGAAGCGTCGCTGGATGGATTAGAGAGGTGAGTGTCGATTTTTATTTATTTATTTATTTTTTTAACCCTTGATTTTACTTCATTTCAGTTCCGCAATGTATGTATATACCTTGCGCAACTGAAATCAAACTGAAATCGAACATCACCTCGAACTGCCAAATTTAGAGCAAATTGTTCTAATTCGACGAACGACTCGAACATCGACAAAACCAGCTCGAATTTGAGATTGGCGAACAATTTGAGTCGAACACCGCTCATCTTTATATCCTGACCCGTATCTATCACACATTGATTGCCCACCATATCTATTTATTTCATCTGTCTATTATAGAGAAAAAAGTATGATTATAATTATGAACCAAATTAGAAAACTGTTGGCGCTTTCTAACAAGCAAGTGTGAACACGACATATACTGCAACAAAGGAATAAACAGCTGCACTCTGAAATGCTAAGGTTTGCAAACAATGCATATAGCAACATGGACATGCATTACTGCTAAGGAAATACAAGTGATCATATTTATAATCCTGCTGTTGTAATTATTTATTTCTAACATTTTCCATTGTAATATAGTTGAATGTGTAACTTTGGGCTACGTCACACACATAGATCTCTGTGCAGATATTGTTCGCAGATCTCTGGTTACAGTGAAATCATGGACACATTGTTCCATTTTGTGGCTGTGTACAAATGTAACAATGTGTCCATGATTTCACTGCAACCAGGGATCTGCGAACAATATCTGCACAGATATCTGTGGTGTAACGTGGCCCTTTGTGTGATCTGAAACATGATTTTGAATAAAATATACTGAGAAGGCAAAGTTTTGCCAAAACATTTTAGGGTGTGGACATTTTTTTATATTTGAGGTTGCTAAACGGATAATGTGAGGATCCGGTGGTCTGCACTTATCATGTATATTGGGTTACTCGTGTTTTTACACGCTTTTTTGATGATGCAGCTTTTGGCATATCATATTTTAAATAAAGTTGCTTAGATTTTGATACTTCCTGGTTAGGGATGAGCGAGTATACTCGCTACTATTCGGTATTCACCGAATAATAGCGGTATTCGGTCTACTTGCTACTCTCCGAGTTTCTTATGTGTACTCGGGAGTAGTGAGTAGTCCTAATTCGTTCGCAGTGTATCTATGGATACACTGCGAAAGTAGCCTAAAAGTTGTTAAAAACTTGTTTCACTGGGGATCAGTGAAAAAGGGGTTATTTACAGGGATTATATACAGTCCTCCAGAGGTCGGTGGGATTGTAGCCATGATGGTATAGTCCCTGCAGGCAGGACTGGGACCTCCGGGGCAGAGGGGTGAGGAATGGACAGGATGCAGCATAGTTGGGACAGTTGGGAGGATAGGAAGAGTCTATAGAGGGGCATGGTGAGGGAGCAGAAAAAGGCAAACACGCAGAAGTCTCTTTACCTCTTACTGATGGTATCCAGGCAAATGGTCCCAAGCACTGACGGGTAGCTGGGCTGCACAATGCGGATCCCCAATATCCGGCTTCTGTTTCCTCTCTAGAACGAACTCCCAGCTGGAGCTGCCTGCTCCTGCTTCTGATCCTGCTTCTGGTCTCCCAGCCTTCAGTCCCACTTAGGTTGGTGGGGCGCTGAAGGGCTCCTCTGAGTCTCTGGCCTGTGCCTTCTCATGGCACCAGCACCAGAACCTTCCTGCAGCTCTTCTAGCATCTACACTCTGACTAACTCCGCCCCCAGCAGCAGTATTTATAGGGGATCCTGCCTAAGTGCAGCAGGTTGAGCTCCCCCCACTTTGACAGGGTGGAAGGTGTTGTTTGTAGTAGTACCTACTGTGGAAACCCAGCTGTGCAGCAGAGAGATATGTGTTTACCTGCAGGGCAGGGCGCCACAATTACCGATGCATTGATGAAGGCACCAGGAAGAGACAGGAACGTGACTCTGCGTGGAGTGGGTCATGTGACAGGGTGGGCTGATGTGACATTACACAGGCCGTGTCACATGACCCACTCCACACAGAGTATCTTCATGGAGCCTTCAGCAATGCATCGGTAACGTCAGGTGGGGGTGAGTACGGAGGTGGGCGAAGGGAGAGGACACAGCACAGGGTGAGAGGCATAAATGCAGGGTGATACATGGGGAGAGGCATAGAGGGACACGGGGGGGGATAAGCATAGACACAAAGGGAGAGGCAGAGAGACAGGGGGACACAGGGGGGAGGGAGAAGCAGAGAGACAGGGGGATACGGGAAGAGGCAGAGAGACAAGGGGACAAAGGGGGATAGGCATAGATGCAGGGGGACAAGGGGATAGGCATAGACACAGGAGAAGAGTCATAGACCCAGGGGGACACAGAGGAAGAAGCATACACGCAGGGGGACATGGGAGAGGCATAGACACAGGGGGAGAACACAAGGAGACAGGCATAGACACAGGGGGAGAGGCATAGACACAGGGGGATAGGAATAGATGCAGGGGGACACAGGGGAATAGGCATAGATGCAGCGGGACACAGGGGGAGAGGCATACACACTGGGGAGAGGTATAGATGCAGGGGGACACAGTGGGAGAAGCATAGATGCAGGGCAACACAGTGGGAGAGGCTGAGATGCAAGGGGACACAGGAAGATAGGCATAGACGCAAGGAGACAGAGGGGGAGAGGCAGAGAAATAGATTAACACGGGGATACAGAGACAGCACATGGGAGAGACAGCACACATGGGAAAGACAGAGCACACGGGAGAGACAGAGACAGTGCAGACGGGAGAGAAAGCAGAGACGGGGGAGTCAGCGCATACGGGGAAGGCAGAGACAGCACACACAGGGGAGACAGCACACATGGGGGAGACAGAACACATGGGTGAGAGGGAGTGGGCTATTTATAAGGATACACCTAAAAAAAATGGGAACAGTTGGTGATATCAACTTCCTGTTTGTGGCACATTAGTATATGGGAGGGGGAAAACCTTTCCAGATGGGTGATGACCATGGTGGCCATTTTAGAGTTGGTCATTTTGGATCCAACTTTATTTTTTTCAATGGGAAGAGGATCATGTGACACATCAAACGTATTGAGAATTTCATAAGATAAGCAATGGTGTGCTTGGTTTTAACATAGCTTTTTACTTTCATGAGTTATTTACAAGTTTATAACCACTTATAAAATGTGTTCAAAGTGCTGCCCATTGTGTTGGATTGTCAATTCAACCCTCTTCTCCCACTCTTGACACACTGATAGCAACACCGCAGAAGAAATTCTAGCACAGGCTTCCAGGATCCGCTGCTTCAAATGCTGCACATCTCATATCTCCAAAGCATAGACAATTGCCTTCAGATGAGGGATGAGGCAAACATTTTTGTGAATATGAAGACAACAAACAAAACCAGCGCTATTGGTCTGACACGAACCCACAGTGGATAGATCCCTCCAAGACTGCTGAAAAAACAAAAATTAATGGTATGGTGTGGTATATGGGGTACAAAGATAGTGGAGCCATTCTTCATCAATGGGGACCTCAATGCCACTGGATATCTGATTTGCTACATGATTCAGATATCCAATGGCATTGAGGTCTCCATTGATGAAGAATGGCCCCACTATCTTTGCACCCCAATACCACACCATACCATACATTTTTGTATTCCAACAGTCTTGGAGGGATCTAAAATTCTCAATATGTTTGATGTGTCACATGACCCTCTTCCCATTGAAAAAATAAAGTTGGATCCAAGATGGCCAACTTCAAAATGGCCGCCATGGTCCACCTTCCATATACTAATGTGCCACAAACAGGAAGTTGATATCACCAACCATTCCCATTTTATTTATACAAATGGCCCACCCTGTGAGTATATATATATATATATATATATAAGTATTAAACATGTCACCGATTTTCTAAGTAAATATACTTCTAAAGTTGCTATTGACATAAATTACTCACCAGATGTTGGGAACAACCCATTCAATCCACACAGGCAAAGAAATATTATTATAGATGTCCATAAAATTATGTGTGATATGAGAAATGACACAAGGAATAGGTAGCTCATGTGTCATGATAGGTTTTTACTTGGTCACTGCCTACACCAGGGTTAACCAGTGTGCCGTCAGGGAAATTTAGTGTCCCTGGATACAAACACTTGTCTATGTGTCGTTGGTTAAGTGGACGTTCCTAGTAACTGTGTTGGTCAGAGAATGGGTGATGTTACGGGACATGTGCTTGTGTAAGGCGGGAACAGCCCTCCGCTGCCGTGAGTTTGCGGAAAACCTCAGTGTCCACAAGCCTAAAAATCAACATTGCCAGGGTACACAGTGTGGAAATGTGGTTGTTTAGTGTTTGGACCTTTAGCTTGGTGGCTGGGCCTTTCTGCTTCTGCTCCAAGATATTGAGTAGTTACAGCTTAGTGTTGCGCTGGAAGTGGATGTATTTGCTGATGGTGTTTGTATATATACAATGACAGGTGCAGGTTGGGAGGCATTCACCTTCCCCTCTGTGCTGCTGTCCTCACTCTGCATGCCACCTTGCCAGGTTGGGTCAGTAACTTCATCATCCACTACCTTGTCTTCCACTTCCTTTCTAGTTTACCTTCTGGCTTAGAAAACACCAAAAAGGAAAGAGTTAAGGCTTTAATCATGCAAAATATAGTGCTGATTTATTTCATACACTGTAAAAAGGCCCAAGGGAGGTGGCTGTACTAAGTGAACAATGTCACTATGGGTGCAGGACAGCTGGGAAAACTGTTATCATTACTGCGCTATATTCATAATTATATGTTCTATGTACATGATAAACCTGTATGACTCCGTAATTGTAACAAGCAAGAAGAAGCAACAGTAATGAAAAGATAGCACAGAAACAGATGGACCAAATAAGACCTACAATACAGGGTTAAATGAAAGGCCACCTTCACACACAATTCCTAAAGTGACCCTTTGGTCAGATATACTACAAATATATGTGCATCACATACAGTGCTACTACTGTAAATAAGTTATATACGTGAAGCGCAAAAAGTACATACAGTACAGGTGGTACAGACAATCCATAGACTCATTGTTAGCATGGTCACAAAAGCCAAATGTTACCCAGGCTGGCGGCAGCCATCCGACAAGGTGCACAATGCAGGGAGGAACCCAGGTGAGTGGACCCCAATGGCGTTTCGTGGCCTGGGGAACCCAAAGGCCACTTCATCAGGTCTAAACTGTGCCCACCAGCTGTATCATGATGTAATTGGGGTTCCCGTAACCCCTCTATATATGCAGAGGTCCCCCTCATAGCTTATTCTCTCCCATGCTGTATATCAATGGCTCCTTAAAAAGTCCGGGGGGTCTGCTCTCTGTGGTCCTTGCTGCCCCCCTGCCTGGAATACCCGCCAAGCTCTATTGAAAGCGCTGCCCCTCCTGTGTCTGCATGTTGAGTGACAGGCACTACTATGGCGCGGGTCACTGTGCTCTATTGAAGCCTCACAGAACCCGTAGTCTCGCGACATTCTATTGCACAGGCACGAGACTTCACAAATATCACAAGTCTTCGGGTACTGTGCTGCTTCAAAGGAGTACAGTGACCCGCGCCACTGCGCAGGCGAGGGAGTGGTGTCTGTCACTCAACATGCAGACACAAGAGGGGCAGCGGTTTCAATAGAGCCGGGAGGGAATATTTCAGGCGGGGGGGGTGGCGACGACCAAATGCACCAGACCAGAGAGAAGGACCCCCAGACCTTTTCTGGGTCATTTACATACAGCACAGGAGAGAATAAAAGTTAACTTCTGAGGTGCAGGGGGACATCTGGGTGACCCGCCCCAGCGGGGGTACTCAGAGCTCGGGCACGGTGTCAGGGGGACACTATCAAGGTTGGCTGCACCCGAGTCTGTGGCCCTGGTCGGTGACTTCTTAAAATACAGTTTATATTAGGATAGTTTGTGATGCCACCTGTAGTACCTGGTGAGGGATCACCAGCGCCGCCACTGTCCTCCTGAGGGCGTTGAAATTGCGGCAATGGTGGTATAGCTTCCTACAGGTGAAGCTGGACCTCCGGGTACTTTACTGAAAATGAGCATCCAATGAATACACAGTTCACAGGTGACCCTTCGGGTGGCTGAAAGCAGATGCAAGGCGATTTGGACGTACCAGCGGCGTGCCTTAGTTAACGAACCCGTGTTATTTTTGCCCTGGGGGGGTAAGTCTCTTCCCAATCCCACTAAGGTAGTAATGGACATCCCCTCTCTCTCCCTCTCTGCTGCTTGGACCCCAACCTCTTGAGAACCGGGTGGATCGCTCCGTTTGTGGCAGGGTGCTGTGGCTGATAAACAGGCCGCAGCAACCGGTTGATGGCTTCGGAGGTGAACTCCGGCCGTTTCCTCAGATCCGGCTTTCTATGGTGGACTAGGGAAGCTCCCCGGAGTATGGTCGCTCCGCACTGTGGTTCCCCCTTTCTCTCTCGGGCCCAGACTCGCGCGTCAGGCATCCTCTCTCAAGGTCCCCTCAGGATCTCCTTTCATCTTCTCTCAGGTCTAGTCTGCAACTCACCTGTTCTGGACTTCTGACTCTCCTAACCCTCCCCCCGGGTGTGCTACCCCGGAATCAGTGTGGGAGTGCTGGATTCGGGTCCCTCCTTCCAACCGTCCATCCACTTACAGTTGGGATTATTACACTGCTTTTATGGGTGTAATACCCCGGTGTGACGCCTGACCAACGGGGCGCCATATAGGCACATAGATGGGTTACAGGAACCCCAATTACATCATGTTATAGTTAGTGGGCATAGGTTAACACACCCAAAGGTGGTGACAGGTTCCCTTTAAACTGCTCAGTATCCATACTATGCCACCTTCCTCAGACTGACCCCCCCAGTATATCACCTCACACTATGCCCTCCCCATTACAACTCCTCTTTTAACCCTGTTCATTTGGAGCGCTTAACTATTTGCCATCTTCTCTTCCTGTGCAGCATAGGAATGATATCAGCAGTAGGATCCATTGACCTTATCACGCAGCTGTACATTGTCTTAACTACGGAAGTGTTTCAATTATAATTTATTATAACTAAGAATTAAATGATGGATGCCAGCTTTTAACTGATATAACAAGACAGCTGTCTGTATAACATTTGGCTTTGAAAACAGCCACATCCCATTCGTGGAGAGAGGCAAAATGCTAAACCCAATACGCGGGGAGCGCCATCTTCTGGAGCTGTACCCAGCTCATCCAGGACCCTGGTGCATTGGCTCACTGGGTAATAAAGGGTTAGGGTCAGGTTTTTATTATCAGCTGGTCCTAAGCCCGAAATTCATGGGATCACGCCAATAGTAGACATGACCGCCATGAATTTCTATTAAAGTGTTAAAAGATTTTTTTCTCTGTGTTGTGTTTTTTTTATTAGAAAAAAATACAAAACAATACTTAGAGACTCCATCTTTATTAAGAAAATTATCTTCCGTCCGCCGTAGTCCAATCCAGTTTTGTTCTTTAGCTCAGCTACATCTCTGGTAGAGAACCTCTATCAGAGATGTAGCTGAGCTGTGCACTGGGTGGCCGTGGGAAAGCTCATGTGAGTTCATGCTGCACGATCTCACATGAACCCTGACAGCACCACGCGGCTAGTTCAAATGAACAGCTGATCTGCATCAACTGATACCTCAGCTGTTCATTTGAAATAACCAGCAGGAAAGCCGGCAGTGAAAAGACTTCACCGCCAGCATTCCTGTGCAATGCTGCGCTCCCCACTCCTTGATGCCCCCTCCCTGCTCACCCGCCGCATCTCTGCCCGATCCTAAGTTAGGACCGAGTGTGGAGTGCAGATCCAGGGAGCGGGGAGGGGGCACAAGGGAGCGGGGAGCGCAGCCCAGAACGGGAAAGCTGGCGGTGAAGTATTCTCACCGCCAGCATCCTCGCCCAAGCCCTGCGCTCCCCGCTCCCTTGTGCTGCGCTCCCCGCCCGGTCCTAGCTCAGGATCGGAGTGGGACTCGGCGGGAGGCGTGGAGGATCGGGATGGGAGGCAGAGGATCGGGCTGAATGATTGTTTAAAAGTCGGAGACTTTTTACCGCTGGCTTTTAAACAATCATGCACCCATTTCAGCCTTTCCCTCAGCCCCCAGACCGCAGAGACATTACTCGCATTTCCCTTTGACTTACATTGTACTCGTTACTCCTAGTGTGTAATCACAAGGAAACTCATGGAGTAACGAGTAGCCCGCCCGAGTACCGTACTATTCGGCGAGTACCGAATAGTAACGAGTATACTCGCTCATCCCTAAGGGCCGCTTTACACACACAAACTTCTGTGTCCAACTTCTGAGCAGATCTCTGGTTTCAGTGAAATCATGGACACATTGTTCATTTGTACACAGCCACAAAATAGAACAATGTGTCCATGATTTCACTGCAACCAGAGATCTGTTCAGAAGTTGGACACAGAAGTTGGTGTGTGTAAAGCTGCCCTAACAGTGACTGCACCAGCAGAATAGTGAGTGCAGCTCTGGAGTACAATACAGGAAGGAGGTAACTCAGGATCAGTAATGTAATGTATGTACACAGTGACTGCACCAGCAGAATAGTGAGTGCAGCTCTGCAGTATAATATAAGAGGTAATTCAGGATCAGTAATGTAATGTATGTACACAGTGACTGCACCAGCAGAATAGTGAGTGCAGCTCTGGAGTATAATACAGGAGGTAACTCAGGATCAGTAATGTAATGTATGTACACAGTGACTGCACCAGCAGAATAGTGAGTGCAGCTCTGGAGGATAATACAGGAGGTAACTCAGGATCAGTAATGTAATGTATGTACACAGTGACTGCACCAGCAGAATAGTGAGTGCAGCTCTGCAGTATAATATAAGAGGTAATTCAGGATCAGTAATGTAATGTATGTACACAGTGACTGCACCAGCAGAATAGTGAGTGCAGCTCTGGAGTATAATACAGGAGGTAACTCAGGATCAGTAATGTAATGTATGTACACAGTGACTGCACCAGCAGAATAGTGAGTGCAGCTCTGGAGTATAATACAGGAGGTAACTCAGGATCAGTAATGTAATGTATGTACACAGTGACTGCACCAGCAGAATAGTGAGTGCAGCTCTGGAGGATAATACAGGAGGTAACTCAGGATCAGTAATGTAATGTATGTACACAGTGACTGCACCAGCAGAATAGTGAGTGCAGCTCTGGAGTATAATACAGGAGGTAACTCAGGATCAGTAATGTAATGTATGTACACAGTGACTGCACCAGCAGAATAGTGAGTGCAGCTCTGGAGGATAATACAGGAGGTAACTCAGGATCAGTAATGTAATGTATGTACACAGTGACTGCACCAGCAGAATAGTGAGTGCAGCTCTGGAGTATAATACAGGAGGTAACTCAGGATCAGTAATGTAATGTATGTACACAGTGACTGCACCAGGAGAATAGTGAGTGCAGCTCTGGAGTATAATACAGGAGGTAACTCAGGATCAGTAATGTAATGTATGTACACAGTCACTACACCAGCAGAATAGTGAGTGCAGCTCTGGAGTATAATACAGGAGGTAACTCAGGATCAGTAATGTAATGTATGTACACAGTGACTGCACCAGGAGAATAGTGAGTGCAGCTCTGGAGTATAATACAGGAGGTAACTCAGGATCAGTAATGTAATGTATGTACACAGTCACTACACCAGCAGAATAGTGAGTGCAGCTCTGGAGTATAATACAGGAGGTAACTCAGGATCAGTAATGTAATGTATGTACACAGTCACTACACCAGCAGAATAGTGAGTGCAGCTCTGGAGTATAATGCTGGATGTAACCAGAAATCAGTGGATGATTAAAATTTATGTTCAAAGCATCCAAAAATGTGACCATGCTGTTTTGATTTTTCCTTTTCTAATGTGCCAGATGTAAAATGATCTTATGTTATGTGATCTTCTGTACTTTTGTATATCTGGAGTCTGTGATGTAATTTACATTTTCCCATTAAATATAGTAAAATTTGAATACATGGAAAAAATTCCTCATTAAACTTTGTGTAAAGCCTCGCTGTGTTACCTGGATCCTCATAGTTCTGGAGAGATGGATAATTCTACAGATAATGCTGTCATCCAGAATCTGGGTCTCTTAGTCCCAGCAATAATTGCCCTCATTCCCGGACTGGTGATCCATTCCTTTATTATAGGAGTCAATGTCAACGACTGGAGGAAAGGACGATCGGTGACTTCTGTTGACCTCATTGTGACTTCTCTGGTGATTGTGAGGATGTGCGCTCAGGTTATTGCTATTATATATTTGCTTGAGGTTGGACTCTCTTCCATTACTCTAAGCTCTCATGTAACTCAACTTTTCATAAGTCGAGTTTTTGCCCTTTTTATTTATTCCAATAACTGGTTGGTGACTCTGGTCTCTATTCTCTTCTGTTTGAAGAGTTGGGGTCTTTGCACCAGGATGTTCCTGTGTCTGAGACAAATGATTTTACATGGGACTGCTCATTTCTTTGTTGGCTCAGCACTCATGTCTGTTTTCGATTGTTTGCCGTACTTGTTAATATCTCGCTCTGAGGTGGACAATGGGGAACATTTAATACAACCATGGCAGATCAAGCCAAAGAGTGCAAATATATTAATTCTATGTATAATTTTACTATACAAACCTCCATCCCCTCCATCCATTCTCCTCTTCTCATTGTATCATCACACAGTAAGGATGAAGATGAGCAGTAACTTATCCATCAATCTGGAGACATATTACTCATTGCTGAAGTTTGTGTCCTTTACTTTCTCATATAACACTGTATATTATGTCGGTCATTGTATTTGTGTTGCATATTACTATATTTTCTGTGCTTACCCTAGATGGCTTGGCGTTGTGTTGGATTGTATGCCGGTTTTAAATTCTTCCTCCCTATTATACAAAGCCGTATTCTGTGGTCAGATGTGTAAATTCTGCAGAATCCTAATTGATTCCTTATTCCAAAGAAAAGATCCAAAACTTGGAGAGAACATACAAGTAGTAGTCCAGTAGGATGAACCATGACTGTAGGATAAGTGTGGATTCAGTACTTCCAATAGTCATCAGAATAAAGGCACCTTGACCTCACCAGAATATCATGATTCAGGATTGAATTCGGCAACCCTGTGCTGTGTGATGGGCTTCCTTCTACACAAAGCCACATCACATTCTGATTGTCTTTTACCCTTGTTTCATTGCTTTTGGTCACCAGGTGTTTTCATTTATTCATTTAGTTTGCCCTATCACATTGCAGATGCGGCTGTTTATACCTTCTCCTTGCTGGTCTTCATTGCTGGTTATACTTCTAAGTGGATCCTGCTGGGAGTTCCAGTCTCATTGTGAAGAGTTGATGCTTGGCAGTAGAGACTAGGGTTTAATTTCTTTTGCTGTCACATCTATCTTTCCTAGAATGCTGGATCCAGTGGTCAAAAAAGCAAGATTTATTTTTTTAATTCAAAAAAATGTATTGAATACATATTAAAAAATGGTAGTGTGCAGACGGCCAGAGCTAGACATTAGTAATTCAAATTGTTTTATTTGGTTTTTACAAATTATGAAAATTAAAGTTGGTTTGTCTTAGCATACAAAGTCATTAGAGCACAAGTCTTTTAATGAGGTTGCATAGTTTAACTATCTTTGTTTTAAAGAAAAGAAAGTTAATAAACAATGAACAAAACATAACAGACAGCAAGAATGACATGAGAATCAGTCATCCACCATTACGATGATGTTTTATGGTTGCAGTATATCTTAGCACCACTTCTATCTATACCGAAGAGATTTAGTTTTATTGTCCTCAATTACTTTAGTTCTAAGTGAACATGTTGTCCATGCCAATGGGTTTAGGGTCAACTGGAGTAAAGGTTATTTCCGGAAGAAGAAATCCAGCGAACCAATCCCCGCGAGCAGAACGCAGCACTCCACCGCAAACAAAACACCCAAAAACAGGCAAGGCAGTGTGCACGGCCTCTGTACCATGCCCCCGAAGCCTCAACTCACAATAAAACACTGCACTCCACCCACGGAGATCGGCCTGCCTGACCCCACCCCCTCTACTATGTTTACAGCCCAGAACCAGGGCTGATCTGTGCAGATCCAATCCTCAGGAGCCAGGACTTTTATTGTCAGTGAGCTGCTCCCAACCCATTCCCCCCCAACTTCCTCCAAAGGTTCTTATCAAGTCCAACCTCTTTATACTATATTTGTCTTGTGTATTGTTTCTGAGCGAGAAACAAAATTTCAGGGTGTTATGAGTAGTTATCTTTTCTATGAGTTCTTGGGTATTGGATACGTATGTCTGTTTCCAATAAAATGCACTTATGAGTCTTGATGTCAAGAAAACATGTGCCAAAAGTGGCCTTTCACACTCGGGAACATCATCTATATTCAGAAAGAGTAATGCCAGTTCAGGGGCCAGAGTAATTTTTAAACTAGATTCTGAACTGCATTCCAGTATTTTTTAAGGCGCGAGCAAGACCTAAAGATTATGGACAATGTTCCCTACCGAACCACAGTTTCTTCAGCGTTTGTCAGAGTTACTCAGATCTATCATGTGAAGTTGCAGTGGCGTTAGGTACAACCTTGCTAATGTATTATACTTTGATTCAATCAGGGAAACACATGAGATGGTCTTATAGATAATCGTCATACTTTTATGGAATTTATCTTCATCTATTTCGTCTGTCCGATTTAAATCTTTCTGCCATGCCAATAAATATTTTAGTCTAGTTACAAGGGTATCCTGATTTAATATTTGATATGTGTTACAGGTCTTCCATAGATTATTATTTCCAAGTTGTGAGAAAAAATTAACAATGTTGCTTTATAGGTTGAAGTTAAAGTTATTACTCTTAATCACTGTTTCAACTAAATTCCAAGTTTTTCACTCCAAATCTGGATGTCTTAATTGATCTTGCAATACCTTGAAAGGATTAAGACTAGGGATGAGCGAGTATACTCGCTACTATTCGGTATTCACCGAATAGTAGCAGTATTCGGGCTACTCGCTACTCTCCAAGTACTTATGAGTACTCAGAAGTAGCGAGCAGTTCTAATACCTTCGCAGTGTATCTAGGGTTGTATTTGCCATTAGGCACTCGTAGGCACGTGCCTAGGGCAGCGCCATTCTCATAGGGGCGGCGTCTCAGCGTGTTTTTTTGTTTTTTTTCTGCCCTGTGTCGGCCGGTTCGTAAGCCCCGCCCCTCATACCCCCCTCCCCCTTCGTCGTCAGGCCCGGCCACCTCACCCAGCCTGCAGCAGCCGGAAGAGAGAAGGAGGGGGCCGGGCCGCCGCGGAGGAGACAGTGTTCCCGCAGAGGACCGGGCAGAGGCGGCACTGTCTGGCAGTGGCAGACTGGCAGCACATCGCCCCAGCTTTGAGTCGGCGCCGGGACGACGCCGGTATGTATTGTGCCACTGCCAGTCACCTCACCGTGCATCGAGGATGGCGGAGAGGGAGCAGGAGGAAATCCACAGAGGCCCGGGCGGGCGGCAGCACATTCCCGCGACAGCCAGGCAGCGGCTGGGCTCAGCTATGTGTGAGTCAGCGGCGCCGCCGCCCACCAGCCATGTGTGTAGCGTAGGTGCAGCATGGGCCAAGGCAGGGGGCATCCATCATCATGCTGCATGCATCAGATTCATGATGCATGATCATTGATGGCAGATAGGTGGGGCAGATGTGGGCACACTTGCCCCCATGCTGGCACACTTGCCCCCATGCTGGCATACTAGCCCCCATGCTGGCACACTAGCCCCCATGCTGGCACACTAGCCCCCATGCTGGCACACTAGCCCCCATGCTGGCACACTGCCCCCAATGCTGGCCCACTGCTCCCCATGCTGGCTCACTTGCCCCCATGCTGGCTCACTTGCCCCCATGCTGGCCCACTTGCCCCCATGCTGGCCCACTTGCCCCCATGCTGGCCCACTTGCCCCCATGCTGGCACACTACCTGGAGGATAGAGGAGCAGCAGGAGGGACAGAGGAGAGGAGGACAGGGGTGCAGGAGGACAGAGGAGAGGAGGACGGGGGTGCAGGAGGGACAGAGGAGAGCAGGATGGGGGTGCAGGAGGGACAGAGGAGAGCAGGACGGGGGTGCAGGAGGGACAGAGGGAGAGAAGGACGGGGGTGCAGGAGGACAGAGGAGAGCAGGACCGAGGGTGCAGGAGGGACAGAGGAGAGGAGGACGGGGGTGCAGGAGGGACAGAGGAGAGGAGGACGGGGTTGCAGCATGGACAGAGGAGAGGAGGACGGGGGTGCAGGAGGGCCAGAGGAGAAGAGGACGGGGGTGCAGGAGGGACAGAGGAGAGGAGGACTGGGGTGCAGGAGGGACAGAGGAGAGGAGGACGGGGGTGCAGGAGGGACAGAGGAGAGCAGGACGGGGGTGCAGAAGGGGCAGAGGAGAGGAGAAGGGGGGGGGAACAGGAGGATAGAGGAGCAGCAGGAGGGACAGAGGAGAGGAGGACGGGGTGCAGGAGGACAGAGGAGAGGAAGACGGAGGTGCAGGAGGACAGAGGAGAGCAGGACAGGGGTGCAGGAGGACAGAGGAGAGCAGGACGGGGGTGCAGGAGAACAGAGGAGAGCAGGACATTGGGTGCAGGAGGACAGAGGAGAGGAGGACAGGGGTGCAGGAGGGGCAGAGGAGAGAAGGACGGGGTGCAGGAGGGACAGAGGAGAGGAGGACGGGGGGGTGCAGGAGGGACAGAGGAGAGGAGGACGGGGGGTGCAGGAGGGACAGAGGGACAGAGGAGAGAAGGACGGGGGTGCAGGAGGGACAGAGGAGAGCAGGACGGGGGTGCAGGAGGACAGAGGAGATCAGGACGGGGGTGCAGGAGAGGGGCAGAGGAGAGGAGAAGGGGGGGAGCAGGAGGATAGAGGAGCAGCAGGAGGGACAGAGGAGAGGAGGACGGGGGTGCAGGAAGACAGAGGAGAGGAGGATGGGGTTGCAGGAGGATAGATGAGGGGCAGAGGAGAGGAGGATGGAGGTGCAGGAGGACCGGAGCAGCAGGAGGGACAGAGGAGAGAAGGACGGGGGTGCAGGAGGACTGGGGCTGTGGCTGGCGCTGTGTGTGGTGATAATGGCGGCTGTACCGTGTGTCTGCCTCCATGCAGCTGCTGCCACCTTCCTGAATTGGCAGGGTGTGGCATGCCGGGAGTTGTAGTTCTCCTACCTGCCTGTCCTATATGATTTCTGGGCATGTGTTGGGTGCTGAGTGTTGTTGTTCTTCCAGGTGGGCTCAGTGTTGTCCCGCCGCCCGTCTGTGGCCTGTCTGTCTCTTCTGGGATGTCCTCAGCTCTGTGCATAGACAGTGTACCACCATATCCTCAACTCCGTGCTGTGCACAGTGTACCACCATGTCCTCATCTCCGTGCTGTGCACACAGTGTACCACCATGTCCCCAGCTCTGTGCTGTGCACAGTGTACCACCATATCCCCAGCTTCGTGCTGTGCACAGTGTACCACCATGTCCTCAGCTCCGTCCAGTGAACAGACAGTGTACCACCATCTCCCCAGCTCCGTGCTGTGCACAGTGTACCACCATGTCCTCAGCTTCGTGCTGTGCACAGACAGTGTACCGTACACTGTCTGTGCACAGCATGGAGCTGAGGACAGGGTGGTACACTGTGCACAGCATGGAGCTGAGGACATGGTGGTACACTGTCTGTGCACAGCACAGAGCTGAGGACATGGTGGTACACTGTGCACAGCACAGAGCTGGGGATATGGTGGTACACTGTGCACAGCACGGAGCTGGGGATATGGTGGTACACTGTGCACAGCACGGAGCTGAGGACATGGTGGTACACTGTCTGTGCACAGCACAGAGTTGAGGACATGGTGCTACACTGTCTCCCGCCGCCTTAAAATCGGTATGTTTCTCATCAGGAGAGTCAGATGACTGTCATCGGTTTTTGGTCGATTTGGCATCCAACTGCTGTGCGAGTGTCCGACATTTCTCTCAGATCACATTCAGGAATCATCAGGAACATTTTACAGTGTTCTCAGTTACAGAGTGAGAATGTATCCGTGAAAAAAAACTGATGCCTCTCGGATGGTCCGTGTGATGTCAGTGTGCGGTATGTAATTTTGTCAGACCCTTAGACTTGCATTGGTGAGTCTTGGTGTGAATCGCATACTGTCGCAGAATGTTGCGACTTTTTTCTCATCCTGAATCTGGCTGAGGAAAAAGCGTCCGACACTCGTCAGTGCTCTCAGACATCGATTAACATTGGTCCGAGTGCAATGAGATAAAATCATACATTGCACTCGTCTGAGTTTCACGCCAATGTGTCCGTACCCTAATAATAGAATCCATATAGTAATCATACAATGTCTGTGGGACATGGTATGGGAAGGGTTTATGGCTCAGTTAGTACACTCCATACTTCTTGTTATTAACCAGTTAATGCTCTCTTGTCCACCGCAATGCAGTGTCAAAAGAGGAAGACAACGGGACAGGCAGCAACACGGCGTCAGAGAGCCCCTGACCTCGAAATACAATATCCTCAGCTCCTGGTATTGTGACATCATATTAAGAATAATATTTTTTTGCAGTTATGTTACACTATGAACTCCACAGCACTTTACATACATAATCAACACTGTCCCCATTGGGGCTCACAATGTAAACATCCTATCAGTATGTCTCTGCAGTGTGGTTGGACAAACCTTTTATATGTACTACATGATGAAATGTGGGGGTAGAAGCTACATGAAGCTTGGGGGGGAAGGCCACGACTGGGGGGAAGATCGTCCGTGACGGGGTGAGGGGCTGCAACGGGGGGGAGGAGCCATGATGGGGGGAGGGCTGCAACAGGGGGGAGGTGCCGTGACAGGGGAGGGGCCACAATGGGGGGAGGAGCCGTGATGGGGGGGGCGGCCACTGAGAGTGCCTAGGGCAGCAGGAACTCCAAATACGGCCCTGAGTGTATCTATAGATACACTGCGAAAGTAGCCTAAAAGTAATTAAAAGTTGTTAAAAAATAATAAACTTACATACTCACCTTCCGACGCCTGCAGCGGGACCGGCAGAGAAGACATCCGATCGCTGGAAAAGGACCTGTCACTACCAGCCACGTCACAACCACGTGATCACTAGCGGCCACCTGATTGGCCAATTTGCAAGGTCCTACATGTACTATCAGGACCTTGCAAACTAGCCAATCAGGTGGCCGCTAGCGATGATGTAGTTGTGACGTGGTGCCATCTGATTGGCCAGATCTCTACCGGCCATCTGATTGGCTGGTAGTGACGGGTCCTTGTCCAGCGATCGGATGTCTTCTCTGCTGGTCCCTGTGCAGGCGTCAGACAGGTGAGTATGTAAGTTTATCTATAGGTACACTGCGAAAGTATTCATACTCGCTATATTCGCAACGAGTAGCGAGTACCGATACATACTCGTTGTGAGTATAGCGAGCACGAATATTAAGGTACTTGCTCATCACTAATTAAGACCTTTCTCATTCAATATATCTGAGAGCTTGTTAATTCCCTTGCTCTTCCATAGTCGAAGTCTAATTCCCGGATTAAGATATAAAATGACCTCCACATCCATCCAATTGGGTGGTGTGGTTGCATAATGTTTTCTAGATTGAATGTAAAATCCTTCCATGCTTGAATAGTGGCCCTGATGGTGGCTACCCTAGGAAGTCACTACTTATTGTCGCATAGGTGCGCCACTACCAGGGTCCAAACAGTATTTTGAATTGTAAAATTCCTCCATCATTACCCAAGAAGGTTTATCCAAGCTTCACCTCCACTTCTAGCTAGTCTTAGGACGGTTTTACACTTGTGTATGAAACCGCAGCGTACCGGACGCAGCCAAATGCATGCGCACTGCGTTCTTACATATGTTTAACATGGGAACGCATAGTACCTGATTTTGACTGCGTTTGGCTGCGGTTGCACCCTCCGAATGCAACATGTTGCATTTTTTGTGCATTCGCAGGAGCTTGTTTTATCTGCAAGCTCCCACAAGCGCACAAACAATGCATGGGAGTCAATAGATCCACAGTGTCCTCCACATGACAGCGCAGGAAAATGCTGCCGATCTCTTTAAAATCTCTCCCAGTGGCCGCCGCTGATCTCCAGGGACAACAACGGCGGCCACCGTGACATCAGCTGGAGCAGCCGCTAATCTCCCGGTGATGTCGGCGGGGAAAAACAGCTGATCTGACAGCTGTTTAAATCTCCCGTGCAGACACTGAAGAGGTGATGTCAGCGCAGGAGATTTAAACAGCTGTCAGATCAGCTGTTTCTCCCCACCGACGCAGTCAGGAGATCAGCTGGAAGGAGGAGATGTCCTCCCCTGATCTCCACCTTCCAGCCGCCGAGACAGCTGATTGGCTGACCGGGCTGCATACTGATGTGAACGCATGAGGAAATTCTCCGCTGTGTTCACATCAGTGTGGCTGCATTTGCACTGTGTTTGCGTCTGCATGCCCTCCGCATGTAGACACAAATGCAAATGTGAAACCAGCCTTAATGCCTGTTGCCTGATAATACGCGGTGGTGTTAGGTAAGCCCAAACCTCCTCTTGACCTATGCTTTACAAGAATCGATCTTGCCGCTCGTGGTTTTAATTTGTTCCAGATAAACATTACAAGTTGGTTTTGTAGCTTTTGTAATAGAGAATTTTTTATTAGTAAGGGAATATTCGAAACATATATAGAGATGTTTAGGTAAAATTATCATTTTAAATGCATGGATCCTGCCCATCCAAGACATCCAAGACAGCTCTAATTTTGATAGATGTAAAATGTCTTTTTGAATAATGGTGTGTATGTCAGATACATTTCTGTAGAGTTCACTTTTCCTACTTAGGTATAACGCTATCAGAAAACCAGTCAAAATCAGCTTCACGTTTAAGAATTTTTAATAACTCTGGGTCAATGTTTTTGCAAAGAGCTTGTGTTTTTAAGGTCCATTTTATATAACGAGACACTGGAAAATTCTTGTATAGTTGATAATAAATTCCTGACCGAATTTTGTGGATCCGTAAGTAAAACTAGAATGTTGTCCAAACAAGGACGCCTTATATTGCCTATCATTTGCTGAGATGCCTCTAATATTACAATCCATTCTAATTTTCTCCACCAGGGGTTCAATAAAAATATCAAATAAAGATTGTGAGAGGGGGCACCACTGACGTGTTCCATTAGAAAAGCGTATTCTGTTGGATAGAAAATTATTAGACATTGTTTTGACTGTAGGGCTGGAGTACAGTGCTTTAATAATATTAACAATGTTACCTTTAACCCCTATCCGACCTATGACGTAGGAGGAGATCATGGGCTGGTAAGGGGTGTTTGATGTGAGCTCCGGCGCTGAGCTCATCAGCTGAGATGTCAGGGTAACAGCACCGATCGGATCTGGGATCCGATCAGCGCTGTTAACCCCTTGGATCCCGCTGTCAATCACTGACAGCGGGATCCAAGGCGGCCACGGCGGGGAACATGCTGTTCCCCGCCTGCTCCGGAGATCCCGCGATAGTATCGTGGGATCTCCAGTGCTCACGTGACAGCCCGGGGTCCTGGCTAGACCCTGGATGCTGTCACAGAGCAGTTCCATGTTGTGGTTGGCAGGTGCTGCCAACCACAACAGGTCCGCGATTCTGGGAGATGCAGGTGAGGGACAGTGTAAAAATAAGAATGAATAAAAAAATTAAGTTTTTTAAAACCTGTAAAAGAAATAAATATATAAAAGTTCAAATCGCCCCACTTTTCCCCCATCACAATAAAGGTATATATAAAAAAAAAAAATACACGTTTGATATAGCCGCGTTCAGAATCACCTGATCTATCATCCCATTAAATCCGTTAATGAGAGTCGTAAACTCCGTAACGGAAAAAATGGTCCAAACACCAAAGTTCCGTTTTTTTGGTCACCGCAACATTGCTATAAAATGCAATAACGGCCGATCAAAACTGCAGATCCCCCCAAAATGGTATTGTTAGAAACGTTAGCTCAAGACGCAAAAAATAAGCCATCACACAGCCCCAGATCCCGAAAAATGAGGGGGCTACGGGGCACAGAACATGGCACAAAAAGTCTGTTTTTTTTCTTTTTCAAACTGAATTTTTGTCACTACCTAGATACCAATAAAGGTATAAATGTTGGGTGTCTACGAACTCGTACCGATCCGAGGCATCACCCCGTCATGTCGGTTTTACCATATAGTGAACATGGTGACTAAAATACCTAAAAAACAAAGTATCATTGCACTTTTTTTTGCAATTTCACTGCATTTAGAATTTTTTTTGCAATTTCCCTGTACACTATATGGTAAAATAAATTATTGCATATGAAAGTACATCTCGTCCCGCAAAAAACAAGCCATCATGTGTCTATATTGACGGAAAAATAAAAAAACGTTATGGCTAGGGATGAGCGAGTATGCTTGTCACTACTCGATACTCGCACGAATATCTTGGAACTCGGGGGTACTCGGCGAGCACTGAGTTCCGCCAAGATGCTCGGACTCCACGCAAATAATTATCGATCTCACACAAATACACAGCTCCCTTCAGTGCACACAGTGAGCTGGCACCTCACAGAGAGCAGATTGATTGTTAGGGTCCCTCCGGGGGCCACAGCAAGGTGTTGTATGTTGCGACGATTTGAAAAATCCCACCCTCCCGCCCTTTTCCAAAACACTCGTTTTATGGCCGGAAGTCTGTGGGCGGAGCCTGTCACTAATTGACTTACATTGGGCCCGGTGCTCTGGCCGAGTACACGAGTATCTTGGGATGCTCGGCCAGAGCTTCGAGCACCCGAGCATTTTAATACTCGCTCATCTCTAGTTATGGCTCTTGGAGGCAGGGGAGCAAAAAACGAAGATGAAAAACGAAAATTCCCCGGTCATGAAGGGGTTAAACCCAAATTTTTCAAGCGTATGGAACAAAAAATTCCAGTGCACTCTCTCAAATGCTTTTTCAGCATCAAGAGCAATAAACAACATTAGGGTCCCTGACTTTTCTACGTGATTTAGGATATTTATTATTCTTCTAGTCGCGTCTTCAGTGCCTCTATTGGCTATAAAACCCACCTGATCTTTGTGAATCAATCTTGGAATTACAGCTTGGATTCTTGCAGTTCAAACTTCTCTTTTGAGCTTAATATCCGTATTCAATAATGAAATGGGCCTGTAGTCAGGGCCGTATTTATCACTAGGCACTAGAGGGCACGTGCCTGGGGCGGCAGATTGGGGGGGGGGGGGCGCCACCTAATGGTGACATTTTTTTTTTTTTCAATTTTTTTAAATGGCCTCCTCTGTCTTCCTCCAGATCTGTAAGTAATTCTGGAGTGTGTTTCTAGTGATGGGGGAGAAGGGGGGGGGTCTTAGGAGGGGGAGCGGACAGAGAGAGCTGCAGTGGAAGCCAGAGAGAAAGTGAAAGATAGGTGCTGAATGGTGGAGTGACAGTCCACAGGGGCTGTTGTGCAGTTATTCAACCAGAAGGCAGATTAAATACTGTGCACTGTGACTGGAGAGAATGAAGTCCGCCCTGAGGAGGAAGCTCTGTCCTCCAGTCTCTTTCCCTGCAGCTCCATCACACATCGTCCTGCAGAGTGTGAGTACAGAGCTCTGCACTAACGCTACTTGCTGGGAGGAGTCTCAGGACTGGTACCATTTCCCGTGGGAGGTGGCTGAGAGGGTCATTGGAGTCCAGGTGAAATGTCCTGCTCCATCTCTCATCTTCATGATATAATCCCTCCTATGTTCTGCAAACAGGACAGGGATCCTGGGTGCTGTAAGTTTAGCATGGTCTGATCCCTGACCTGTGTGATGGTGATGATGACCTGGTGGTGACAGAGGGCAATTTCATAGATGCACAGGTCCGTGACACTGGCCTGGTGCTCTGTCCCACCGCTCTGTTGTGCCCCTCTGCTGCGCCCCCTGTCATCCTGCTCTGCCCTGTCGCCCTGCTCTGCTCTGTCACCCTGCTCTGCTCTGTCACCCTGCTCTGCTTTGCCTCCCTGCTCTGCTTTGTCACCCTGCTCTGCCCTGTCACCTTACCCTGCTCAGCCTCGCCACCCTGCTCAGCCTCGCCACCCTGCTCAGCCTCGTCACCCTGCTCAGCCTCATCACCCTTCTCAGCCCCGCAATCCTGCTCTGCCCTTTCACCCTGCTCTGATCTGACCTATCACCCTGCTCTGCCTTGTCACCCTGTTCTGCTCTGCCCTGCCACTCTGCTCTGCCTTGTCACCTTGCTCTGCCCTGTTCTGTCACCCTGCACTGCCCCCTCAATCTGCTCTGCTCTACCCCATCACCCTGCTCTGCCTTGTCACCTTGCTCTGCTCTGTCACCTTGAATTGCCCCCTCAACCTGCTCTGCTCTACCCCATCACTCTGCTCTGTCCTGACAACCTGCTCTGCCATGTCACCCTGCTCTGCTCTGTCCGGTCACAATGCTCTTCTCTGTCCGGTCACCCTGCTCTGCTCTGTCCTGTCACCCTCCTCTGCTCTGTCCTGTCACACTCCTCTGCTCTGTCCTGTCACCCTCCTCTGTTCTGTCCTGTCACCCTCCTCTGCTCTGTCCTGTCACCCTCCTCTGCTCTGTCCTGTCACCCTGATCTGCTCTGTCCTGTCACCCTGCTCTGCCCCACCACTCCATTGTGCCCCTCTGCTGCACCCTGTCATCCTGCTCTGCCCTGTCATCCTGCTCTGCCCTGTCATCCTGCTCTGCCCTGTCATCCTGCTCTGCCCTGTCATCCCGCTCTGCCCTTTCATCCTGCTCTGCCCTGTCATCCTGCTCTGCCCTGTCATCCTGCTTTGCTCTGTCACCGTGCTTTGCTCTGTCACTGTGCTTTGCTCTGTCTCCCTGTTTTGCTCTGTCCCCCTGCTTTGCTCTGTCTCCCTGCTTTGCTCTGTCTCCCTGCTTTGCTCTGTCTCCCTGCTTTGCTCTGTCTCCCTGCTTTGCTCTGTCTTCCTGCTTTGCTTTGTCTCCCTGCTCTGCTTTGTCACCCTGCTCTGCCCTGTCACTTTACCCTGCTTGGCCTCGTCACCCTGCTCAGCCTTGTCATCCTGCTCAGCCCCATAATCCTGCTTTGCCCTTTCACCCTGCTCTGCCCTGTCACCCTGCTCTGCCCTGTCACCCTGCTCTGCTCTGCCCTGTTACTCCGCCCTGCCTTGTCACCCTGCTCTGCTCTGTTCTGTCACCCTGCACTGCCCCCTCAAACTGCTCTGCTCTACCCCGTCACTCTGCTCTACCTTGTCACCCTGCTCTGTGCTGACACCCTTCTCTGCCACGTCACCCTGCTCTGCTCTGTCCTATCACCCTGCTCTGCTCTATCCTGTCACCCTCCTCTGTTCTGTCCTGTCACCCTGCTCTACCCCCTCACCTTGCTCTGCTCTGCCCTGTCACCTTGCTCTGCCCCATCACCCTGCCCTGTTCTGTCCTGGCACCCTGCTCTACCCTGTCACCCTGATCTGCCCTATCACCTTGCGCCGCTCTGCCTCGTCACCCTGCTCTGCCTTGTCACCCTGCTCCGTCATGTCACCCAGCTCTGCTCTGTCATGTCACCCTGCTCTGCTCTGTCCTGTCACCCTGATCTACCCAGTCATCCTGTTCTGCTCTCTAACCATTCTTTGTTCTGTCCTTGTCACCCTGCTCTGCCCTGTCTTGTCACCCTACTCTACCCTGTCACCCTGCTCTGCTCTGTTCTGTTACCCTGCTCTGCCCCGTCACCGTGCTCTTCTCTGTCCTTTCACCCTTCTCTACCCTGTTACCCTGCTCTGCTCTGCCCTGTCATCCTGCACTGCCCCATCACCCTGCTCTTTCCTGTCACCCTGCTCTTCCCGCTCACCGTGCTCTGCTCTGTCCTATCACTCTGCTCTTCCCCGTCACCCTGTTCTGCTCTGCTCTGCCCTGTCACCCTGTTCTGTCCTGTTACCCTGCTCTGCCCCGTCACCCTGCTCTGCTCTGCCTGTCACCCTTCTCTACCCCATCACCCTGCTCTGCTCTGCCTTTCACCCTCAACTGCCCCATCACCCTACTCTGTCCTGTCACCCTGCTCTACCCCTCACCTTGTTCTGCTCTGCCCTGTCACCCTGCTCTGCCCTGTCACCCTGCTCTGCTCTGTCCTGTCACCCTGATCTGCTCTGTTACCCTGCTCTCCTCTGCCCCTTCACCCTGATGTGCTCTGCCCCTTCACCCTAATCTGCTCTGTCCTATCACCCTGATCTGCTCTGTCCTGTCACCCTGCTCTGCTCTGTCTGGTCACCCTGCTCTGCCCCGTCACCCTGTTCTGCTCTGTCCTGTCACCCTACTCTGCTCTGTCCTGTCATCCTGCTCTGCTCTGTCACCCTGCTCTGCTTCGTCACCCTACTCTGCCCTGTCACCTTGCTCTGCTCTGTCTTGTCACCCTACTCTACCCTGTCACTCTGCTCTGCTCTGTTCTGTTACACTGTTCTGCCCCATCACCCTGCTCTGCTCTGTCCTGTCGCCTTTCTGTACCCCACCACCCTGCTCTGCCCTGTCACCCTGTTCTGCCCTGTCATCCTGCTCTGCTCTGTCCTGTCACCCTGATCTGCTCTGTATCCATGT
This sequence comes from Allobates femoralis, assembly GCA_033576535.1. Classification (NCBI taxonomy): domain Eukaryota; kingdom Metazoa; phylum Chordata; class Amphibia; order Anura; family Aromobatidae; genus Allobates; species Allobates femoralis. Next base: position 20,424,773 of record JARQOC010000013.1, read on the forward strand.
TCTGCTCTGTCCTGTCACACTGCACTGCCCCTTCACCCTGATTTGCTTTGTCCTGTCACCCTGATCTGCTCTATTTCACCCTGCTCTGCTCTGTCCTGTCACCGTTCTCTACCCCATCACCCTGCTCTGCTCTGTCACCCTGCACTGCCCCATCACCCTGCTCTGTCCTGTCACCCTGCTCTGCCCCCTTACCTTGCTCTGCTCTGCCCTGTCACCCTGTTCTGCCCTGTCACCCTGCTCTGCTCTGTCCTGTCACCCTGATCTGCCCTGTCTCAATGCTCTGCTCTGTCCTGTCACACTGCACTGCCCCTTCACCCTGATCTGCATTGTCCTGTCATCCTGATCTGCTCTATTTCATCCTAGTCTGCTCTGTCCTGTCACCCTGCTCTGCCTTGTTACCCTACTGTGCCTCATCACCCTACTGTTTCACAGTCTTCTTCCTTTTTTGTAATAATGTCCCATCCTTGTCCTCATCTTGTAGTAATGTCCCATCTCGCTCCCCTTCTTGTAGTAATGTCAGCATCCTGGTCCTCATCTTTTCGTAATGTCCCTATCCTGCTCCCCTTGTAATAATGTCCCCATCTTCTAGTAATGCTCCATCCTTCTCCCCTACTTGTAGTAATGGCCCCATCCTGATCTCCTTCTTGTAGTAATGTCCCCATCCTTGATCAATTTTTGTAGTGATGTCCCCATCCTGATCCCCTTGTTGCAGTAATGTCCCTATCCTGCTTCCCTTGTAGTAATGTCGCCATCCTGATCACCCTTCTTGTAGTAATGTCTCAATTCCGGTCCTTATATTGTAGTAATGTCCCCATCCTGCTCCCATTCTTGTAGTAAAGTTTCAATATTGGATTACCCTAGTAATGTACTCATCTTGCATCACTTCTTGCAGTAATAATGCTTCTTCCTGACCCCCTTCTTTTAGTATTATAGCCATCGTGCTCTCCTTTTTTGCAGTAATAGTAATTGGAGAATGAACACACGCACACTTCTCACATGTCATCTGATGTCCACGGACCTTTTTATAAATGGATCCGTCATCAGTTAGCAGAGATAGGGGTGGGAGGAGCTGAACCTTGCTTCTGAGCATGCTCAATAAAGCAAAACTGATCCATTTCACGTATTCTTTTTTTTTCATGGATCTGTATGGATCCACGTTCCATAGACATCCATGTTACTTGACTCGGACAGTTACGGATCTGTTTCTGTCCATTGTTGTCAGTGATTTTCAAGGCAGCCTAAAATCGGAGCAGTCTCCAATTCTGGGTGCATGAAAAAAACTAACAAACGGATCAGTGACAAAACTGACAAACACAGAGGCCATATAGGAACAATCCGTGCCCATAGGATAACATGGGAGCCAAAACAGATTCATGGCTATCAGTTTTAAAACGGATATACACAGACCACAAATTATACAATATTAAACCTAAACTTGCCCACACATGACACCACCCCAATTAACAGGTAATGCAATATAGTGAGCCACAAAGAATCCAGTATATATTTCAATATGCAAATTTATTCAAAACAGCAAAGATAATATGTACAAAGAACAGTAAAGAACTAGTTACATACACAGTATACACCAACAGTGACGTACAGACCCCAGCCGTGGAGAAACCACAACTGAGGAGCAGTAGTAGGTCAAAGGAAGGGGGCCAATGAAAAGGTGCTACAAAATACCTATAATGTGACAGGTCCACTATCCTTACACCCTTCACACTTGCTAGAAGGAGAGATATATATGGATATTGCATGGGTCTATCAAACCAACAGATGTACTAAGGAGTACCACAACTCCTAGCATATGCCTACCAAATATATCATAACCAGGTATCTGGTCATAGAGAAGTCCCTACAAGTATATCAATCCCTCTCCCAAAAGGGAAATAGTATAGGTAACAAATCAACCCCCTAGAGCACCCACAGTCAGTACATAGAAGTCCAGAAGTCACAGGGCAGCAAGAGTATAGTCAAATCACAATGTATTGTACCAATTATCCAATGTATACATACCCTGTGCCATGTCTGACCGGGAGCTGGGGGGGGATAAGCACGCACCACAATGGCCCCTATGTGTCCTCAACGCGTTTCACCGCAACAATCGCGGCTTCGTCAGGAGGCACAAATTATACAATTGGAAGGCAGCCTGACATCATATGCCAACATCAGATGCTGGTCTTTAATTGGCTGGCAGCTGCGTTTGATGTAGCTGAGCCATAGAGCTTGTCTGTGGCACCTGGAATAAATAGCAAGTGTAGACCACAACGACCGCTAACGTCAAGGCGTCTATGGTGCCTGTGAGCAGCACAGTGAAGCCTCAGGGTCCACATTTGGGCTGCGTATTTGAAACCCATGATCTAAAGTGTATGTGAGCTGTTTGGGTATGTGCACACAATGTGTTTAAGACATCTACGAATCCTTTTAGTTATTCAGACAGAAGACAGTTTAAGACATGCTGACATCCTTTTCTTTTGTACTAAACCATGTTTTTATTTCCTTTCTTTTTTTAGCATCGTTTGCCCTCATTTTTTTTCTATTAAAATAGTTTTATTGCTAGTCAGTAACTTCCCAGTCCTGTCACCCCGTAAAACGGTTAGGTTACCTATTTGGTGTCTTTGAAAACGCAAAGCTGTTGAAAGAAGCCTAAAAGACTGAACATATAATCAGCAAGTGCAGACATTCATTCTTTTAGCATTTAACTAGCTCTTTTTAAGCGTATTACAGAGTAGATCTGCCTTAAATAGATGTTGTATGCATATACTCAATGTGACTGGTCAGTAAGGGGCGTGAGCACTTTAAGTGCCTAGGGCAGCATGAAGTCCCTGCCTGTAATTACCAACTAGGTCTTTATGTCCCTTTCCTTTGTAGAGCACCTGGGATTTTGGCTTCCTGTCATTCAGAATGTATATATGAAGTAGTTGCAATAGAATTAATCAATTTCCAACGGTTGAGAGATGATCTTAGTGCAATAAACTGGGACGATGTCCTGAGACATAAAAGTACACAGCACAAATGGGAGATGTTTATTAGCATCCTGAATAGGACCTGTGCACAATATATACCCTATGGTAATAAGCACGCTAGAAATAGGAGGAAACCACTATGGCTAAATAGGGCTGTATGGGGCGCAATACGTGACAAAAAGAAAGCATTTAGGGAGTTAAAGCAAGTAAGTAGTGATGAGGCATTAAATAAATACAGAAAACATTTGTAAAAAGCAAATCAAGACAGCAAAGATTGAGACAGAGAGACTCATTGCCAGAGAAAGTAAAAATAATCCCAAAATATTTTTTAACTACATAAATAGTAAGAAACTAAACAATGATGGTGTTGGCCCCTTTAAAAATAGTCTGAGTGAAATGGATGAGGATGAGGAAAAAGCCAATATGCTAAATGACTTTTTTTCAACATTATATACACAAGAAAATCCCACGACAGACAAGATGATCAGTGATAACAAAATCTCTCAATTAAATGTCACCTGCTTAGCCCAGCAGGAAGTATGGCATCGTCTAAAAATCACTAAAGTTGACAAATCCCCGGGCCCAGAGGGGATACAAACCAGAGTGCTGCAGGAATTAAGTACTGTCATAGATAGACCATTATTTTTAATATTTAAATTTAAAGATTCCATAATAACAGGGTCTGTACCACAGGACTGGCGTATAGCAAATGTGGTGCCAATATTCAAAAAGGGGACAAAAACTGAACTTGGAAATTATAGGCCAGTAAGCTTAACCTCTACTGTGGGTAAAATCCTAGAGGGTTTTCTAAGAGAAATTATACTGGAGTATCTGAAGAAAAATAACCTCTTGACCGAATATCAACATGGTTTTACGAGGGACCGTTCCTGTCAAACCAATCTGATAAGCTTCTATGAAGAAGTTCTGGACTGGACCAAAGAAATGCAGTGGACGTGGTGTATATGGACTTTTCAAAAGCTTTTGATACGGTGCACACAAAAGGTTGATACATAAAATGAGAGCAATGGGGATAGGGGAAAATGTGTAAGTGGGTTAAAAACTGGCTTAACAATAGGAAACAAAGGGTGGTCATTAATGGAACACACTCAGAATGGGTCACAGTTAACAGTGGGGTACCACAGGGGTCAGTGTTGGGCCCTCTTCTTTTTAATATATTTATTAATGACCTTGTATGGGGCATACAGAGTAGAATCTCAATATTTGCAGATGACACTAAACTCTGCAGGGTAATCAATACAGAGGAGGACAATTTTATATTACAGGAGGATTTATGTAAACTAGAAGCTTGGGCTGATAAATGGCAAATGAGCTTTAATGGGGATAAATGTAAGATCATGCACTTGGGCAGAGGAAACAAAAGGTATAATTATGTGCTTAATTGTAAAACACTGGGCAAAACTATCACTGAAAAAGACCTGGGTGTATGGGTAGATAACAAACTCACATTTAGTGGCCAGTGTCAGGCAGCTGCTGCAAAGGCAAATAAAATAATGGGATTCGTTAAAAGAGGCATAGATGCTCATGAGGAGAACATAATTTTACCTCTATACAAGTCACTAGTGCGACCACACTTAGAATACTGTGTACAATTCTGGTCTCCGGTGTATAAGAAAGACATAGGTGAACTAGAGCGGGTCCAGAGAAGAGCGACAAAAGTCATTAGAGGACTGAGGGTCTGCAATATCAAGACTAGTTATTAGAGTACTAATACTATATTCTTTGATAGGGCATTGATCCAGGGAATTGATAGGGCGTTGATCCAGGGAATTAGTCTGATTGCATATCTGCAGTCAGGAAGGAACTTTTTCCCCTAATGTGGAGCTAGTGTTGCCACATGGTTTTTTTTTGCCTTCCTCTGGATCAACATGTTAGGCTATCGGATGAACTAGATGGACTTAAAGTCTTCCTTCAACCTTAAAAACTATGTTACTATGTTACTTCTAGCCCTAAAATTTTATTGTGGACCTCATCTGATGGGTACAAAGTTGTGAACATTTCTAGTTCTTTAATGTTTGTTATTATCACTTTAGTTTCTTTTTATTTTCTATTTATTGAGTCTCCATTTAGTTCTATCAACTTTCCTCTTAGTATCACCTTGTGGGCAGGCCATAGTGTTGTCCTAGTAATATCTTCGGTATTGTTCTCTCTAAAATAATTATCTAGAGCAGTCTGGACCTCCTCCCTGTAATCTGGGTGTGAGAAAAGAATGAGAATGAATTAGCTCTCCATAGTTTAGTTGACATATAATTGTTTATAATCTCAAACATGTTGGGAGAACGGTTTGACCACGATCTTGGATGGATTGTTCCTTTTTTTACTTTGTTGGAGTATGTACACCTGAAACTGCTAAATCTATCGGTGAGACGGATTTGTGAGTATTTGAGTAATGCGTGTACTCTATGTATGAGGAATTTAAGCATCGGAATGTGTCGTACAACTCTTCTCTATTAAACCAATGGTCTAGACTAATGCCCGAACTTCTATCTTTATTGGAGGAATCTAAGTTTAAGTTTGGAATAGCATTCAAATCTCCAAATATTAGTAAAGGTCCTTTATGGCATTCCCTAACAACGTTAATTATTTTGTTTAAGGCTGCTTTCAGATTGCAATTTTCTTCCATCCATGGCTGTTGGATGTAAATCGGACAGCCACGGATCCGATTTGGCCCGTAAGTTATCCTATGGCCTAATTGCCATCCGATTTTGTGGGATCCGATTTGAGTCCGATTTTTTGCAGTACCCAAAATCGGAGACTGCTCCGATTTTAGGCACAGACAAAAATCGGATCCCACAAAATCGAATGGCAATTAGCCCAAATCCGATCCGATCCTCAGGTTTTAACATGGGGGCCTATGAGCGCATGCTCAGTGCACTAAAATTGCTCCTAACCCTCTAATTTCACTTCTGCAATGTATATACATACATTGCAGAAGTGAAATTAAGTAAAAGAAAGAGTTAAATTAAAAAAAACTGTATTCTCACCTATCGACGATCCACTGCTGCCTCCAGCAAGGTCCAGGTGCTTACAGGACCTGCGGTGATGTCACAACCCGGCAGCGTCATCGGGTCACATGACCACAGTTACCACAATAACTGCGGTCATGTGACCCGATCAGCTGATCGGCTTGTGACGTCACCACAGGTCCTATAAGCACCAGGACCTTGCTAGAGGCATCGGTGGATCACGGATAGGTGAGAATACAGATTTTTTTTATTTTTAACTCTTTCTTTTACTATATTTCACTTCCGCAATGTATATTATACATTGTGGAAGTGAAAGTGCCCCGCTGTGGCCGGATCCATGATGATCCCGGACATAGAATAGGTAACCCCCTGCGGTGTCCTTTCCTGTCTGTGGGATCCTACAAAAAGTAGTATCCCACGGACAGGAAAAAATATGCGATGTTAAAGCAGCATAAGAAAGTTATCTGCCCTTTATTAGGTGCATAGATGTTCATTAGAGTATACAAGTAATTATCAATCGCACACACCAAAATTAATAATCTACCCTCCGGGTCTTCTATGCATTGTATCTTTTCATAATTGACTGATTCTTTTATATTAAATGCAACACCTGCTTTCGTCTTCATATTGAAGGATAGTAGAATGTTCGAATATAATTTGTTGTCAAATTTTGGGACTTTATCTTTAGCAAATTTCGTTTCTTGTATTTCTATTATGTCTATATTTTGTTTTGATATTTCTCTCCAGTCTGTGAATCTCTTTTGGGGGCAGTTTAAGAAAGCTTACACCGTCATTATCACTAGATGCAAGAACCAGGCAGAAACAATAGAGTTTAAGGCTGGGGTCACACTTGATCAGTTATTGGCCTTGGATCCGGTATTGGCATCTTTTTTTGCACTTTTTCGTTCTAAGTCCAAAAACTGATGCCAAAACCTGATGCTGCACTCAAGTGTGACTGCAATGGTGTCAGTTTTTTTACTGGACCCAAAAAACGCTGCTAGCAGCATTTTCGGGTGCAGGAAAAAAACGGATCCGGTTTTTAGAGCATTCATTCATAGAGCATTCATTGTTCAGGGAAAAAATTACAAAGTCCAAAAAACATTCAGGTGCACAAGAGGCACTATTGGCACCCTAAAAATACCGGATCAGGTATTGAGTACAAAGGAAAAACTGATGGCCAAGTGTGAACCTAGCCTAAGATAGAATCCAAAGTCTATTCCTCCCAGGATAAACGCCGGGTTACACATACCGATGTTCCAGCGACCCGATCAATGATCCGACCGGACCGGGGTCGCTGGAACATCTGTATGTGATCGCTGGGGAGATGGCACACAGGCAGACTCACCAGCGATTCCCCAGCGATGCTCCGACACCCAACGGTCGCAGGGATCTGTCGGGTGTCTCGGGCGCAGCATGGAGATCGCTGGTCGTTGCCCCTGTCACACATGCCGATGCACGCGGGGCAGCGTGAGACCAACGATCAAAAAATGGTTCTGGCCATTCCGCAGCGACCAGCGATCAACGAGCTCATCTCTGGTCATTGCGGAATGTTACACGCAGCGACTTTGCTGGAGAGGTCGCTGCAATGTCACAAACACTGTGACGTTGCAGTGATATTGTAACCCGCCCTTAACAACTACCTCAACATCAAGATCTCACCGGCATTAGTGATACTACTCATTGGTATGGATAAACTACCCAAAGCACATAGATACTTAGTTATGCATATCCTTTTAACTACAAAAAATATCATAGCTGTGCATTGGAGAGATCTCCTTACCCCAACGATTCAAGAAATTAAGGTGAAGGTTACATCCCATAATTCCTATGAATTTTCCTTTGCTTTAAGGAATAATCTACAAACCAAGTACCAGTTTACATGGGAGAATTGGATCACTACCTTTGGCCCTAATCTAACCACCTCAGAGGCCTTGGTGCAAAACAAATAATACCTACTTGCTAGAGGTTCCACACTTACATAGATTAATGGACAAATTGAGAAATTAATGAGATAATAAAGAACGCTAAATCTCATTGAGTATGGGATTACATCCCTTCCTCACATTTTATTTTAATGCACTAGTTACATTAGACAACTAAGAAACCACTGGATCAATGTCTTTGTTATTAGTTCTCATTTTAGTTTTTAGTTTTCATTAGATTTTAGGATGATATACAGTATGTACATGTTATATAAGATGTATTACATTTGTACTCAAAATAATATATTCTCTATGTATCCTCTTATACTCCCTGATGGTACCTTTACACGCCGCTACTGGATGGTGGCAACAACCGGCTACTTCACGTGCACGAGCACGCACAAACGGTTGCAAACGGTAATTGCACCACCTTTACACGCCGCAACAAGGTGCGCTACGGTAGGTTACATCTATCTCTGGATACACCACCGGGTGTCTCAAGTTACCTTCTGCAGAGCACCTTACCTCATTTACACACCGCTACAACAAGCTAATATGGGCGGACTTGGTGCAGCAGGGACAGCACATAGGCGTGCCACAATTGTGGATTACGAGACGCTCGTACGATGATTGGACAATGCAATAGCATCATGATTGGCCAGCCAGCGCAAGAGGCTGATTAAGACATGACGCTCGAGCAATTGTGTAGTGTGACTGGTCAGCTCCTTAAATATGCCGCCCTATGCAGCGACAACCAATCGTAACGCAGGAGCTTCCTCCAATGATCGCTGAAGGGGGGTGGTTTCCCGGAGCCTGTGTCACGCCCCAGGTACATACCAGGTACATAGCATGGTGTCGAAACAACCCTTCTGTTCCTTCTTTACACGCCGATACAGGTCGCTACCATCGGCTGGGCAACCACCTGTTTTAGGGCAGTGCTCTGAAACAGGTGCCGCCACTGGCGGGTGGCTACAACCGTCTTCACACGCCGCTACCTCTGGTTGAATTGGCGGTGCAAGATACATTTCTCTCATGTACCCGGTTGTTGCCACCATCCAGTAGCGGCATGTAAAGGTACCATTAGGCTGCTTTCACATCAAGATTTTTTGGCATCAGTGGCTGTCTGTTGTAAAACTGACAGCCATGGATCCGTTTTGGCCTCCATGTATCACTATGGGCATGGATGTGATCAGATTGGTCCTTTAATGGCCTTTGATTGTGTCAGCTTTGTGATGGATCCAATTGTGTCAGATTTTTTGCCCGTCCCCAAAATTGGAGTCTGCTGCGATTTTGGTCAAATCAGACACAATCGGACAGGCACGGTTCCGATGCTGTCCACGGTAAATAACATGGGAGTCTATGGTCGTCGGATTCACTAAAAAAATCAGATCATTTCTTGGATCCGATTTAGTGCACCATGCATGTTAAGAATGATTTTTCCAGCTTCAAAGATACTAAAATCAGATCCGTCACAAAATCGGATTGGACACATAAGTAAAAACCAAGATCCACACGGACACTCCAAAATCTTGATGTGAAACCAGCCTTAACCCAACTTATGGATTTAGTTATTCATTTTGTATACTGATTTAATTTCTTCTGATTGTAATACATTGCGCTGTATAGTATTGTTACTTGATTATTTAATTAATTACTTGTATGTTTTAAGTTGGAAATTGTTTATTAAACACATATGAAATACAACTACCTCTATGGCACTTCTCAAATACAGCATAGACATATCTATTTACCCTTGACGGGTGCAGTTGGCATCACTGCCCCCCCAAGAGTCAGGCAGATTGATATAGTGCCAACGCCTATGACAAAACATGTGAGTAATAATCACCACCTCAATGAAAGATTGTTAAAAAATTAGGAGAAACCAAACTCAGTGTATGAATTCAGATTCCATCTGCAAATGTAAAAAAGAACAATACAGTTCCACGTCACTGAGCTGAATCAAATAACCTTAACTCCACATGTCAAGGAAGTACTAAAAATCTGTATATTTCATGAGCCAATGAAATCTTAACGGAACAGTATTACTAAAGGACTTTGAACAGGAAATGAGTTCTACTTATACAAGATTAGATCATCCCCATAAAGTAGGCTCTCTGTATACTCCAGCTGTGTCAATCATCACAGGACAACCAGTTACGGTATATATATTATTCATTCATTCATTCATTCCATGGTGCTGTACATGAGAAAAGGTTACATACAGACAAGTTATAAATACAATGAATAAAATGACAGACCGATACAGAGGGAGAGAGAGGACCCTGCCCTTGCGGGCTTACATTCTACAGGGCAATGGAGAGGGAGATAGTAGGTTGAGTCTGCTTGGGTGGTGGTGGAGCGACGGGTATAATGGTGCTGGAGTGCCAGGTCTAGTGGTAGTGGAGCGCCGGGTCCAGTAATGGTGAGGTGGCACTGTGGTCAGTCTGTAGGCTGTTCTGAAGAGATGGGTTTTCAGGTTCCGCTTGAAGGTTCCGAGTGTAGGGGACAGTCGGACGTTTTGCGGAGCAGAGTTACAGAAGATGGGGGATGCTCGGGCGAAGTCTTGCAGGCGGTTAGATGAGGAACATACAAGTGTGGAGGAGAAGAGGAGGTCCTGGGAGGATGGAAGATTACAAGTTGGATGATATCAGGAGATTAGTTCAGAGATATATGGGGGGATAGATTGTGGACGGCTTTGTAAGTCAATGTTAGTAGTTGAATTGGATACGCTGGTGAATTGGGAGTCAGTGGAGGGATTTGCAGAGGGGAGAAGTGGAAGAATAGCGAGGAGAGAGGTAGATTAGTCGGGCATCAGTGTTAAGGACAAATTGGAGAGGTGCAAGAGTGTTAGCAGGGAGGCCACAGAGGAGGAGGTTGCAGGAGTCGAGACAGGAGATTATGAGGGCATGAACTAGTAGTTTAGCAGATTGGGGGTTCAGGAAGGGACGGATTCTGGAAATATTTTTGAGTTGGAGGTGGCAAGGGCTTGGATGTGCGGTTTGAAGGACAAGGCAGAGTCAAGGGTTACTCTGAGGCAGCGGACTTCAGGTACAGGGCAAAGTGTGATGTCAATTATTGTGATAGATAAGTCTGGTACAGAAGGTGTGTTAACATTAGAGTAACTTAGCTTAACTAGACAAAGTAATGTAGAAGCAGATACCATTATGAAGCCACAACCTGTAGTCATAAAGACCGGGCAGAAGCAAGAGAGTCTGAAAGAACACTCTAAATACAATCCTCACAGTGCTACAATTCTTTCTATAGCGCCTCCTACATATATTTTAAATGAAAAAATGGCATACGGAAAGGTGGGGGTTTGTACAGATTTCCTCTCATACTTTATATGACTATTTTTTCTCTTATATTGATAAAAGATGGGGCTTTTCCTTCCTCTCCTCATCTCTCTTCTGCTGTAAATAGATTGATATAGTGGAAGGGGTAACTACCCCTAGACGGTTGTCTTAATAGCCTTGTAAATTTGTATATATTCCTTGTAAGGAGAAGGATGGTCTTTCATCCTCTCCCTACTACACTGTATATTTGGATTTCTTCTGATATTTTGTCTTGTTTTGTTCTTAGCAACAGGCTTGATAAAGACCAAGGTTTGGTCGAAACATTGCCAATCTGTATGTTGCTTCACTATACCTTTTTTCTAAATAAATATAGCAAACACAACTGAAGGAGTGTGCGACTTTGTTACTGCCTCCTACATATAGACTGTAGCGCAGTACATGTAAAGCAGATGCCCAAACAAGCTGGCACCTGCTCTCTATAGATATATGAGGGAAGGGAAGTGAGATATCTAGTGTGAGACCTTAAGATTCTAGAGTAAAGGTGTGTATATTTTTATATATATATATATATAGGCAAAGCAGTAAATAAACATAGACTATATGTAATTTGTATATAGTATGTGGGCTTGGGTTGTTTTCCAATTACAACCGTTGGTAAAGGAGCTCCCAGGGTATGTTCGTGATTAGTGATGGGCGAAACTCCCCCCTCCCCGATACTCGGTGTCATTCCAGAGCTGTCCTTGTGTGACCCGTGTCTCCCCAGTTACAATGCCGCAGATTGCACTCTTCCACCAATTACGCACTGAGCTGTCAGAAGATTGCACCAAAAACCATGAAATCCGTGGCAAAAACCACAGGAAAAACATCCTGGATAATGTGCTTGTTTTGGCCCAGGAGATGAAGAGGAACACCTAGGACACAATGCATGCAGTTTTAGGTCTAACTACACCAAAAAGCATGATATCTGTGGCAAAAACCGCAACGCTTTTGCAGACATGAGGTCACGGTCCAATGCATCAGTATCACTCGGCAAGGCCGCTCACTCACCGGAGAGTAGCACGCAGTTGCATGTATTTCTATGCAGCATGAGGCTACTGTCCACGGGGATGGCAGCTGTTCTGGGCAATTCCGAAGATGTTGAATGGAGTTAAGATCAGGGTTTTGTGCAGACCTATTAGGTTCTTGCATGAAAACTCTCCCAACATTGCCTTTATCGACTTTGCATGATAAAGCTATAACAGAAAAGGGTCTAACACAATATGTTCTCAGAAAGTTAGAAGCAATTGTCCAAAGTGTACTTGTGTGTAAAAGCGCTTCACCAAATGGTACATTTAAATTTGGTCAACACATTCAAATGCTCCTGGTATTTGCCAAATCTGAATTAGTCCATCAGACTGCTAGTGAAGTGGGATTTGTTAATAGAGAACCAAGGGAGTTCAGGTTCTAGGGGTTCAGCAGGACTTGTTTATAAAGTTGTGTTCTGCACCCAAACATTTACTAAACCTCATTGGAAATCACCGATTGGGCAGTTTTGATCTACGTCTCCACATATAGCCATCCATAAATAGAGAACTTCTGGGGAGGTAGGGTCGGTTTTCGATAATGTTAATTTTATCCCAAGTGTGAGTCATTCAAACACTGAGTGGCTTACACTGTGCCAAGCACCGAGTATATCCAAGTACACTAAAGAAAGGGGGAGCCAGCATCACTGCCTTAGGCCACTATGCAATACAAAAAAGGCAAATGCACATATTAATTCCTAACTGTACTTCAATGTAAAATGAAATTTTTAGCAAATAAGCAATTCTTTGAGCCATTTTGCAAACATCACAGCAAATCTCAATAGGGTGGTCCTACTAGATTTTTTTACTTACATTGTGTCACGTGGCCTCCTAAATATATTAAAAGCAGAACTGTGGTGCCCTTGTGGACTGGTCGTCACTAGATGGTGCAGTAGCCAGGATTGGTAAATCGGTCTCCCCACACACACACCCAACACAATCCCGATCCTAAGTCTAGAGACTCTATGCCCAGCAATGGGATAGCAGGAGGAGCCAGGTGGAGGATGGAAAGTTAGAGAAGAACCCGTTTAGAGGAGGTAACAATAGAACAAAAAGGACACAACACCAACGCAGTCGAGCAGTGAGGGAAACAAAAGGAGTCAGTAGAAAGAGAGACAAGAACATCACCGGACAGGACTGAGAGAACGCAGACCTGGCGGCCTGTGCCACCATTATTTTTTTCCGGGTCTCAGGCTGCAGACCCTAACCAGAGACAGAGGGAGGCCAGGTGTGCCCGAATCACCGGGGACATCAAGGGACTGGGTCAGAACCAGAGTGCCAGCTCTGCTGAAGTGGCCAGGACACTGTATGCTCCAACCATGAATCTCGGCGAGGTGTGGGGTCTTAATATCTCGTGGCTAAACCTCCTGCTCAGTGAAGAGAAGGCCATCATACTAAGGTTAGGGGACCTTGTAGGTCACCCAATGAAAGCCCGTGGCAGCTGGATCGTAGCTAGCGTGTGGACATTCCAAAAAGGCCCGAAAGAGGCATGAAAGGGCGTGACACAGACGAACCATCCTGGCTGCTTAGACCACACCGGAGCCGCTACTGTACTGTTTGTGTAACCATCTGTGAGAAAGAGAGTAAACCAGGTCAAAGCTCGAAGCTGTGCGAGACTGTGATTATTGTGCTTGCAAGGAGATAGACTGATTCTGTAATCCAGCGGCAAGAGGCTGCCTGTGTCTGTGAGCACCACACCCCTACGTGCAAGCATTTTCATAAACTTCATGGTTGCCCTGGGGACCAGGTCTTCCTGTGGAGGGCTCAGCATCCTCGTTGCTACTCCCATCATTCCCAGAGGTCCCGACTGCAGTGGCTGCTACCCATAGCTGCACACCACAGGTGGAGTCACGTTTATCCCTAAAAACTACCCCTTTTAATGACCACCAAAGATCACGGAGCTGGGTCTCAACGCTCATGACTCCCCCAGCAGAATTGGCGCCCGGTTCTTAGTACCCCACAGGTCTTATGGGCGATTCAACTTGGAGTTACAAACAGGATCTACCGACCTGGTAAAACCGGGTCATGTGCGCCTTATAGACTATGTATTTTGGGCTTCAACAATGGTGGCCCTGAAACACTGAAGCCTTGTGCTGGCAGACGGGCGTGCCACAGCCCCTCATCGTGGACCAGGCCAGCACCAGGTGTGAAAAAGTGCTCACACCCCTTCCACTCTCCAACAAATGGGAGAGTGGTTCCAGAGACTGTATAATCCTGCCCAAGGATGTGACTGCTGCCGATGAAGAATGGAGACACCCACGAAGGGAGGGAGGAGATATGAGAGACAACAGCACGAGGAGCAGGGAAAGTGGTGGGAGGCTATGAATTGAAGGAGCACACTCCCCTGGTTCCACGCCAGAAAGCCAGATACCAGGCTTGGATCTCACCTTTTTGGATGAGGATGCCCCGAGTTCACCGGAGGAAGATCAGGATCAAACGCATGAACTGGACCTGGATTGGATGCCCCTGCTGGGTCACCAACTCTGGCGGGCAGGAAACTGTAACTGTACAGCGGCAAGTGGCGCTAGGAGGGTCCCGGCACATGCAATCAATGAAGCAGGCTTGTCACATCGCCATTGGACTCGGTGGCCGGTGTTCCTGCCTCGGCCGCTGGGAGGAGCCGGATTCCTTCGGCTGGTGGCGCCGGTGACAGGAGGGCCTTGTCCTCATATGGAACTGCTCCCGCGACGTCTGCCTCTGTCGCTGAGCGCCGCTGTGTTTCCCCTCTGGGTGGTGTTGGTCGCAGAGGAGCGGGCCCTGCAGAGGTGTCCGTTAGGCGCAGCCTGCGTTCTTCTGTCAGAGGTGGTGTGGGTGGAGCCAGTCGTGCATCTCCATCTGGCCTGGATCTAGGGGCGGTCCGGATGAGGTCATCAGGTTGTGAGCTCCAGCTTATGGGAGGTAACCGCGCCCTTCAAATACATTGGAGCCTGTCTTGCAGGCCGCCAGATATAGTTTTGGTTCCCCAGTGATAGTGTGTGTTTAGTTTCGTGTCTGACCTGCCTGGATTTCTGACTCTGCCTCTGCCTATTGATTTTGTACCTCAGCTGCCCTCTTGGTTTTGCCCTTGACCTTTGCCTGGATTTTTGACTCTGCTACTGCCTGACGATTTTGTACCTTCGCTGCCCTCTCGGTTTTGACTCGGACATCTGACTTCGTTTTTCGGGTCTTGATTTTCCCTGGCGACCTCCCCGGCTCTGTTGCTCATATGGCAGCTACCCCCTGGGCTCCGCTGTAATTCCAGATCCCTGTATACAATGCTTAGGGAAAAAAGGTGTGCTGTAGTCCGCGCTGCCAGGATCACTCACTCCAATAAATACGAGTAGAAAATCTTCATCAAAACCTCCTTTATTCTCCTACGCGTTTCAGTGCCCTCCTGGCACCTTCATCAGGGATAACTCCACCCCACCACACTGATCTTATTTATAGCCACATTCATAGCCATGATTGGAGGGTGTTTCCAGCCATGTGATGTCAATAACGTCATCAAAACAGGGAGGACTCTGCATTTTGGCACAATTTATCACAAAAACCACTAAAAAACATACAAAACATAAATACAATATGACACAATCGATCTAAAAAATCCGATCCAATCATTAAAAAACTATGCCAAAAATCATGTGGAAATGCCTGTAAAACCATTGTTAAATACACAGCATGTAAGAGAGTAAAAAAAATAAATATAAGCATGCTTTCCTTTCCAGGGAATAGAACTCATGGGGTTCAGGCTCTTTCTGCTTAGGTCTTTTCTGATGTCCTGTGCCACCTCCAGATTATAATGTGTACTTGCAACATGTGTCATATAATCATGTAATTTTTGTTCTTGTTTGTTTTTCAGGTAAAACAGAGAAAGGGGGGAAATGATTATTTAATATAAAAATTTGTGAATATAAAAATATGTGAATATATGTAAAAAATTCTTTATTTGTATAAGATGTGAATGTTAAAAATTACATATGAATAAAATTGCCATAAGTAATAAAAGATAAAAACTACATATTCCTGTTTTAAAAAATTGATTAATAAAAATGGAAGATGATGTGATAATAAGCGTCTTATTTCAAATGTACTCAGGGATAATAAACTAGCTTAGTAAAAAGAATGATTTCCTTGGAGGAAAATGGAATAAGGGGAATGATTAGTCCATACCATGAATGTTCAAAGTTATTCTCAAGTGCCTGTGGAGCTACAATAGGTCGCTGGACTTCAGTGTCACCACAGCGAGTTCTATTCAATCCCGGGCCAGAAGACATACAGAAAACCACAAAATCAATATACATAATCTTTCTGTGCTGCTACAATCAAGAAGCACCGTTCTTCCCTTATTCTGGATGTTTTACACATAATTGTCCACCAGGTGGCACCTAATAGGAGGCTGTTGCTAGGTAACGCAACAGGCTGGTACCCAACTCCGTTATATCCAATTGTCCGCCAGCAGGGGCGCACCACCAGATTCTTAAAGAGAAAAAGAACACGCATATCTAGCTCTCAACTGTGCGAAACAGTCATTGTAAGTATATATGAGAAAGTGAATGGGAGATATTTTTCAATCTCCAATATTGTGATATCCTGTGTTTCATACTATAAGTGTGCAAAATGTAATATTACAGTGAACTTATAAAACCAGTGAATTATCTGTCTATGGGCAAATGTCAGTGTGCATTTTTTTCTTCCTTGCTTATGGAAGAGGGATGTCATCAGTGAATTGCAGCCCAATTTCAATTTTATCAACCTGCTGTGTTGACTTTATTGGTTACTCATATTAATTCAGATATCAAATTGAGTCCTCTAGGCTTGAGTGTACCTAATTTGTACATCCAAAACTTCTCCCGTCTTTTTAACATCTCAAATCTGTTTGGAATATGCTGTCCTATGTGGTCTATGGGCGTGATTCTTATCAGTGTGTGATCCCTATTGTGATGTGTATCAAAATGGTGTGAGACACCATGTGTTCTATAACCGTTTTTCACATTAGATCTGTGTTTATTGAGCCTCTCACTGAGGGATCTAATAGTCCTCCCCACATATTGCAAGTTACACGGGCACTCTAGAAGGTAGATATATATTTAGAGGTGCAGTCCATCTGGTGTTTTATTGCAAACGTTTCTTTATTACTGGATGATGTAAATGAGGTCCTTTGCTGGATGATACTACAGCATAAGCATTTCTTTCTCCCACATTTCTTGGTGCCTTTCTGCTGGTCTCCTCCATCACTGTCAGGTAGGATTTGTCTTAATCTGCTGGGTGCTATTTTTCCTTTCACATTAGGGGCTCTTCTGAACGTTATTCCTGGTTTATCTGCTATTACTTTGTTGAGTACAGGATCATTTTTGAGAATATGCCAATGTTTTTCTAAACAATTCCTTATCTTTTTGTGGCTTTTGTTGTAGGTAGTGATAAAGTTCAACTTGTGCTTATTCTCTTGCTTACTTTTCAATGTAGGTGCCAACAATTCTCCCTGTGGGACTTTCAAAAAATGCTCTTGTGCTCCATGTATTAAATCCATGGGGTAACCCTTCTCCATAAATCTCTTCACCAAGATACCTGATTGTGCTTCATAGTCCTGATTCAAAGAGCAGTTCTTCTTCATCCTTCTGAACTGGCTGGCAGGGATGTTGCTCAGCCATTTTTTATAATGCCCACTATTGAAGTCTATGTAGGAATTACGATCGGTGGGTTTGAAGAATGTTTTTGTGTATAATTCACCATTTGTGACAAATATATTTAGATCCAAAGAAATTTATATTATTATCGTTTATGGTGAACTCAAAATTAAAGCCCCAGTCGTTGTTTTCTATGTCATTCAGAAATTTAAAGACATCACCTTTATCCCTGTCCCATATAACGAATAGGTCGTCTATATATCTCCTGTATAGAACCAGGCCATTTTTTTGTTTATTCTCATATACATGAAATTTTTCGAATAGCCCCATGACCAGATTTGCATAGGAGCAAGCTGTTTTAGAGCCCATTGCAGTTCCGGACCTCTGGTGGTACATAATCTCACCGAATGTGAAAAAATTATTTTCAAGTATAAATCGCAGATTTTCTAGTAAGAATTCAATCTTGTCCATCCCCAGTGAGGGATCATTTTTCAAAAAATATTCAATACATAATAATCCCAATTCATGTCTGATATTTGTGTATAAAGATGTTACATCCATAGTAAGTAGTATATACGATTCCTTCCATTTTATATTTCTCAGCGAGTCAATCACATCAGTTGAATCCTTAGTGTAGCTGTCTAACGAAAAAACGTATTTCTGCAATTCTTTGTCTATAAGTTCCGCTATATTACTGCTCAGGGAACCTATGCCCGATATTATGGGGCGACCAGGGGGGTTTTCCAGATTTTTGTGGATTTTGGGTAGATGGTAGAAAAAAGGAATGGGAGGTTCCTTTTTGATCAAGAATTTTTTTATATCCAATGTGATGGTACCTTTTTCATATGCCTTAGTAATTCTATTGTTGTAGGATTTCACTAATTCGGGGTATGGATCTGTTTCTATACGCTCATAATGTTTTTCATCTGAGAGGAGTCTCAACGCCTCTTTCTCATAATCCTGCCTGTTTTGTATCACAATGGCTCCCCCTTTGTCCGCAGAGCGTATTGTTATCCCTTTGTTGTCTCTCAAATTTTTAAGGGCTATCCTCTCTCCTTTTGTTAAATTATCTTTTTTATCTTTCTTATTTCCACTTTTCTGTGTTAATTTTTCTTTCTTTAGTTCGTTTAGTAAGAGGTCCTGGAAGGTTTCTAGAGTGTGTCCCCTGCTCTCAAGGGGGTAAAATGTTGATTTCGCCCTTAATTTAGTATTTTTATGGGTGTCATTGTCTGATACAGGATTTATATTATCATCAGATTTCAGGATAAAATGCCTTTTGAGCGTCAATTTTCTGATGAACTGATGGACATCGATGAATAGATCAAAGTCCTCAAGATTATTAGTGGGGCAGAAACAAAGTCCTTTATTCAATAGTTTATTTTCCTCTTTCGTTAATTTATAGCTGGAGAGGTTTACTATATTGCTGGTGAGGTTTTTGTTCTTGTTTAGTCCTTGAAACTTATTCTCACTTTTTTGCGATCCCTTACCTCTACTTCCTCTTTTTTTCTTTTTCCTGTTATAGGGCTGAAGAAATTGGTTATCTCTTGGGCAAGGGGTTTGGCTGCTGATAAAAAAGGAACCACTCCATTGTTATTATTTTTGGAATTGTCCAAGACCACTCTCTTACTCGGACGAGAGTCTTCTATCTCTATGAGCTCAGTTTGAGGAACAGTCACCACAGTACTAGTTGAAATTTGGGAATTATGTATATTGTGCTCATTTACTTTAGTGTGTAATTTTCATGGTTGCCCTGGGGACCAGGTCTTCCTGTGGAGGGCTCAGCATCCTCGTTGCTACTCCCATCATCCCCAGAGGTCCCGACTGCAGGGGCTGCTACCCATAGCTGCACACCACAGGTGGAGTCACGTTTATCCCTAAAAACTACCCCTTTTAATGACCACCAAAGATCACGGAGCTGGGTCTCAACGCTCATGACTCCCCCAGCAGAATTGGCGCCCGGTTCTTAGTACCCCACAGGCCTTATGGGCGATTCAACTTGGAGTTACAAACAGGATCTACCGACCTGGTAAAACCGGGTCATGTGCGCCTTATAGACTATGTATTTTGGGCTTCAACAATGGTGGCCCTGAAACACTGAAGCCTTGTGCTGGCAGACGGGCGTGCCACAGCCCCTCATCGTGGACCAGGCCAGCACCAGGTGTGAAAAAGTGCTCACACCCCTTCCACTCTCCAACAAATGGGAGAGTGGTTCCAGAGACTGTATAATCCTGCCCAAGGATGTGACTGCTGCCGATGAAGAATGGAGACACCCATGAAGGGAGGGAGGAGATATGAGAGACAACAGCACGAGGAGCAGGGAAAGTGGTGGGAGGCTATGAATTGAAGGAGCACACTCCCCTGGTTCCACGCCAGAAAGCCAGATACCAGGCTTGGATCTCACCTTTTTGGATGAGGATGCCCCGAGTTCACCGGAGGAAGATCAGGATCAAACGCATGAACTGGACCTGGATTGGATGCCCCTGCTGGGTCACCAACTCTGGCGGGCAGGAAACTGTAACTGTACAGCGGCAAGTGGCACTAGGAGGGTCCCGGCACATGCAATCAATGAAGCAGGCTTGTCACATCGCCATTGGACTCGGTGGCCGGTGTTCCTGCCTCGGCCGCTGGGAGGAGCCGGATTCCTTCGGCTGGTGGCGCCGGTGACAGGAGGGCCTTGTCCTCATATGGAACTGCTCCCGCGACGTCTGCCTCTGTCGCTGAGCGCCGCTGTGTTTCCCCTCTGGGTGGTGTTGGTCGCAGAGGAGCGGGCCCTGCAGAGGTGTCCGTTAGGCGCAGCCTGCGTTCTTCTGTCAGAGGTGGTGTGGGTGGAGCCAGTCGTGCATCTCCATCTGGCCTGGATCTAGGGGCGGTCCGGATGAGGTCATCAGGTTGTGAGCTCCAGCCTATGGGAGGTAACCGCGCCCTTCAAATACATTGGAGCCTGTCTTGCAGGCCGCCAGATATAGTTTTGGTTCCCCAGTGATAGTGTGTGTTTAGTTTCGTGTCTGACCTGCCTGGATTTCTGACTCTGCCTCTGCCTATTGATTTTGTACCTCAGCTGCCCTCTTGGTTTTGCCCTTGACCTTTGCCTGGATTTTTGACTCTGCTACTGCCTGACGATTTTGTACCTTCGCTGCCCTCTCGGTTTTGACTCGGACATCTGACTTCGTTTTTCGGGTCTTGATTTTCCCTGGCGACCTCCCCGACTCTGTTGCTCATATAGGCAGCTACCCCCTGGGCTCCGCTGTAATTCCAGATCCCTGTATAGGGGTTAAGGGTCTTGGGGTTTCTCGGGGTGCTGCCTACCAGCAGCTCGGCCTCACAGCGGATGGTCGTCACAAGGCTCCTCTGACAGCCCGGACAGGGCCCAGAAGTCACCAAGGTCAGTCACTTGCAGGTTCGGGGAAAGCACCGTACTGAGGTTGAGGGGGAAGCACAGTATACCCGTGTGCCGTGTAGCCCCAATGCACCAGCGATCTGCTATCTCTGATGCCGGAGTCTCGCTTATCAACCAGCCTCTACGTTCCTATGCTGTGCAGATCCCCGACTTCATGAAGACCCCTGAGTTCGCCGAGATGGAGCGATGACTTGCCAGGGCCCAGATGAGCACACTTGTCCGGTGGAGCCCGAGGGGTAGGGAGAGATGGCTCCACTTTGGTGGGGCACCACGCCGAGGGGCTAAGGAGTAGTCCGATGCCATGGCAGCAACAGTAAGCCGGACAAGCAACAGACAGTGTTTAAGCACTTGTTTCCCTTTGTTTCCCCCAGTCTTCCCTGAGAGTGTGTCCCCATGTTGATTAAGGATGTTGATCAATGAACTATGTTTGATCGGAACTGCACTTGTAAATAGTTAAGCTCATTTCGGTGTACTCTCTGTTGGTTTTATCATATGTTTTTATGATAATGTATATTTGCACTAAAATGAACAATTGCACTTGCTTGTGGTCAGTTTAGTCCCTGTTGCCATGCCCAGGGCTTGAAAAAGGGTTTTTCTTGTGGTGGGTTCCTGAAGACTCAAAGAGATAATAAGTGAAAAGACAATTACTGAATTGTTGAACTGTTTGAACTCTTTTTCTACTTTTTCTATCTCCATGCCCCTTTGAGATGCTAGCTGTGATTTGCAATGTAACGTTCAAGTCGCGAACCTACAGTTACGGGAAGAAATATACTTGTAAATTGTTATTGTTTTATGCATGATAACAAAAATGTTTGAGCTTTTGTGCACCACCTTACCAGGTCCTAGCACGCGGACGTGCTATCCCTTGCCACTGGATATTTGAATCATTTAGCAATTTCCGACATCCAGTGGCATTGAGGTTTCCATTGATGAAGAATGGCCCCACTATCTTTGTACCCCTTATACCACACCATACCATTAATTTTTGTGTTTCAGCAATCTTGGAGGGATCTATCCACTGTGGGTTAGCATCAGACAATAGCGCTGGTTTTGTTTATTGACTTCACCATTCACAAAAAACTTTGCTTCATCCCTCATCTGAAGGCAATTGTCTATGATGTGAAGATACAAGATGTGCCGCATCTGAAACAACCAATACTGGAAACCTGTGCTGCATTTCTTCTGCGGTGTTGCTATCAGTGTGTCAGGAGTGCGAGAAGAGGCTTGCATTGGCAATCCAACACAATGGGCAGCACTTTGAACACATTTTATATGTGATCATAAACTTGTAAAGAACTCATGAACGTCATCAACGTCTGATCGGCTGAAGTCCAACACCCAGGAGCCCTGCTCCTGCTGATCGGCTGTTCTTAGTGCCAGCAGTGGCAGCAAGTGTCTGGAAATGATCAGTTTCACAGCTATTTCATTTTCTGATGGTGGCCATGGTCAAGTACTGCCCATCTACCCCCCCATTCTTTTGAATAGGAGGCTAATGTACCCCACCGTGGCCACTGTCAAAAGATGGAGCAGCTCCAGAATTGAGCAGCTCCAGCCACCTGCTGCTGCCGCCAACACAGAGAACAGCTGATTGGCAGGGGTGCTGAGATTCGGACCCCGTCTGATGAGACATTGATGACTTCTCCTAAAGAAACACCATCAGTGTTAAGGTAGAAGTCTGCCTCTTTAGATTCAGTTAACTATTAAGAACCATTCCATAATAAACATATGTAAAGACTGACTGCATGGACATGGACCTGGATCTTATACTCTTAGCCATGGATATTAACAAGCAATGTGAGGTAATTGATTAGGATGAGTGGTTCAATACTTTTATCCATTCAATGTGTGGCACCCTCCATGGTCAAGCGTCACATAGGGGTAGTGCACATGTAAAAAGGTGTAATTTACCCAGCGGCAATCGGACCGTAGGTTGGTTGGTGGGTCCCAGCACTCCCACATTAGCATAGTGGTGGGAGGTTACCCGGGAGGGGATATATTCACCTCAAGGGGGAAAAAGATGGGTTAGAAGGTTGAAGGAGGAAAGTTGTAAAGAGTGTGGAACGAGGTGGAAGGGTTACCCGGATGGTTTCAAGCCGATCCAGAGGGAAGAAGAAGGGCTCTTGAGGAGATCCTGAAAGAGGGTGCCTAACGCGAGACGTCTGGGGCCTAGAGAGAAAGGGAGAACCCCAGAGTGGAGCAACCATACTCCAGGAGACTCTCCAGTCCACCACGGGAACGCCAGGCCCGAGAATCTGGCCAGAGTTCAGCTTTGCAGTCGGCGACCAGCTGATGTGGTCCGTGTATATAGCCACAGCACCTTGCCAGATGGAGCGGTCTGCCTGCTTTCTCACCACAAGGGAGAGGATCCCTAATACTACCTACATGGAGCTATTGGGTATAGGCCCATCCTAGGTGTGGAAGAAAGGACTGTGTTCGTCAACTAAGGTACACCACGGGTTCCACCATACCACCTGAGATCCACTTGCAGCCACCCGTAGAGCTACCTGTTATTATAACTTCTTGCTGAACTGTGAACTTTGTTTGATTTGCTACAAGTTGACAGTAAAGTACCCGGTAGAAAGTGACTTTGCCTGCGTGTGTTTTCCTACATCAACTTGTTACCATCCAGGAACGCTGCCCCGGAGGAACAGCTCTAACTGTAGGGAGCTTTGCCAACTCAGCCGCATTACCATCGACCTCCGGAGGACTGTGGCGGCGCTGGTGACCCATCACCAGGTACTACAGGTAGTGTCACATGAAAAAACTCTTATCCCCTGTAAATACACCCCTTTTTGAAGTGTCACCAAGGACATCACGAACACCCCACCGAGCCTGATACCCGAGTACCCCAGGGCCTGGGGCTCGACAATTGCACCATAGGATCAGCAAACAGTATGCATTTTAATTTATACTAAAAATTGAAACATAACATTTAGTTTAATTTATTTGTACCAGCTGTAAAATGAGCTTTGTATGTTATGTGATCTGCTTTCCATTTGTAGACCTAGTGGAGCTCGGTGTCTATGTAATGTAGTTTGCATTTCCCATGGAAATATTTAAGTATTTGAATGTATTACAGAAAGTTGTTTTTAAAACCGTCAATGTTACCTCACTACATTATGATTCTTATACAGTGATACAGGAAAGATGGCTGATTCTATAGAAGGTGATACTAGTACCATGTTTCTGGTTCTCTTGGTCCTGGCACTAATTGTTGCCTTCACTGGACTGGTGATCCATTCATTTATTATTGGCGTTAATGTCACCGACTGGCGGAAAGGAAGATCGGTGACTTCTGTTGACCACATTGTAACTTCTCTCAGCATTTCGAGGATGTGCGCTCAATGTGCTCTTACTTTATATTTGCTTTTAGTTGCATTCTTTTTTAGTGGTCTGGACTCAAATGTTATTCTGTTGGTCATAGGTCAGGTTTATGCTTTTTTTACTTATTGCAATTTTTGGTTAACGTCTCTGCTCTCCATTGTCTTCTGTCTGAAGATCTCCACCCTCCGCTCCAGACTGTTCCTGTATCTGAGGAGGATGATATTACCCAGGACTGGACATTTCATTGTGGCCTCAGGACTTCTCTCTCTATTCAGTTTGATTCACATATCGATGGCTCACAGTGAAGTGAACAACAATGGATCATATAATACAACCATGGATAATCCAATCATGGATTGCATTGATATTAACATTATACACACTTTTTCTATAGGAGCCTCAATACCACTACTTTACTATTACATCTCCTCCGTCCTCCTCTTCACCTCATTGTATCATCACACAGTAAAGATGAAGATGAGCAGTCATTTATCCATCAATCTGGAGACATATTACTCAATGATGAAATTTGTACTTTTCACCTGTATATACAGCACTGTATATGTCATTGGGCATTTTATTTGTGCTTTTTATTTCTACTTATTTTGTGAATACACGAGATGGCTTTATCTTGCATTAGATTTTCTACCGGCTCTACATTCCTCCTACCTGATCTACAGAACGGCCAAACTCCGGAGTCAGATGTCCAAGGTTCTGCAGAATGTCATTGATTTCCTATTCCAACATGGAGATATAGAAACCAGAGAAAACATGGGAGTAGTAGGTCAATAGGGTAATTATTGCCTTATAGCAATGGTATATATCTCATTCATCTGGTTTGTTTAAGAAAACTTTGCTTTGCTTTCTCGAGATGGAGCTGAAGGACAATAAATAATAAAAATAGCACTGAGTGTGTTCATGGATGCTGAAAGGTCATCTCTTTTGTTCAAAGGATTTATAATTAGGGATGAGCGAGTACTGAAATATTTGGACTCGCTATACTCGAAACAAGTAGGTCCCGATACTCGGGTACTCATTACGAGTATAGCGATTCCAATGTAAGTCAATGGGAAAGCTATTACTTTTGCAGTGTATATATATACACTGTGAAAGTAAAATAAAAGTTAATAAAAGTTGTTAAAAATAAAAAAATAACATACTCACCTATCAGACGGCTGCACCAGGACCCGAAAAGATTATGTGGCGCCCCGCACCGAGTGCGTCACAAGAGGGTATTGCAGCCAATACTGCAGCAGCAATATTCTCTGACTCGGCAGTCACACAGTTAACTCAGAGATCCATACCCTACATGCATCACCTAGCATAGAGGGCCAATCAGGTCCTGGTGGGCGGAGTGTAAGGGTAGTGTGTAGTGGAAAGTTTAGGACAATTAGTTAGTCTCTAAGAGAGAACTCTCTGAGCAACGTAGAAGAAGGAGCAAAAAGAGCAAGCTCTGCAACCTAGGAGAGGGGGTTGCACAGTTCCGTGCGGCCCACTGGCCACCTTCTACCGGCCATCTCCCTACTGTCACCTCGGTTGAGCACCATTACTCCCAGTGCATTACCAACTGAACTATGGGCATCATCATTCGGGTCCAAAATCATCCCGTGCCCATCTACAGCCGGTTTGCTGGTACCGAAGCTAGCAGTAGTCCAGCTCTGCTATGCGAACCAGAGGAGTGGAGGGACCGCTTTACAGGAGCACCCCACCATCGCCAAATCCAGTCGTCTAACCAGCGGTGTACCCACCAAGGGACCCAAGGCTCCCCAAAGCACCCGGAACGTATACCCCAGATAGGGCATTCAAGCAGCCTCCCTGTACCCGATCTGGTATTCCTGGGCGACAACGGCACAGTACTTAGTTAGAATGGAGGAACACCGCGGATCTCTGAGAACACACTGGTCATTGCTGAGTCCACCCGGTCCACTACCTACAACCTGTATACCATGTACTGCTTACTGGTTACAGTAAATAACCCGTTATAGAGACTTACAGTGTCCGTGCCTTCTTATGAACTGTCTATCCGCGCATTAAAGTAACCGCAGCTGCCTCTCAACATCTTGTGCAGCTTATGGCTCCGGGGATCACCGCTCAGCCTGTGGGAAGCGTTCCATCTTGCTGTATTCCACCCCCCGGAGGCCCCGCAGCGTCGGTACAGTTACCGAATCACTCATAGGTGGCGTCACGAAACAATTTAACCCCTAAATCTGTTCCCACAAGACGTCTCATCATTTTTGATCTGTAACACCGGGCCCCACTACAGGCAGGCGCGGTCCATCTTGACAAGGAGGAAGAAGCGAACGCCTATCTAAACCAGAGTCCCGGCCACGGTGAGTCAATTACATCCGTTGTACTTGCAAGACCTGGCAATCTGGCCAATCAGATGGCCGGTAACGATCAGGTGGTATGTGATGTCAAACACCACCTGATCGTTACCAGCCATCTGATTGGCCAGATTGCCAGAACATCGATGTACTTGCAAATCAGGTGGCCATGATCACTACCAGCCATCTGATTGGCCAGATTGCAAGGTCCTGTTCGGGTCCCGGGAAAGCCGTCAGATAGATATAACATAGTAACATAGTAACATAGTTTTTAAGGTTGAAGGAAGACTTTAAGTCCATCTAGTTCAACCCATAGGGTACCTTTACACGCCGCTACTGGCGGGTGGCTACAACCGGATACATGCGAGAAATGTATCTTGCACCGGCAATTCAACCCGTGGTAGCGGCGTGTGAAAACGGTTGTAGCCACCGGGCAGTAGCGGCACCTGTTTCTGAGCACTGCCCTGAAACAGGTGGCTACCCAGGCGATTGTAGCGACCTGTATCGGCGTGTAAAGAAGCAACAGAAGGGATGTCTGGACACCAGCCTATGTACCTGGTATGTAGCTGGGGCGTGACACAGGCTCCTGGTTACCGCGCCCCATCAGCGATCATTGGAGGAAGCTCCTGCATTACGATTTGTAGTCGCTGCATAGGGAGGCATATTTAAGGAGCTGACCAGTCACACTACACAATTGCTCGAGCGTCATGTATTAATCAGCCTCCTGCGCTGCCTGGCCAATCATGATGTTATTGCTTTATCCTATCAGCGTACAGACGTCTCGTAATCCACAATTGTGGCACGCCTATGTGTTGTCCCTGCTGCACCAGGTCCGCCCATATTAGCTTGTTGTAGCGGTGTGTAAATGAGGTAAGGTGCTCGGCAGAAGGTAACTGGAGACACCCGGCGGTGTATCTAGAGATAGATGTAACCTACTGTAGCGCACCTTGTTACGGCGTGTAAAGATGGTGCGGGTACCGTTTGCAACCGTTTGTGCGTGCTCTTGCACGTGAAGTAGCTGGTTGTAGCCACCATCCAGTAGCGGCGTGTAAAGGTACCCATAGCCTAACATGTTGATCCAGAGGAAGGCAAAAAAAAACCATGTGGCAACACTAAGCTCCACATTGGGGGAAAAAATTCCTTTCTGACTCCAGATATGGCAATCAGACTAGTTCCCTGGATCAACGCCCTATCAAAGAATCTAGTATGTATAACTGGTAATATTATAGTTTTCAAGAAAGGCATCCAGGCCCTTCTTAAATGTTAGTAGTGACTCACTCATTACAACATCGTGTGGCAGAGAGTTCCATAGTCTCACTGCTCTTACAGTATAGAATCCGCGTCTGTGATTATGATTAAACCTTCTTTCCTCCAGACGTAGAGGATGCCCCCTTGTCCCAGTCTCAGGCCTAAGAGTAAAGAGATCATTAGAAAGGTCTCTGTACTGTCCCCTCATATATTTATACATTATTATAAGATCACCCCTAAGCCTTCGTTTTTCCAAGCTAAATAACCCCAAGTTTAATAACCTGTCTTGGTATTGCAGACCCCTTAGTAGAGATGAGCGATGTTCGACTCGAATAGTTCGCCAATCTCAAATTCGAGTTGATTTTGGCCCTATTTAAGTCATTCGCCGAATTCGAACAATTTGGTTCAAGTTCGGCGAATTTCGAACATGCATCTGCCGCATTTTCAGCCAAAATAAACATTCCCTAAAAGAAAGAAAGTGTTAAAAATAAAAAAATAATCAATGCTCACCTGTCCGCGGTCCACCGACGCCTCCGGCAAGGTCCTGTGGCTTCTAGGACCTATGGTGACGTCATGTTCTTGCGGGAACTCCGGTCACATGACCGGAGTTCCGTGAGAACATGACGTCACCACAGGTCCTAGAAGCACAGGACCTTGCCGGAAACCTTAAAATAGATATTTTTATGTTTCAGACCCTTTCTTTAAGTAAAAGAAAGTGTCCGAAACATAAAAATATCTATTTTAAGCTTTCCGGCAAGGTCCTGTGCTTCTAGGACCTGTGGTGACGTCATGTTTTCGTGGGAACTCCGGTCATGTGACCGGAGTTCCCGCGAGAACATGACGTCACCACAAGTCCTAGAAGCCACAGGACCTTGCCGGAGGCGTCGGTGGACCGCGGACAGGTGAGCATTGATTATTTTTTTATTTTTAACACTTTCTTTCACTTTTTTTCACTTCCACAATGTATGTATATACATTGTGGAAGTTAAAAAGCCCCACAAGCCCAGTTTGTTCGTTTTCTGGGGTGTTCGACGGTGTTCGTCGAGCAATCGACGAACATTCGTCGAACACCCCGTCGATTCGACGAATCAAATTGAATTCGAACACCGGGGTGGTGGCTCATCTCTACCCCTTAGTCCTCTAATGACTTTTGTCGCTCTTCTCTGGACCCGCTCTAGTTCAGCTATGTCTTTCTTATACACTGGAGACCAGAATTGTACACAGTATTCTAAGTGTGGTCGCACTAGTGACTTGTATAGAGGTAAAATTATGTTCTCCTCATGAGCATCTATGCCTCTTGTAATGCATCCCATTATTTTATTTGCCTTTGCAGCAGTTGCCTGACACTGGCCACTAAATGTTATTTAATAACATATATGTTAATATGTTATAATATGTTATTTTTTTATTTTTAAAAACGTTTATTAACTTTTATTTCACTTTGGCAGTGTATATAGATACACTACGAAAGTGAATGGACTACTCGCTACTCCTAACGAGTAATCAAAAGATACTCGTGGAGTAGCGAGTAGCTCAAATACCATTACTATTCGGCGAGTACCGAATAGTAACGAGTATACTTGCTCATCCCTATTTATAATCTTTGTTGGTATGCAAGCATACTTGTTGTCTTTGCAAATTTTTGCATCTTGCTGTCTTAAATTAGGCTCCTTTCACATCAGCATTTTTCGCTGAGTGCGGCAGATCCGTCAGATTTACTGCATCTGCCGCCTAACAGTCGCACTTGAGGCACACTTGCGGCAAACCCCAAGCATTGTCTATTGGACTTGCAGCACGTGCGGCAAGTGCGGTATTGCCGCAATCCGGCACTTGCGTCCAGAGGGGACGAAACTAACGCAAAATGCGCATTAGGGGTGACAGAGGCAGGTCATACCATCTTCCCTTGATGTAGCACTCTCTGTATTTGTTTGGTGCACTCACATCTATTATGTCTGGAATATATTGCTAACTATTGGTACCTGGTGTAACTTTGGATTGGGCTATCCACTAGGCTAGATTTGTTATTCCTTAATAAGGAGCCTTTTGCAGAGAAATTCCTCAAGGGTATACTTGCTGTGTGATCCGTTTGTGCATTGTCGTTTTAACCAGTTTTTGATGTTTTGAACAAAAATTGTAACATTGAATTAGATTTGGCCTGACTGCTGGGTTTTTCTTGTTGGAATAATATACAGGACCTTACATCTGATGGCCAATCAGATGGCCAGCAGTGATCAGGTGCTGTGTGATGTCACAAACCCCCTGATCGCTACCGGCCATCTGATTGGCCATCAGATGTTCTAACGCATCCACTTGTCTGCCAGGACCTTACGTCTGATGGCCAATCAGATTGCCGTTAGCAATCAGGGAGTGTGTGACGTCACACAAAATTTTATCGCTACCGGCCATCTGATTGGCCATCAGACGTAGAGTCCTGGCAGGCAAGCAGATGTGTTCTCTTCAGTTCCCGGTACAGCTGTGGGATAGGTGAGTATGTTATTTTTTTATTTTTAACACCTTTTATTAACTTTTATTTCACTTCCACAGTGTATATATATACACTAAAAAAGTACTCGCATTTCCCTTTGACTTGCAATGGACTCCCTACTCGTAACGAGTACCCGAGTATTAGGACCTACTTGTTACGAGTATAGCGAGTCCAAATATTTCATTACTCGCTCATTCCTACTAATATGCAATTACTGCAATCATGTGATCAATTCTGCCAGTTTCTCCAACACAAAAACCGTTTAAGAATATTGAAGAGGAATATAATAAATTGTAACATATTAATTGTGTATAGAAAATTGTAATGAAACCCACAATAAAGTCAGTAATAAAATCATTATTATTCTGCTACACTATTCTATATTTGATTTGCTTTGTTTGATTTTATGCTTTATTTAAATTGTTGATTACTACAATTTGACATTCATTGCATATTTTCCATACAACACCAAAATATTTCTTTAATCAAACTTTTTATAAATATGTGAAACAAATATTACTGGATCTGTCATAAATGTGAATGTTCCAAAATGCTTTACCAGCAAATATGTACTCATATCAACCTCTAGTAAAAATATAACAAATCATTATGGGAGTTTAATCCATTGGGGCCGCGAGCGTCCAATTGCAAGATCCAGAATAATTCCCGATTATGCAATGTACGCTCCAGTTCCTGCCTCTCTATGGTCGGTGGACACACTCTATGCCTATTACAGAGAGGGAGGAAAGGTTACCATTGCGGAAGTCTCTAAAACGTTGGGACAAGCCTGATATTCCAATTCATAGTGCACTGGAGTCAGGTTTCGCCGCTGACGTGTGTTCGGCCAGGTGTTTTTTTAAAGTTCCAGTAGTGTAGCCTACATAGCTGACCTTACAAATTGTGCAGGTGGCTAAGTAAACTACATAAGCTTCAAGATCTCCACGTACCCCAATGGGACCAAAACATACTCCGAATCGTCCACGACCTATTTTGCAACATCCACCTAAGGCAAACAGCTCCAAAAATTTTAGCTTTTCTTCTCCCCTAACCACCATAGAAACATGTGGTGATTCCACAGGTTCTGATTACCAAGGCACCTCTATTTCATCAGCTAGGCATTCTAATACCAGAAATAATTTGGGCTCAAAAAATGAAGGAGGAAACAAAACAAGAAGAAATTAATAAGGACAGAAGTTTTCGTCCAAAAAACCGCAAGAATTTTCTGTGATCATCTTTTCGGCAAGTATTCTATGTAAATCTCGAGAATGTGTTGGCCAAAGATCTTTGTTCCGTCCACTAGAGAGAATCTTTTTCAAACTTTAAAAGATCTTAGGGTACTTTCACATCAGCATTTTTTGCCGATCGCGGCATAAGCGGTGAAAAAAACGCATCTGCCGCGATTACCGCATAACCGCTGCACTTGCGGCACAGTCGCGGCAAGCCCCATAGAATATCTATGGGGGCTTGCGGCAGGTGCGGCAAGTGCAGTATCAGCACTTGCCGCAGGTGCGGCCGCAAAAAAACGCGGCTGACCGCGTTTTTATTCACATCCGCACCTGCCGCAAGTGCCGTAACCGCACCTGCCGCACACCTACCGCAAGCCCCATAGACATTGCATGGGGCTTGCCGCAACTGTGCCGCAAGTGTAGCGGTTATGCGGTAATCGCGGCAGATGCGGTTTTGCGATCGGCAAAAAACGCTGATGTGAAAGCAGCCTTAATAAGGTCGTTTGGAATTTCACGGTTTAAAGACATTTTTTAACTGTTAATGAGGGCTCGGACTCTGGAGCTACCATTTATTCTAATGTTAACATCGATGATGATTGTTTTCCTTTACAGATGGACCTAAGAGAGATTATGGGTTTTAGGGATGCACAGCTGCACAATGGAAATGTTGATATTGAAAAATGCAGAGAAAATAAATGAATACCGCAAGCAACGTTTTTGTGTCCGGGGAGAAATATCTTCCCAAATTGGCGTCTCCCGGATCTGGGGCAATCCGGCGCTCCCTAACATGGGATCCTATAGGGCCAGATTGCCCCGGTCCGGGAGGATCCAGGAACCGGACACCTAGCTCCCCACGTGCTGCGGTCCTGAATCATCAGCAGCAGCAGTTGCGTCCAGCTGCACATCAGACCGGAGGGCATATTAGCGTTCTTTGTGTGTGCGTTCTTCAACTCCTGTTCCCATTACCCACAGAGACCTCTCCATTATTTCCTGTTGTATTCCACAAAACTAATGGTGGTCCCACCTGTGTGCGGCGGTGCATATCATTGAATTGGAACGCTTGCATGAGCTTTGAGCTTATGTGGCTCACTAGGCCCAAACAGGTCTCTGACCTACCTCTCTATTATTTCCTGTGGTATTCCACAAAACTAATGATGGTCCCACCTCTGTGTGGAGCGGGGCATATAATTTATGGGAAAGCTTGCATGAGCTTTGAGTTTATATGACCCACTAGGACCAAACAGGTCACTGACCTACCTTTCTATTATTTCCTGTAACACTCCACGAAACTGATGGTCCCAACTGTGTGTGGTTGGGCATATCATTGATGGGAGTGACATTGTAGACAGACAAATGTTTATCAAAAGGAACAAGTCATAGTCCTGAAAGGACTTTGCCACCCCTCTGTGAGCCTGAGGAAACTGAAAGGTTGTGTACTTTACAATGTGCTGCATTAAACTCCACATTTCAATATCTCAGCTCTGGGGCAATTGATGCCATTTAAGTGGTGGCTGTACCTAATTTTTTTTTTAAATGGAGACTGTTGGGGTCTCCTTGCTCTTTGTTTCTTGACTTAAGTAGGGCTTTCTGAGCTCAATACCTATCCTTGACACTCCTTCCCCTCTTTTTGAATATTGAACCTTTATGTCCATCTAACGAGAGATTACCAACTTTTCTGTATTCACATCCACCATTTTTAAGTGATTCAAAGCATTGCTTGGTCAATCTCACTCGTCCAATAGGCCTAATCAGATGACTGACCTACCTCACTAGTTCTTCCTGTAATACTCCACAACACAGGTAGTAGTCCCACCTGTGTGTAGCGGGGCATATCTTTTATAGCAATACTTGCATGAGCTTTGAGTTTATGTGGTCTCCTAGGCCCTAACAGGTCACTGACCTACCTTTCTATTATTTCCTGTAATACTACACAAAACGTATACTTGTCCCACCTGTGTGTGGCAGGGCATAACACTCATGAGTGTGTTTGCATGAGCTTTGAGTTTATCCGGCTCACTAGGCCTAAACAGGTCACTGACCTACAGTACAGACCAAACGTTTGGACACACCTTCTCATTCAAAGAGTTTTCTGTATATTCATGACTATGAAAATTGTAGATTCACACTGAAGGCATCAAAACTATGAATTATCACATGTGGAGTTATATACTTAACAAAAAAGTGTGAAACAACTGAAAATATGTTTTATATTCTAGGTTTTTCAAAGTAGCCACCTTTTGCTTTGATTACTGCTTTGCACACTCTTGACATTCTCTTGATGAGCTTCAAGAGGTAGTCACCAGAAATGGTTTTCACTTCACAGGTGTGCCCTGTCAGGTCTTATAAGGCAAGAAATTACACTGAATAATGGGGTTGGGTCCATCAGTTGTGTTGTGCAGAAGTCTGGTGGATACACAGCTGATAGTCCTACTGAACAGACTGTTAGAATTTGTATTATGGCAAGAAAAAAGCAGCTAAGCAAAGAAAAACGAGTGGCGATCAGTACTTTAAGAAGTGAATGTCAGTCAGTCTGAAAAATTGGGAAAACTTTGAAAGTGTCCCCAAGTGCAGTTGCAAAAGCCATCAAGCGCTACAAAGAAACTGGCTCACATGAGGACCGCCCCAGGAAAGGAAGACCAAGAGTCACCTCTGCTGCGGAGGATAAGTTCATCCGAGTCACCAGCTTCAGAAATTGCAGGTTAACAGCAGCTCAGATTAGAGACCAGGTGAATGCCATACAGAGTTCAAGCAGCAGACACATCTCTACAACAACTGTTAAGAGGAGACGTTGTGCAGCAGGCCTTCATGGTAAAATAGCTGCTAGGAAACCACTGCTAAGGACAGGCAACAAGCAGAAGAGACTTATTTGGACTAAAAAAAACACAAGGAATGGACATTAGACCAGTGGAAATCTGCGCTTTGGTCTGATAAATCCAAATCAGAGATCTTTGGTTCAAACCACCATGTCTCTGTGCGATGCAGAAAAGGTGAATGGATGGACTCTACATGCCTGGTCCCACCGTGAAGCATGGAGGAGGAGGTGTGATTGTGATGGGATGCTTGCTACGCCAGATGACCTGGCCTCCACAGTCACCAGACCTGAACCCAATCGAGGTGGTTTGAGGTGAGCTGGACCGCAGAGTGAAGGCAAAAGGGCCAACAAGTGCTAAGTATCTCTGGGAACTCCTTCAAGACTGTTGGAAGACCATTTCTGGTGACTACCTCTTGAAGCTCATCAAGAGAATGCCAAGAGTGTGCAAAGCAGTAATTAAAGCAAAGGTGGCTACTTTGAAGAACCTAGAATATAAGACATATTTTCAGTTGTTTCACACTTTTTTGTTCAGTATATAATTCCACATGTGTTAATTCATAGTTTTGATGCCTTCAGTGTGAATCTACAATTTTCAAAGACATGAAAATACAGAAAACTCTTTGAATGAGAAGGTGTGTCCAAACTTTTGGTCTGTACTGTACATGATTAGTTTATCCTGTAATACTCCACCGAACGTATAGTTGCTGATCAATGTTTAACCTTGTAATGCTAGGCCAGGTCCTGTTCCTGACCCTGGGCCATGCATGAAGGCTGGGCCACTCAACAATTTTTGGTCTGGGACAATTGATGCCATTTTGCTGTTGTGTGACCCTTTGGGAAGAGTGAGGACTCTTGTTGGGGTCCCCTTACTGTGTTTTAGATGATTTGAGAAGGGTGTGACATGCCCCCACCTGTGTCTCATCCTCCTTTTACTCCTCTACCTCTTTTTCCTTAATGTAGAAAAGTAATGCCACTTTTTCCCTGACTATTTGTACTGTGATTTGATTGTTGTCAATTTTCTGGTGTTTGTTGTCTATTCTGAGTAGTTTGGCAGCTTTTGGACAACTTTGAAGGTGTTTTCTATGTGTTTGTTGTAGCTTGCCATTGATTTCATTGGGGTTTGCAGTGTTCAACAAACATTCAACGAACATTCGACAAACAAATCATCAATTCGATGAATTTAATCGAATTCAAACATTGAGGTGGTGGCTCATCACTAGTGCCATCCCCACTCTACACCAGAATGTGTCTAATAACATCATTCTTGTCATGACCAACGCAGTTACTGAGAATATCCAGCTAACAACTGATATGCAAACAAGTACTTTGTTCAGGGAGGTTGCCACTCTATCCTTACAAACACAAGGATGGACAAATCAGGGAACATCTAATGAAAGACCATAACCAAGATAAGAGGTCCTTACACTTGACCCTGATTTTTTTCTGCCTGACCGCAGAAGTTGGCAAGCAAAAATTATTCAAGGGCATCCCCAATCAACATCAGTGTATTAATTATAATGGGTAACTCAGGAATCTTTTTGCGTGGAGGAAAGGCACAATTGAGCACAGTTTATAAGTGAAATAGTCTATATTATAACACACGGTGATTAACAACAAGGTGCAGAGGAAAACTCAAAGTGTATAAACACAGTCTCAATATTGAATGAAGCCTTAACGAAAAGTCTGTTGAAAAACCTCACAGGCAATCAGCAGATCAGTCTATAAAGCGCAGTTTACACTTGGAGATGCTGTAAAATTAAAGTCTGGCAAGTCAAAACAAAGTGATTTTAAACAAGTTTATAAAGAAAGGAAGTCCTAGAAAGTCAGAATACTCTAGCAATGACTAGAGGCTGGGGTGAGGTATATAAAGAAAGGAAGACAAAAGGAACGTGAAGCCAAGTACATCTTGGAAGAGGGCAAGAATGCCCAAAAGGTAATCAAAACATTCAGAGTCCTGGCAGTCGGCTGGCATTTTTGCGAGGGATAGCGGACCCCCCTCGACTCAAAATTTTGGAGGGTCAATAAGTGGTCCTCACTCATACATTTAGAAGAGCCCTCAAACGGCCCTCTGACAAAAATTTGGGAGAGCCCTCATTCATACGTTTGGTAGGAGCCTCCACAAGAAATGTGGGAAGACCATCATATCATATGGCCTTCACTCCATTTTGAAAGGGGCTTTTTCGTTTTGTATTTTCACTTCTAAAAGCTTTAATGACAGCAGGAAATATGTTTTGGGCAGATTCATCTATTTACAATGTTGCAATGGTTGTAAATGATCTGCCTAATTGGCTTCTTAAACATTTTTGTGAAGCAAAAATCTTGAAGCGTTAACAGGAGCAGATGCAGTGGATGGAGAGTCTGACACACATGGATGATTTTATGTTCACTGCCTTTCCCATGACCCTCATGTTATATGCAACTATTACTGGCACTTAACGCTTCTCGACCCACAACCAGGTCCTGATTATGCATTATAGTCTTTATAAAGATGGTGAAAAAGTACCTAGCAGCCGTATCGGTGTCATCCGTGATTCCTGTGATGTACAACTATTGGGTATCCAAGCTGCCACATGCTTAGTGGCTGAAAATCAGGAACGAAACACGCCGGAAGGGAATTTGATTCTTGCTATGCAAGTATCAAAATATCCATCAAGTACCTTACTATTTGTGTGGATAATGAATAGAGATGGGTGAACTTTGCTCAAACATGTTCGCCAATGTGAAATTCGACCGAACATGACTCATTTATCTCTGGGATCGGAAACCTGAACACTTTCCCCAAAAGTCAGCGAACGCGGCTGTGTTCAGGAAAAAGTTCAAAATTTGAAATGGTCCTAAAACTTTACCTATTAATTTTGGGCCAAAACTCTCACCTGAAGACCCGCTGGCTGGGGACAACACCTAGCCAAAGAATGGGAGTGTTTCCAACCATCGGGTCTACTGGCTTGTATGAAGATGTAGAGGTTTTTTGAGCTTTGAATTCATTTTATTAAGTTTAATGGAATTTGCTGATGTTTTGACACCTGCAGGGCCTAAATTTTGGAAACAGTGCCAGATATAGCAGAAGCTGGGATATCCAGGAAACTTACAACATCCTTAAAACACCTGTTTAAGAGAGCTTAATATTTTTAGGGATTTTTTTTTTAAATATTTATTTTATTTTATATTATTATTATTATTAGTAGTAGTAATAATAATATTTATTAGAATTTTTGGGTAGAGAGCAAACCTTTATTATTGCAGAGTGTCAGCAGCATGCAAGGCCATCTGTTCTACACTTACAGTATGTGATAGCAATTCATATAAAAATAGCATATAGCCATTATTTGCTTCACATACAGTCATATGAAAAAGTTTGGGCACCCCTCTTAATCTTACTCTTTTTTTTTTTTTGTTTAAAATTGGGTTTTTGCAACAGCTATTTCAGTGTGATGTATGTAATAACTGATGGAAACAGTAATATTTCAGGATTGAAATGAGGTTTATTGCACTAACCAAAAATGTGAAATATGCATTATTTCAAAATTTGACAGGTGCAAAAGTATGGGCACCCTTCTGATTTTCATGATTTGAATACCCCTAACTACTTTTTACTGACTTACTGAAGCATTAAATTGGTTTGGTAACCTCATTGAGCTTTGTACTTCATAGCCCGGTGTATCCAATCATGGGAAAAGCTATTTCAGGTGTCCATTTGCAAGTTGTTCTCCTAGTTGCATCTTCTCTGAGGAGTGGCATCATGGGCTCCTCAAAACAGCTCTCAAATGATCTGAAAAAAAAGATTGTTCAACATAGTTGTTCAGGGGAAGGATACAAAAAGTTGTCTCAGAGATTTAACCTGTCAGTTTCCATTGTGAGGAACATAGTAAGGAAATGGAAGACCACAGGGACAGTTCTTGTAAAGGCCAGAAGTGGCAGACTAAAAAAAATATCAGAAAGGCAGAGAAGAAGAATGGTGAGAACAGTCAAGAACAATCCACAGACCACCTCCAAAGACCTGCAGCATCATCTTGCTGCAGATGGTGTCACTGTGCATCGGTCAACAATACAGCGCACACTGCACAAGGAGAAGCTGTATGGGAGAGTGATGCGAATAAAGCCGTTTCTGCATGCACGCCACAAACAGAGTCACCTGAGGTATGCAAAAGCACATTTGGACAAGCCAGTTTCATTTTGGAAGAAGGTCCTGTGGACTGATGAAACAAAGATTGAGTTGTTTGGTCATACAACAAGGAGTTATGCATGGCGCCACAAAAACACAGCATTCCAAGAAAAACACTTGCTACCCAGTGTCAAATTTGGGGTAGGGTCCATCATGCATTGGGGCTGTGTGACCAATGACGGCACCGGAAATCTTGTTGACGTTGAGGGTCGCATGGATTCCACTCAGTATCAGCAGATTCTTGAGAATAATGTTCAAGACTCAGTGTCAAAGTTGAAGTTACACCGCGGATGGATCTTTCAGCAAGACAATGATCCAAAACACCGCTCCAAATCTACTCAGGCATTCATGCAGAGGAACAATTACAATGTTCTGGAATGGCCATCCCAGTCCCCAGACCTGAATATCATTGAACATCTGTGGGATGTTGTGAAGCGGGCTGTCCATGCTCGGCGACCGCCAAACTTAACTGAACCGGAATTGTTTTGTAAAGAGGAATGGTCAAAAATACCTTCATCCAGGATCCAGGAACTCATTAACAGCTACAGGAAGCAACTAAAGGCAAAAGGTGGATCTACTAAATATTAATGGCACTTTTCTGTTGAGGTGCCCATACTTTGGCACCTGTCAAATTTTGAAATAATGCATATTTCACATTTTCGGTTACTACAATAAACCTCATTTCATTCCTGAAATATTACTGTGTCCATCAGTTATTACATATATCACACTGAAATATTACTGTGTCCATCAGTTATTACATAGATCACACTGAAATATTACTGTGTCCATCAGTTATTACATAGATCACACTGAAATATTACTGTGTCCATCAGTTATTACATAGATCACACTGAAATATTACTGTGCCCATCAGTTATTACATAGATCACACTGAAATATTACTGTGTCCATCAGTTATTACATAGATCACACTGAAATATTACTGTGTCCATCAGTTATTACATAGATCACACTGAAATATTACTGTGCCCATCAGTTATTACATAGATCACACTGAAATATTACTGTGCCCATCAGTTATTACATAGATCACACTGAAATATTACTGTGTCCATCAGTTATTACATAGATCACACTGAAATATTACTGTGTCCATCAGTTATTACATAGATCACACTGAAATATTACTGTGCCCATCAGTTATTACATAGATCACACTGAAAGATTACTGTGTCCATCAGTTATTACATATATCACACTGAAAGATTACTGTGTCCATCAGTTATTACATATATCACACTGAAATATTACTGTGTCCATCAGTTATTACATAGATCACACTGAAGTATTACTGTGTCCATCAGTTATTACATAGATCACACTGAAATATTACTGTGTCCATCAGTTATTACATAGATCACACTGAAATATTACTGTGTCCATCAGTTATTACATAGATCACACTGAAATATTACTGTGTCCATCAGTTATTACATATATCACACTGAAATATTACTGTGTCCATCAGTTATTACATAGATCATACTGAAATATTACTGTGTCCATCAGTTATTACATAGATCACACTGAAATATTACTGTGTCCATCAGATATTACATAGATCACACTGACATATTACTGTGTCCATCAGTTATTACATAGATCACACTGAAATATTACTGTGTCCATCAGTTATTACATACATCACACTGAAATAGCTGGTGCAAAAAAACAATTTTAAATTAAAAAAAAAAAAAAAGAGTAAGATTTAGGGTACCTTTACACGCCACCACAGAGTGCAGCAACAGGTAGCCACCGCACGTGCACGCGCGCGTTTTTAACGGT
This sequence comes from Allobates femoralis, assembly GCA_033576535.1. Classification (NCBI taxonomy): domain Eukaryota; kingdom Metazoa; phylum Chordata; class Amphibia; order Anura; family Aromobatidae; genus Allobates; species Allobates femoralis. The sequence continues at coordinate 20,465,392 of JARQOC010000013.1, forward strand.
GGATAACGATTCCTGATGCCACATATACACACCGCCACAACGTGCTCCACAGAAGGTATTTGCGTTCCCCGGAAGTGCCGACAGCTCCTGCGGCTTACTCCCTGTTGAATACCTTCCCTGGTTTACTCGCCACTACCACAAAGGAATATGGGCGTACCTATTTAGCGCTGTCAGTACATAGGCGTGCCAGAGTTGTGGATTACGTGACGCTCGTACGGTGTTTGGACACCACAAAAGCATCATGATTGGCCAGCCAGCGCAGGAAGGCTTGCTAATACATGACGCCATTACAATTGTTGGCTGTGAATGGATAGCTCCATAAATATGGCGCCCTGTGAAGGTACAACCAATCGTAATGCAGGAGCTTCCACCAATGATCGCTGATGGGGTGTGGTATCCATGACGCTATGGCACGCCCCTGGGATTTCGTAGACCACGCAAATACCTTGCCTGTGCCCCAATTACACGCCACCACCATAGGAATTGTTCCTTCCTGTTTTTGAGCACGGCTCAGAAACAGGTATCCGAAGGAACTCTGAAACACAGGAAGGAATTACCCGAATTACACGCCGCTATTTTGTAGTGATTTCATGGCAACAGGCACAATTGTCCCCGATGCCTGGCGGTTTCTTCCTTCCTGTGGTGGTGTGTAAAGGTACCTTAAGAGGTTTTAAAGAGAAACACCGGTGCCCCTCTGCCATTTGATCAATCCTTTATTGTCACTCTAACAACATCACAGATATTAAGGGTAACGCTATACGCGTTTCGAGGATAGGACCCCGTAATCTTTAGCACATACAATGATTAAAAAATCCAATATATATACAAAACTACAAAAGACATACCCATAAACACCTGTGTTGCATTAATCATTCGCATTGGATCATGTTAACTCTTATCCTGCTAGTGCACTCATAACAAAGCTTACTCAATGTATATAAGAACTGACTATAAAAAAATTTCATGATACTAATGAGTGGGACAAGCATTGGGATGGTACATAAAATTATGAGTCGATGCCACTAGCAAATGGCATCTATCATATAGTCCACATATAGTTATATTTTCAAAAAATATATGTGTATAGTGTCCTTGGAGTAAATATTTAGTAGCGGAAAAGCAAATTATTTCTATAATTAAATCCATCCGGACTTCTAGCTCCCAAACACAGTATCCAATAATTTTCTCTGATATGGAGCGACTGCTCCCAGTCGCCCCCTCGCTATGGTCGTACCACCCTTTCAATACCTTTTACTCTTAAGGATGTGATGTCTCCTCCGTGCTCATCCTTAAAATGTTTGGATAAGCCTGACATATTTGTTCTTATATTATTTGTATTGGATTTAATAGCAGTAATATGTTCCGCCATCCTTTTCTTAAGGGTGCGGGTGGTGCAGCCTATATAGTATTTATTGCACACCAGACACGTTGCCATGTAAACAACATGTGTGGTGTTGCAGTTGATATAAGTCTTGATGTTATACCTCTTATCATTTAGTTTATTGTGAAATGATGTATCTATGTCCACAAATTGACATAAATTACATCTTGTGGATCCGCATTTATACATGCCTTTGTATGTGAGCCATGTATTCTTCTGTGTTGGTTTGCTGACAAATAAACTAGGGGAAATGATGTTTCCAATGCTCATAGACCTCCTCGGAACAATGCGCCATCCTTCGCGCAGAATCCGTCTTAAATCATCATCCTGATACAAAATGGAGATGTTTCTCTCAAAGATTTTCTTGATTATTTTATAGTCCTCACTATATGTAGTTACGAAAGTCTGTACCCATTTGGAAGTATCTGACTTTCTTTTTCTCCTATCTGTTAGCAGATTTTATCTATGCTGATTATCGGTTATGACTTTGGCTCTGTCTATCATCCATGGTTTATAACCTCTTTGCTGCAATCTGCTGGTCATTACTTTAGCTTCCCTGACATATTCCGCATGCTCTGAACAATTCCTGCGAGCTCTAATCATCTCTCCCAAAGGGAGATTCTTGATTGTATGTTCTGGATGGCAACTGTCAGCGCGCAATAATGAATTGCCGCTGATTTCCTTGCGATAAAGTGTTGAATGGATTTTGCCACTGATATTGCAACCACGTGATTGGACATCAAGAAAGGGGGTAGACACAGAATGAATCTCCATGGTAAATGTGAGATTCAAATCATTTGTATGAAAATAATCCAATAGAGATGTTGGAGTCAGGGGCATTTTTTTTTTATAGTCAGTTCTTATATACATTGAGTAAGCTTTGTTATGAGTGCACTAGCAGGATAAGGGTTAACATGATCCAATGCAAATGATTAATGCAACACAGGTGTTTATGGGTATGTCTTTTGTATTTTTGTATATATTGGATTTTTTAATCATTGTATGTGCTAAAGATTAAGGGGTCTTATCCTCGAAACGCGTATAGCGTTACCCTTAATATCTGTGATGTTTTTAGAGTAACAATAAAGGATTGAAGAAACGGCAGAGTGGCACCGGTGTTTCTCTTTAAAACTAATTTTCAAGATGGAGCCAACAATCTCATCGGTCTGCCTGGGAGCTCAGTGAGTCAGTGGTGGAGATACATTCCTCCTCCCTCCCTTGAACTAAGATTAAGAGGGGTGCCCAAACTTTTTCATATGACTGTACATGATCTTATAGGTCTGTTCACACTGATGAAACACCATAGTACTGTATGGATATTGTTTCTTGAAAATGTGCAATCACTATTTAATGTCATAATATTAATACTAATAATAATAATAATTACCGTATATTTATTCATTAATATAGCAATATTATTTCCATAGTGGTTCACATAAATTTGCAACACTTTCCCCATTGGGGCTCACATTTCATGCCATACAAGTGCACAACTGTTTATATGTAAAATTCATATTAAGAATGTCTTTGCTTTCCTGCAGTGCCCACTATCCTTATTCCTGCAGTGCCCACTATCCTTATTCCTGCAGTGCCCACTATCCTTATTCCTGCAGTGCCCACTATCCTTATTCCTGCAGTGCCCACTATCCTTATTCCTGCAGTGCCCACTATCCTTATTCCTGCAGTGCCCACTATCCTTATTCCTGCAGTGCCCACTATCCTTATTCCTGCAGTGCCCACTATCCTTATTCCTGCAGTGCCCACTATCCTTATTCCTGCAGTGCATACTATCCTTATTCCTGCAGTGCCCACTATCCTTATTCCTGCAGTGCCCACTATCCTTATTCCTGCAGTGCCCACTATCCTTATTCCTGCAGTGCCCACTATCCTTATTCCTGCAGTGCCCACTATCATTATTCCTGCAGTGCCCACTATTCTTATTCCTGCAGTGCCCACTATTATTATTCCTGCAGTGCCCACTATCCTTATTCCTGCAGTGCCCACTATCCTTATTCCTGCAGTGCCCACTATTATTATTCCTGCAGTGCCCACTATTATTATTCCTGCAGTGCATACTATCCTTATTCCTGCAGTGCCCACTATTCTTATTCCTGCAGTGCCCACTATTATTATTCTTGCAGTGCCCACTATTCTTATTCCTGCAGTGCCCACTATCCTTATTCCTGCAGTGCCCACTATCCTTATTCCTGCAGTGCCCACTATTATTATGCCTGCAGTGCCCACTATTCTTATTCCTGCAGTGCCCACTATTATTATTCCTGCAGTGCCCACTATTCTTATTCCTGCAGTGCATACTATCCTTATTCCTGCAGTGCCCACTATCCTTATTCCTGCAGTGCCCACTATCCTTATTCCTGCAGTGCCCACTATCCTTATTCCTGCAGTGCCCACTATCCTTATTCCTGCAGTGCCCACTATCCTTATTCCTGCAGTGCCCACTATCCTTATTCCTGCAGTGCCCACTATCCTTATTCCTGCAGTGCATACTATCCTTATTCCTGCAGTGCCCACTATCCTTATTCCTGCAGTGCCCACTATCCTTATTCCTGCAGTGCCCACTATCCTTATTCCTGCAGTGCCCACTATCCTTATTCCTGCAGTGCCCACTATCATTATTCCTGCAGTGCCCACTATTCTTATTCCTGCAGTGCCCACTATTATTATTCCTGCAGTGCCCACTATCCTTATTCCTGCAGTGCCCACTATCCTTATTCCTGCAGTGCCCACTATCATTATTCCTGCAGTGCCCACTATTCTTATTCCTGCAGTGCCCACTATTATTATTCTTGCAGTGCCCACTATTCTTATTCCTGCAGTGCCCACTATCCTTATTCCTGCAGTGCCCACTATCCTTATTCCTGCAGTGCCCACTATTATTATGCCTGCAGTGCCCACTATTCTTATTCCTGCAGTGCCCACTATTATTATTCCTGCAGTGCCCACTATTCTTATTCCTGCAGTGCCCACTATCCTTATTCCTGCAGTGCCCACTATCCTTATTCCTGCAGTGCCCACTATTATTATGCCTGCAGTGCCCACTATTATTATTCCTGCAGTGCCCACTATCCTTATTCCTGCAGTGCCCACTATCCTTATTCCTGCAGTGCCCACTATCCTTATTCCTGCAGTGCCCACTATTATTATTCCTGCAGTGCCCACTATTATTATTCCTGCAGTGCCCACTATTCTTATTCCTGCAGTGCCCACTATTCTTATTCCTGCAGTGCCCACTATTATTATTCCTGCAGTGCCCACTATCCTTATTCCTGCAGTGCCCACTATCCTTATTCCTGCAGTGCCCACTATTATTATTCCTGCAGTGCCCACTATTCTTATTCCTGCAGTGCCCACTATTATTATTCCTGCAGTGCCCACTATTATTATTCCTGCAGTGCCCACTATTATTATTCCTGCAGTGCCCACTATTATTATTCCTGCAGTGCCCACTATTCTTATTCCTGCAGTGCCCACTATTCTTATTCCTGCAGTGCCCACTATCCTTATTCAGCATTCCAGATGAATTGTTGGTGAATGGTGACCTGTATAAACGTATTTGTTTTCATCCCTATGTCTCCAACGAAGGATCCATACTTTAATAATGACTGCAACTAACTGTAACCCAGTTGTTATACCTTGTGGCCTGGGGAATTGGATTTGCGACAGTGACATTAGTTCTGCAGAGTATCACACAGGGGGGTTAAAGGGATCCTGTCACCCCCAAAACACCTGTAAACCTATTAAAACCTGTCCCTAGAGCATATTAACACTTTCCCTACACTGTTTTTACCTCCTAAATGCAGTAAATGACATTGCATAAAAACGTTTTATAAGTACCTGATTACTGATGATAATGAGTGACTATGCTATTCATAGTCACTCATCAAGACTGCCCCGCTGCTTCATAGCACGCCTGAATAGGCGTGATCTTCATAGCAGATTCAAATTGCCGCCTCCCTGCTGTGCCCTGTGTCGTCCGAGGCTGCTGTGTGGCTGGGTGACGCGATCCACGTCATTCCGCGCGCCGGGTGACGTATTTACACCGGCGCCGCGCTGTCGGCTTCAAAATGCACACTGCGCATGCCCATGCGCATGCGCAGTGCGCATTTTGAAGTTTACAGCGCGGCGCCGGTGTAAATACGTCACCCGGCGCGCGGAATGACGCGGATCGCGTCACCCAGCCACACAGCAGCCTCGGACGACACAGGGCACAGCAGGGAGGCGGCAATTTGAATCTGCTATGAAGATCACGCCTATTCAGGCATGCTATGAAGCAGCGGGGCAGTCTTGATGAGTGACTATGAATAGCATAGTCACTCATTATCATCAGTAATCAGGTACTTATAAAACGTTTTTATGCAATGTCATTTACTGCATTTAGGAGGTAAAAACAGTGTAGGGAAAGTGTTAATATGCTCTAGGGACAGGTTTTAATAGGTTTACAGGTGTTTTGGGGGTGACAGGATCCCTTTAATTAGGAGCTAGGCATTAGATAACAAGATTGTGCAAACATTTAAATCTGGTAGTGATTGCTCGGGTCTGAATCCTCTCACTCACTGGAAGAGGCAGGCCTCTTAGGAAAGCAAACAAACTCACACAAAAATGCAGAGCTCAGTCAGCATCCCTCTGCCATCTTACCTTTGCAGTTCCAGTACAACACAGGTACACTGTCTGCTATTACAGTTGAACTTGCTGCCGTAATGTCCTTAATGCAGTACTTTGGTGATAGATCCCCTGCAAGACATGCCTGTCCTTGATTTAGTGGATGTCATCTTCATAACCACCCCAGGGGCGAAAGGAGGGTAAGCAGAATCAAACCCAGAGTGGCATGCAGTGGAGATGAGACATATGTCACCTAAAGCTACACCGCACTACCCGCTTTAGGCCTCATTTGCAATCACGTGCGGATTCAATCCTGGGCTCCAATACCAGACGAGGACTTGAGGAGCTCACAGCAGTCAAGAGTTGACCGTTTCCCTATGGCATCTGAGACCAAGGGCACCAGATGTCAGACTGCAAATGTTCTTGCAGCATGACTGGCTGGATTCCACCTTCTGCTGGTGTCGCAGCTACTAGATCCCTTTCCCCAATACCACCAGGACGAGAACCATGATTTGGTGGCCAAGGATGAAGGAGACAGAAGGACCTGTTTCCCAGCCATGTGGATCACCCCTCCAGAGGCTGTCGACTGGGACAGTGCCATGTGGGAACCCATACTCCCTCCAAGCAACTATCCAACAAGGCATTAACCACTACCATCCTGTCTCCTTTGTTGAGGAGATTTGGCTCTTGGATGCCATTGCCCAAGAATAGTTACATGGGCCTAAGGCTAATTGTCACGCTTCCGGGGTTAGGCGCCCAAGAGTGGACCCACTGGGTCGTGGTACCGAACTCCCCTGGGTGAGCTGGTCCTAGTTTAACCAACCCCTATACAGGGAATGTCAGGGGCAAGCCCAGGGGGTTTAAATACCACAGCTGCTAGTACCAGAGGGGCGGCTTGTAGGGTTAGCCTATACTACGGAATAGCTAAGGTGGATTTGAGGAATCAGCCCGAGACTAGGAGAGCAGGTATGGGTCTACCAGAGGAGAGCACATGGAGGGCCTGACTAACAGCCAAGAGAAGCAGAAGCTTACTAACTCAATAATCAGGCACCTCCCATCAGTGGAGGTGGCCTGATATACCGGCGGACGGACAGCTATTGGTGAAGGGGAGTGTCAGGTTGAGACATGCCGGCCCCTAGATTCAAAGGGGAGGAGTGCAGCCATGCCTAGTACACCATTGATGACACTCATGATTCTGACCATTGTACTGTGCTCATGTGTGAGTCCGATGGTCAGCAGACAGGAAGGGGGCCTGGTGATGGCTCCGAGATGTCGGATGCCCGATCGGAAGAGGAGCAGAGGATGCAGACCCAGGAGTGGTGAGCTGGGGAGCGGTGCCAGGGGATCTAACACTAATGACTTCTACAACCAATGTACCAAAGGCAAGGTGGTGGCATTATTGCAGGATAAGGGATTTGATTTCATAGTGGAACATGGTACTGGGCATTGGTGCTATGTCAACCTGTCCACCCTGCTGCATGACAATCTTCCCCAAAGACCAAATGCTATCTTTTTTGGAGAGAAGGCCAATTTCATGAAGGTGTGGAGCAGCAAATGGTGGCTTTCGGTTGGTGTATGTCGGGTTTCCACCACCGACCAATTTGAGAAATGGCAGGAACAGGCCAACCTGGAGAGAATGTGGCATGGGTGCAGCCCAGGTGTCTCTTGGTTGGCCAGCCGGATGCACCAAAACCCAGAGGGCCTGTCGGTGTTCCCCAAGCTGGTCCTGTCTGTCCCATAGGTTGTGGTCATGCCCTAGCTCCACCATCATCCTGTACAGTGGTGGCCATGATGGAGTGTGCCATGAGGCAGGTGGTGGCAGAGAATGACCCTAGAGGAGTAGCCCCTGCAACCCTCCCAAGACCAACCAGCAGCAGAGTACCGGGAACTATAGTAATAACAATTCAGAGCATGGCAGAAAATGGTTATAGCCAATTTCAGTGGACCTTCATAAAGGTATGTTGACCCATCTCTAGGTTGGCATTTTGACTGGAGAAGGACTTTATGGAGTTGTTTTGTTTTTGTAATTCTTCCTTGACCAAGGTCTGTATTTTTGTTAAAGTTATATTCCCCTCTCAATTTGCACCATTTGCACTTCTCCATATTGGGCATTTATGCAGCCTTTGGGGGTCCAACTGAAAGACCTTAGTAGACTCTGCCCTTTATGGCCTTTTCACCACTTTAATAGTCTGTGTGCTGCTGCTGATCCCTGTGGGACTTTCATTATATTTACATACTATGTATATTGTTATGTTTGTGTTTGATGCTTATAGTATACTTTAGAGTAAACTTTTTTAAGTTCACTCCTTGTGTGCTGGATTGTTTCTGCAAACAAGTGATTTGATACTGCTTTACAGAGGCTGGTGAACAAGCAGCAGGCCTGTGGCCTGAAAGTGTTAGGTATTGAACTGCAAGACACTACACCCACTCCAATATATCAGGCCTGGCCAAGTGCAGTTCTCAAGAGCCGCAAGCGGTGCATGTGTTCAGGATTTCCTTTGCTTTGCACAAAGTGCTGGAATCATCACCTCTGTAAGTGATGAAATTAGCACCTGTTCAATGCTAAGGAAATCCTGAAAACTTGCACTGTTTTCAGAGCTTAAGGACTGTAGGTAGCTACCCCTGCCCTAGAATGTGAAAGTAGCCAGGGGGCAAGAGGAATTCTCAAGCCCTTTCACCATAACTGCGTCTCTCCCTGGAGTCTCTTTGGACCTGTGCCCACGGTGCATTTTTTTATGCTTTTTTTAATGCAGATTTTGAGAATCTGCATCAAAATCTTCATTGCTATCCTGAGGTCAGCAAAGCCTAGGACAAGTCAGAAGTGCTTTGCCCACATTGTTGTTTTTTTCCTTGCACATGTGGTTCGGATTCTTTTTTTTCTGCCCCAAAATCTGAACCAAACCTGCATTGAAAAAGAACCATAATGTCACAGCACTTCTGGGCTGTTGTAGACTGGCCTTAGGATAGACATGCAGATTTTGTTGCAGATTCTCAAAATCTGCTGAGAAAGAAGCATCAAATAATGTACTATTTCCACAGTGGGATTCCCTGCTGCGTGATACCAGCTTCGTAACTTGAGACAACCTCAGAAGTCATGATGAGGATGTCTGAGGTTTATTAGTGGGCCCGCAAGCATGGTGAGTGTGTCAGCTGCTCTGAAGCTTGCTATGTAGTACAGTATTGTAGGACGATAATGTATGTACCAAAAGGGTGGGTTTCCACTGTGAAACAGTTTGAGCTGTATTTGGCAGCTTTTTTGACCCTTTTACAGTGTTTTCTAGGCCCTTGATTTTTCCTCCATTTTAATGGGGTTCAGAAGTTTGGTGTAGTGTCTATCAAACTGTTCGTGAAACATTGCCCGTTCGGCAAACGAAATGAATTTGAACTTCCAAAAGTTCACTGATCTCTAATAATGGATAGTGCTGAGTACATTCGCTCATCACTAAATGCACATTTTGTTATTTTCCTTTGTACCGGCTGTAAAATGAGCTTTTATATATTATGTGATCTGCTTTGCATTTGTAGACCTAAGTTGGCTCTGAGTCTATGTAATGTACTGTTGTTTTCCATAGGAATAGTTAAGTATTTGAATATATTACATAAAGATGGGTTATAACCTTCAATAATGCCTCCCTGTGTTATCAGGATCCATACACTGTAATACAGGAGAGATGGCTGATTCAACAAAGGGTGACACCAGTATCCTGATTCTGAGTGCCCTGGCAATAATTGTTTTCTCAACCGGACTGGTGATCCATTCGTTTATTATAGGCGTCAATGTCAGCGACTGGTGGAAAGGAAGATCGGTGACTTCTGTTGACCACATTGTAACTTCTCTCGGGATTTCCAGGTTGTGTATTCAATGTGCTCTTACTATATATGTGTTCCTGGCTTCATTCGCACAAAGCAGACTGCAGTCATATGTTATTTTATCGGTCATTAATCGGGCTTACTCTTTTTTTACCTATTCCAACATTTGGTTAACGTCTCTGCTCTCCATTGTCTTCTGTCTGAAGATCTCCACCCTCCGCTCCAGACTGTTCCTGTATTTGAGGAGGATGATATTACCCAGGACTGGACATTTCATTGTGGCCTCAGGGCTTCTCTCTGTTTTTTGTTGTACAATGTCCTTGTGGATCAAAATAACTGAGGTGACGAAGGATAAATCCTACAATGCAACCAATGAAAATCCAATCATGCATTGCATTGACATTAATGCTATATACGCTTTTGCCATAGGATCCTGCATGCCACTGCTTTTTTATTACATCTCCACCGTCCTCCTCTTCTCCTCATTGTATCATCACACAGTAAAGATGAAGATGAGCAGTAATTTATTCATCAACCTGGAGACATATTACTCAACAATGGCATTTGTTTCCTTCACCTTTATGTATAGCACTGTATACTTCATTGGACATTTTCTTTGTATGTTTTATTACTCTTTTTTCTGTACACGCCTTAGATGGCTTTATATTGCTTTGGATATTCTCCCGGTTCTACATTCCTCCTACCTGATCTGCAGAACAGCCAAACTCCGGAATCGGATGCCCAAGGTTCTAGAGAATGTCATTCATTTGATTTTTCCAAAGTAGAGATACAGGATCCAGAGAGAACATATGAGTAGTAACTCAAGAGAAAATTAATAGGATGGCATCAAGGTAATAGGGGAACAAAATTTGATATGATTACCATAATAAATGTCTTTTCCTGATCCACAATCTTATCTGCTGTTCTGTCACTGACACTATCTGTTCAGATTCCTTTCCCCCATTGTTTTATGACTTTATCTCCTTAACCTGTGACATTCTCTTATTATCCAGATTCACCCTTAAACTGGCTGCTGCATTTATATAATAACTAGATGTGGACCCAATGCTATCGCACCAGGAGAGTGGTGACATCCTGATAGGGCCAGGCACTGTGGCGAAGAGGGCAGTCATCTTTTCCCCGTGCGGTTTCTCCTATGTCTCCGGTCCCTTTTCCCGTGTTCTCTCGCAATGTATGTAAATAAATGTATTTTTCCTTAAAAGTATGCTTCTGTTTTTTGTTTTTTTTAGCAATAAAGTGTTTAATTTCCTGGTAAAAAATGTGTACGGCTTCACTGTATTTTTTATTGACAGCGCAGATAAACCAAGCAGATACTGGCTGCCGACCCCCCGCTGCCTGGTATTACCTTTGCTGTCAATAAAAAATACAGGGGAGCCCTTATTTATTAAATTAAGTACCGTATATACTCGAGTATAAGCCGACCCGAGGCCCCTAATTTTACCCTCCAAAACTAGGGAAACTTATTGACTCGAGTATAAGCCTAGGGGGGAAAATGAAGCAGACTCTCATCACGGTATACAGCCCCTCTCATCATGATAAGTGGTCCCCCATTACTGGCATATAATCCCCCATCACTGGTATATAGGACCTCTATCACTGGTATACAGTTCTTCCCCATCAGAGGTTACAACCCCCATCAGTGGAATACAGGCCCCCCCTCAGTGGTATATACAGACCCCCCATCAGATGTTACAGCCCCAATCGGTGGTATATACAGACCCCCCTCAGTGGTATATACAGGCCCCCCCTCCATGGTTTATACAGGCCCCCCCTCAGTGATATATACAGGCCCCCCATCAGTGATATATACAGGCCTCCGATCAGTGGTATATACAGGCCTCCCATCAGTGGTATATACAGGCCCCCCCTCAGTGGTATATACAGGCCCCTCCATCAGTGGTATATACAGGCCCCCCATCAGAGGTTACAGCCCTCATCAGTGGTATATACAGGCCTCCCATCAGTGATATATACAAGCCCCCCTCAGTGGTATACACAGGCCCCCCATCAGTGGTATATACAGGCCCCCCATCAGAGGTTACAGCCCCCATCAGTGGTATATACAGGCCCCCATTAGTGGTATATACAGGTCCCCCAGTGGTATATACAGGAGCCCATTAGTGGTATATACAGGTCCCCCAGTGGTATATACAGGCCCCCATTAGTGATATATACAGGCCCCCCCAGTGGTATATACAGGCTCCCCCCAGTTGTATATACAGGCCCCCCCAGTGGTATATGCAGGCGCCCCCCAGTGGTATACAGGCCCCCCCAGTGGTATACAGGCCCCCCAGTGGTATACAGCCCCACCAGTGGTATACAGGCCCCCCTAGTGGTATACAGCCCCACCCAGTGGTATTCAGGCCCCCCAGTGGTATTCAGGCCCCCCAGTGGTATACAGGCCCCCCAGTGGTATACAGGCCCCCTGTTGCTGCCGCACACCTGTAAAAGAATAGCTTTCATACTTACCCTCTTCGCTCTTTTACCGTGTATCTTCCATTTTTCTTCCTGCTTCTACACGGCGTCATGTGACCGCGCAGAAGCAATGACGTCATTGCGGCTGCGCCAGCCGGGTAGAAGCAAGGAGACCGGAGGAGCGTGTTGACAGAGAGGAGGGCAAGTATGAAAGCTGTTTTTTTTACAGGTGTGCGGCAGCAACCGGGGGCCTGTATATACCACTGGGGGGAGCGGGGGGCCTGTATATACCACTGGGGGGGAGCAGGGGGCCTGTATATACCACTGGGGGAGCGGGGGGCCTGTATATACCACTGGGGGAGAGCGCAATGTAATATGCACCGCTCCCCCTGCCGCTGATGGACAGGGGGATGCAGTGCATATTGCATTGCACTAATGAGCGGCCCCACGTGACCGGCCGCTCATACTGCAGCCTCTCCCCACCTCCTCCAGCCCCCGGATACCGCCCCCCCCACACTCAGCTGTATACTGACTCGAGTATAGGCCGAGGGGGGCACTTTTTCGCACAATTTTTGTGCTGAAAAACTCGGCTTATACTCGAGTATATACGGTAACTAAATATTTTAAAAAATATTGCCGTGGGCTATCTCGTATTTTCTATAGCCAAGCAAGGTAACCCAGGCAGCTGGGGGCTGGAATTCTCAGCATGGCGAGGCTCAAGCATGCGAAGTCCTCCACAATGAAAAGTGCAGCCACCCCAGACTTGGCACCTCCATGAGAGACACCAAAACTGGTGGTTACCCTGCTCTTCCAGCTGTTCTGTAGTGATGGCACACTGAGTAATAAAGTGGTTGATGTCACCTTCTTTTGGCAGCTGACATCAAGCTCTATTGCTAAAGCCAGCCATCGGTGTGACAGCCGGCCAGGCCATTAGCAATACTTTCCATAAAGAGAATAAATCACAGACAAGAAAAGAAATCCTTTACTGCATACAAAGTAGACAGACACCTTGTTATTCACTTTATTAGCTCCCTCCAAGTTCCCCTCCGACGTAATCCTGTAATGACTGTAATATTGCTGTGAAAGCCAGGGGGCGGTGTCATACGTCATGCCACCACCATATTTGTCTATAAAAGTGTCCAAATATTGTGCTCTCATTCTCTGTCTGTCCCCATCTCCCTGTACCTGTCTGGGGCCACCCGCGACACCCTATGCCTTTCTGTGCCCTCTGCCTCCCTGTGCCTCTCCTAGACACCTATGTGCCCCCCTGCCTTCCTGAATCTGTCTGTGCTTCCCCCTGCCTCCCTTTGTGCCTCCCCTTGGCCTTACTGTGCTGTTTGTGCTTCCCCCGCCTTCCGTTGCCTGCACTCAGCCTCCATGTGCTCTCTGTGCATCCCCTGCCTCCCTTTGCTGTCTGTGCCCCCCACCTCCCTGTACCTGTCTATCCCCATCCCACTGCGCTTCCCCTTGGCCTCCATGTGCCCCCATGCAGAGCTGTGTGTGTGTGTATGTGCATGTAGCAGAGCTGTGTGTGTCTGTATTGCATGTAGTATCCATGTAGCAGAGCTGTGTATGTTTGAATGTATGTGCATGTATTTGTATGTTCATGTAGCAAAGCTGTGTATGTGCATGTATTGTGTATGTACCAAAGCTGTGTATGTGCAAGTATTGTGTGTATAGCAGAGCTGTATGTCTATCTGTTTGTGCATATAGCAGAGCTGTGTGTGTGTAGTATGCATGTAATGTCCATGTAGCAGAGCTGTATGCATTTGTATGTGCATGCATTGTCCATGTAGCAGAGCTGTGTGTGTATGTGCATGCATTGTGCATGCAGCAGAGCTTTGTGTGTAGTGTGCATGTACCAGACCTGTTTGTGTAGTGTACATCTAGCAGAGCTATATGTGTAGTGTGTAAGAAGCAGATCTGTATGTGTCTACATGTGCATGTAGCAGAGCAATGTATGTCTATGGGCATATAGCAGAGCTGTGTGTGTCTAATATATAACTTGCAGAAAGACACAATAGATTTATTGCCTTCCTGTTCTACCATAGTACATTACCGCTAATGATCCCTCCCTTTTAAACCTCCAGGGAAGATGTAATTAATAGAAAGAAGGTTTTTCCTTTTTTCAGCTGTCTAAATGAGGCACCCCCAGGCTGTGGGGTACTCGGGGCCGGTGGTGTCTCTCTGGGATCATGATAGCAGTGACCCGGTCCTGTGGCCTGGGCTCAGTCCAAAAAGGAAGGGGTTATTTACAGGGGATTTTGTCGTGATGCCACCCTGGGTATGTGGTCATTAGGACCACTGCTGCCGTATTCCTGCTGGCGATGGTGACTTAGGGCAGCGTGGATAGTAACCCCTCTTCGGGTAGGGCTGAGGGTCCCCAGGGCAGGTGTAGTAATGGTGGAGGGGCATGGTGAGGGATTGTGCTTTGTACGCTGCACTTACTTTGCTGCTGCACCTTCTCCAGCCAGCGTGTGGAAATAGCAGTCTCCGGCTCCTCAGGTGGGATTCTGCTGTGGTGCTGAAAGGAATCAGTCTCAGGCAGTGGTGAGCTCACCGGGTACTTTACTGGTGACTTTTCAAACAGTTCACAAGGTACACAATCACAGTTTCGGGTAGCTGGGCCGGATAGTCACCGGAGGATGCAATGTCTCTGAGGCCCTCCGCGATTATCCTTCTTTAGTCACTCTCTGTCCTTTCTCTTCCTGCACTTGTAATTTGTGGCTTCCGCTGCTGCTTGAAGCTAAGCTGCTTGCCCTCTCTGTCCTGCGCGTGCCGTATGACAGGCAGCTCGAGTCCTTCACTTTCTCTTCCCTGTTCCTGGGCGTCGGTGATGCTGAACATTATGTGCTGCTTTGCCTCCTGACACTGTGTGGCTGGGAAATCTGGAATACCCCGCCTTCCGGTATTGAATGACGGGATGTGTGACCCTGCACAGTCTCAGACCCGGTGTCCGTTCTCTGCGCTCTCCTCTGAGGCGAGCACGACGCTCCTCGTCTCCCTCAGGCTTTCTCTCCTTCCTCCTTTGTCTCTCTCCATGGCTGTTCTCTTCTGACCCCCTTCTTCCTGCTCTTTCCACTACACCTAAGCTCATTCCACCAGGGCTGGGTCTCCCAGGCAAACAGGTTAACTCTTTAGTTCCCCTATTATAGGTGTGTGAATGCAGGGATGAGGGCCTCAGATGAACATCACATCACATCACATGACCAGTGGGGTGCCACATAAACCTGTGGTGCGGCTTAAGATATAGGAGTGCATTAGAAGGGAATGATGGGGACAGAGTGTTAAAGGGGCCCACAAAGATTCTTTCATCTGGGGCCCACAAAAACCTGGAGCCTAGGTAATTATATAGTAGATAATAATAATATTAATAATTAATAATAATTTTCATTTATATAGCACCAAACATATTCAGCAGCATATTTCAGTTCAAAGGAAGGAGAGCTGTACAGTCACAAGCTACAATCTGAGGAGATAGGGGAGGTACAAAAGGTAAATGGTAGGGATGGGCGAATCTACTCGCTAGGACTCGTTACTCGGCGAGTAGTAAGGGACTCGCAGGACTCGGTACTCTGCGAGTTTCCCAGTGATTACTCGCACGAGTCCAATGCAAATCAATATCAATCCTAGTTTTGTCAGAAACGCTGACAAAACTAGGATTGCCATTGTTTGCATTAGACTCGTGCGAGTAATCACTGGCTACTGTGCCAGTGATAGCAGGGAAACTCGCAGATAACTGCTGTTTCTTTGCGAGCCTAGTCCAGCTGTCTTCTCTGTGCAACTCCAGGGTCCTAGAGCCCGCCTGCTCACAGACATTATGTAGCAGTGCTGAGATTGTTCTCAGTCTGCTCATTCCCTGTGTACAGACATGAATGTCTGTGCACAGAGATGATGTAGCAGTGCTGAGATTGTTCTCAGTCTGCTCATTCCCTGTGTACAGACATGAATGTCTGTGCACAGAGATGATGTAGCAGAGCTGAGATTGTTCTCAGTCTGCTCATTCCCTGTGTACAGACATGAATGTCTGTGCACAGAGATGATGTAGCAGTGCTGAGATTGTTCTAAGTCTGCTCATTCCCTGTGTACAGACATGAATGTCTGTGCACAGAGATGATGTAGCAGAGCTGAGATTGTTCTCAGTCTGCTTATTCCCTGTGCATAGACATCTATATTTATGCACAGGGGATGTAGCAGAGAGGACATCGCGTTTTGGACTGCGTCGGACGGAAGAGGATTTTTTTAATTAAAGATGGAGTCCCTAATGGCTTTGTTTTTTATTTCTAATAAAAAATTTTCCTTGTGTTGTGTTTTTTTTAAAACAATTTAATAGAAATTCATGGCGGTCATGTCTAATATTGGCGTGACCGCCATAAATTTCGGGCTTAGGGCCAGCTGATAATACAAAGCTGGCCCTAACCTCTTTATTACCCAGCGTGCCACCGCTACCAGGGCCGCTGGAAGAGCGGGGTTCAGCGCCAGAGGATGGCGCTTCAATGAACGCGCCATCTTCTGGGGCGGCTGTGGGCTGCAATTTGCAGCGGGGGGTGCCCAGAAAGCTTGGGCATCCCTGCGCTGCGGATTCCAGCCCCCAGCTGCTTAGCTGTACCTGGCTAGACATAGAAATTGCGCGGAGCCCCACGCATTTTTTTTTAATTATTTCATGAATTTCAGAGTCAGAGTCTCAGAGTCAGAATCTCAGAATTTCATGAAATAATTAAAAAAAAAATGCGTGGGGCTCCGCGCAATTTCTATGTCTAGCCAGGTACAGCTAAGCAGCTGGGGGCTGGAATCCGCAGCGCAGGGATGCCCAAGCTTTCTGGGCACCCCCCGCTGCAAATTGCAGCCCGCAGCCGCCCCAGAAGATGGCGCGTTCATTGAAGCGCCATCCTCTGGCGCTGCCCCCGCTCTTCCAGCGGCCCTGGTAGCGGTGGCACGCTGGGTAATAGAGGTTAGGGCCAGCTTTGTATTATCAGCTGACCCTAAGCCCGAAATTTATGGCGGTCACGCCAATATTAGACATGACCGCCATGAATTTCTATTAAATTGTTTTAAAAAAAACACAACACAAGGAAAATTTTTTATTAGAAATAAAAAAAAAAAGCCATTAGGGACTCCATCTTTAATTAAAAAAATCCTCTTCCGTCCGACGCAGTCCAAAACGCGATGTCCTCTCTGCTACATCCCCTGTGCATAAATATAGATGTCTATGCACAGGGAATAAGCAGACTGAGAACAATCTCAGCTCTGCTACATCATCTCTGTGCACAGACATTCATGTCTGTACACAGGGAATGAGCAGACTGAGAACAATCTCAGCTCTGCTACATCATCTCTGTGCACAGACATTCATGTCTGTACACAGGGAATGAGCAGACTGAGAACAATCTCAGCACTGCTACATCAGTCAGCAGGCGGGCTCTAGGACCCTGGAGCTGGCAGCCAGCACACTGAGCAGACAGGACTCTTATCTGTGCGAGTCAGCGATTACTTACAAAGTAAACGAGCAATGCAAATAAATGACAAAACTAGGATTGCTTCAGGCTGAAGCTTCCGAGACACATCTGCGATTTGTAAATCTCACACTACTCGCTATTACTCGCTTCCCCATTCATTAACATTGGACTCGCTAGACTCGCAACGAGTAGCGAGTCCTGTGCTCGGACTCGCTAGAGTCAAGCGATTCCGAGTAATTTAGGATTCGCCCATCACTAGTAAATGGTAATCGGCGCTTAGTAACCCGATGTTTACCATGGATACGAGTTCCAGCATAGGCTGTGCGGCGCTGGGAGCTCGTTCATCATTGGTCTCCCAGCGTCACACGCAGCGATGCTGTGTGTCCACCGGCCGACCAACCATAGATTTGTGGTCCTGTCCTCAAATCAAACGATCAGCCAACTGATCGTTAATAGTGTCATATGCAACAATGTCATTTCGACATCGTTCAAGTGTCACTAAACCGGTACCTTTTGAACGATATTGGCAACGATATCGTTACGTGTGACGGTACCTTTAGGTCACTACCAGAACAGAGGGCACATGTTACTTGATAGACAGAGATGAGGTGGAGATTAAGGATGGCGCAGAACTGTGGAAAGGATGGGAAGGGTGATAGACAGAGATGAGGAAATGTAGGACGGTGCAGAACAGTGGAAAGGATGGGATGGGTGATAAACAGAGATGAGGAGATGTAGAACGGGGCAGAACTGTGGAAAGGATGGGTAGGGTGATAAACAGAGATGAAGGAGGATATGTAGGACAGCGCATAACTTTATATTGTACTTTTTAGCAGATGGGCAACGGGTGCAATGACTGACACAGGGTAGACATGAGTGTAGTGGCTGAAAAGGAGTATGATCCTGGCTGCTGCATTCAGAATGGATTGTAGATTAAGAGGATGACCAATAAGTAGAGAATTGCAATAATCCAGGTGAGAATGAATAAGGGCGACAGAGTTTTTGCAGAGTCAACAGTAAGAAAAGGTCGAATTCTAGAGATTTTTTTGAGGTGTAGGTGACATGAGCGAGCGAGGGACCGAATGTGGGGAGTGAATGAGTAATCTGAGTTAAATATAACCCCAAGACAGTGGATGTGCTTCTGGGGAGTAATTATAGAAGCATACATGAAAATGGCAGGAAGGTAAGGAGGAGGAGAACACCTGAGAAGTTTCGCTTTTGACAGATTCAGTTTTAGATAGAAGAAATACATGATGTTAGAGACAGCAGACAGACAATTACTGGTACTTTGTAGTAATGCAGGAGTGATGTCAAGAGAAGAGGTGTCATCCGCATAAAGATGGTACTGAAAACTAAATCTACTGATGGTTTTTCCAATAGGGCCAGTGTATAGAAAGAAGAAAAGCGGACCAAGGACTGAACCCTAAGGAACCCCAACCGTGAGGGGAAGAGATGCTGGTGACAGATACAATGAAAGAGCCATCAGAGAGGTAGGAGGAGAACCAAGAGAGCTGTATCATTAAGCTCAATAGAGCAGAGCATAGAGAGAAGGAGCTGGTAATCCACAGTAATGAATGTAGCGGAGAGATCCAGGAGAATCAGCAGTAAGTAGTGACCATTAGATTTAGCTATTAGTGGATCATTAGAGACTTTAGTGAGGGCAGTTTCAGTAGAGTGCAGGAATCAGGATCCAGATAGTAGAGAGTCAAGGAGAGAATTATCTGAGACATAGTGGATCAGACGGGAGTGGACCAAGCATTCCAGGAGTTTAGAGATGAAGTGGAAATTAGTGACAGATCTGTATTTAGCAGCAAAGTTCTGGTCGAGGGTAGGGATGAGAGAGTACTGCAATATTCGGACTCGCTATACTCGCAACGTGTAGGTCCCGGTACTCGGTACTCATTGCGAGTATAGCGAGTCCAATGGCAGTGAATGGGCCGGGCGAGTACTTTCGCAGTGTATCTATATATACACTGCGAAAATGGACTAAAAGTGAATAAAAGTTATTAAAAAATAAAAAAATATCATACTCCCCTATCCAACGCCTGCACCGGGACCGGCAAAGAAGACATCCGATCAAAGACAAGGACCTGTGAGTCTGACAGCCAATCAGATGGCCAGATGTCACAACCACCTGATCGCTACCAGCCACCTGATTGGCCTGATTGACAGGTCTTGAATGTGCATCAATGACCTGGCAATCTAGCCAATCAGGTGGCTGGTAGCGATCACATGGCTTGTGACATCTGGCCATCTGATTGGCTGTCAGACTCGTAGGTCCTTGTCGTTGATCGGATGTCTTCTTTTCCAGTCCCAGTGCAGGCGTCGGATAGGTGAGTATGATATTTTTTTATTTTTTAACAACTTTTATTCACTTTTGGTGTACTTTCGCAGTGTATATATAGATACACTGCAAAAGTTAAAGGACTACCCACTACTCCAGAGTAATCACAAGAAACTCGGGGAGTAGCGAGTAGCCCAAATATCATTACTATTCGGCGAGTACCGAACAGTAATGATTATACTCGCTCATCCCTAGTCGAGGGATGTTTATTTGAGTAATGTGTGTATGATGGTGTGTTTGAAGGTGGACGGAACGACATAATATGAGAGAGCACAGTTAAATATTTTAGTTAGGTGAGTAGTGACAGCTGGGGAAAGGGACTGAATGAAATGTGAGGGAATAGGTACACTGGTGCAGATAATAGGGCGAGAAGATGCAAAAATCTTCTTTTCTGCAACTGAATTGTAGACTGAAAGTGAGCTAGATGAAGTGTAAGAGGGAAGAAAATGCATGATGTCATGAGGCTGGGAGGAAGATGCCTGATGTATATGGTCAATTTTTTTTCTTTAAAGTAGTTGGCCAGATCGTCAGCGTGGGTTTGGGGTTGGCACTTTTGGACCGAGAAGGGAACAAAAAGTGTCAAAGAGTCATTTAGGATTGTTGGCTAGACAGGTGATGACGGTGTTGAAGTAACCAACAGTGCATGTTTTCAGGATCTCCTTAGTATTGCACAGGGGTTGGAATCATTACCTGTGCATTTGATCACATTAATACCTGTGCAATACTAAGGAAATCCTGAAATCCTGCAGTGTTGGCGGCCCTTGAGACCTGGAGTTGAAGGACCTCTGCTTTAGATCATCCTGTCAAACTCTGACGGCTGGATGTAAAGCACCATGGTGGTGATCATTCCATTCCCTGCTGGCATTGGCAGCCCCGTGATGTGATTATGAGGCCTTGATGCGTTGCCAGGATGACCTGGAGTCCTGTGAGGGTCTGCCTATCATGACTCACTTCCTGTTGATGCCTGGCAAGCGCTGTCATCCCCAGAAAGTGATTTCTCCTGTTCAGAGCCATGCATCAGCTCAGCTGTGAACAGAAGAAGCTATTTGGAAGTGCAGTGCTAAGGCGTGCTAAGAGGCAAAGTAAAATGAAGTAGAAAGTTTTGAAAAATATGAAATAAAGAGCATAAAAGTTCAAATCACCCCCATTTGCTCCATTAAAAATAAAACTACTATATATATTTGCTGTATATATACTGTATATTTTGGACTATTAGACGCACTTTAGTTCCCCCAAACTTTGGAGGAAAGTAGGGGGTGCGTCTTATAGTCCAAATGTACGGAGGGTGGTTGCAGGGGAGGATGGGGGCAGCTCTGGAGTGTGTCAGGGGGCTGGAGAGAGCTGGCTGCGGGCTGCAGGAGCCAGCAGGAGGTCATGTGCTCCCGCTCATTTAATGTGGACTGCACCCGCTGTCCATAACGGCGGTGCTGAAACCGCACCGCGGTGATTGACTGGGGGAGCGGCACATATTAAATTACCTGCCCCCCCTGTGATGGCACATGCCCCCCTCATGCTTGATATGGCCCCCCATGCTGCTGCCCATAATAAAATAACAATCACGTTACTCACCTTTTCCAGTGATGTCCTGTCTCCCTCCGTGCAGTTGCCCTCCTCCACTTCCTGCCTCTTCTTTGTAAGTCGGTCATGTGATGGGCTCAGGAGAGTGACATCATCTCTGCGCGCCTGATCACATTACCAACAGTACAGAGAAGAACCAGGAAGTTGGGGAGCGCAATGGCATGGAGGGAGACAGGACACCGCTGGAAAAGGTGAGTAATGTGGTTGTTATTTTATTATGGGCTTCAGCATGGGGGGCCATATCTAGCATGGGGGGGGCATTGTACCAGCCCTGTGGGGCATGCGCCAGCCCTGGAGGATGTGTGCCAGTGTGGCGCCCCGCAATGAGTGCATCACAGGAGGGTATTGCATCCCTGACTGAAGATGCAATATTCTCCGTCTCAGTAATGACACGGTTAATCTTCAGAGCTCCATACTCTACATGCACCACTAGAATAGAGGGCCAATCAGGTCCTGGTGGGCGGAGTGTAGCAGTAGTGTGTAGGAGTAAAGGAGGAGAGGAGGAGTAGTGGTCGCGAGGAAGGCAACGTAGCAGAAGAGGGCTCTGCACAGTGCCGTGCAGCCCTAAAGACGACCTACCAGTTGGCGCCATATTTCGGTGCCCTAAACCGGAACTTGGGCGACTACCTAAACGGGTCAAAATACACCCGCGCCCACCAACCACCGGATCACTGGTTCCGAGGTGAGCAAGTCTTCACCGCAGCTCAGCAAACCAGAAGTGAAGGAACCGCTTTCTAGGAGCACCTCACTGCAGCCGCAACTAGAGTCGTCTTGCCAGCAGAGTACCCACTATAGGGAATCAGGCTCCCCTCACACCGGGTTACATGACCGGCAGGGAAATTTAAGTAGTCTCCCTTGTACCCGAACTGGCGCACTAAGGCGACATCGGCAAGTAGAACAGGTTAACAATGGAGGAACACCGCGGAGCTCTGAAACATACCGATCATTGCTGGGACCACCCGGTCCGTTACCGTTGACTGTATACCTTGTACCATCTTACCGGTTACAGTAAACACCCGTTAGAGAGGAACTTGGTGTCTGTGTCTCCTTCAGAACGGTTTATATCTATACTTTCAACACCACAAAAGCTGCCATATTACACCAAGGACAGCTCCTGGCCCCGGGGACTCCCGCTCATCCTGTGGGGAGCGTCCCATCTTGCTGCCGTACATCCCCCAGAGGCCCAAGCAGCGCCGGTGAAATCACCGGATTCCCACAGGTGGCGTCACGACAACAAAGAATTAACCCCTATCCGTTCAACAAAACCCCTTTTGATCTGGACCGCCATGCCCCACAGCTGCAGGTGCAGAACCGTGACAGGAGAAGCAACGCCTGAGACGTGAAGACCCGGCCACGGTGAGTCACCAGCCCTGAGGACATGTGCCATCACTGTGGGACATGTGCCAGCCATAATCAGATTAAGGGGGCCATATCTAGGATGGGGGGCTATATCCCAGGATGAAGGACCACGTACCAGGATGAGGGGGCTATGAGGGAAATATACCCTATATGATTTGTAAGACAGACACTGACATTATAAGACGGACCCATTTATTTGGAGGTGCGTCTTATAAAGCGAAAAATATGGTATGTATAAAAATACACATTACGTATTGCCACGTTCATAAATGCCCGATCTATCAAAATATAAAAACAATTTTATCTGTAAACTGCATAATGGAAAAAAAGTAAAAATGACAACATTAAGTTTTTTTTGGTCACCACATCATTGCAATAAAATGCAATAACATGCTATCAAAACAATGCATGTACCCAAAAAGTGGTACAATTAGAAATGTCTGCTCAAGACGTAAAAAGTAAGCCATCACACAGCCCCAGATCCCAAAAAACGAGATTGTGGAATATGGTAACAAATACATCATTCATTTTTTTTCACCACTTACATAAAAGTGAAAGTATATATGTTTGGTATCTGCAATTTCATACCGATCCGAAAAATCTACTTATCATATCAGTTTTACCATATAGTGAACATGATTAATAAAAAAAACGAAATGTAATTCCCCCTTTTTTTTTTTTCAATTTCCCACACTTGGAAATTTTTTCCCATTTTCCATTACACTATATGGTAAAATAAATGGTGTCATTCCAAAGTAAAACTTGTTCTTGTGCAAAAAACAATCCTCATATATCTATATTGGCAGAAAAATATAAACATTATGGCTCTTGGAAAAGGAAGAAAAAATGGAAAGTACCAAAAAAGGAAGGGGCAAAGTCGTGAAAGGGTTAATGGTGCGTATAAGTGTGGTAGTGTAGGGTGTCCTTGACAATTCTTGACTGAGAATAAAAGAAATTGTAGTCAGAGAGCGGGAATGGGGCGTTAGTAATATCATGTAGTGAGCAGAGTCCGTAGAAGATCAGATCCAGCGTATTCACATGTTCATGTGTGGCAGTTACTATGCAAATTTTTAAAGGCTCAGGAGCGGAAGTTAGAGATAAAGCATTAGCGCCAGAAGGGATTATTAATAGGGATGTTAAAGTCCCCCATAATGAGAGTGGGGAAGTCACAGGCTGGGAAGTATGGAAGGCAGTTATCAAATTCATTAAGAAATTAATGGGGGGGGGGGCAGGGTGTAGGGTACTTCACAACTGCCACTAGGAGGGAGAAGGGACAGTAAAGGCTGACAATGTGGACATTAAAAGAAGGAAAGATAAATGAAGGGAAAGGTGTCGTAAGCTGTAAAGAGCAATTTGTTGAAAGCAGCAGACCACCGCCACCACCTGGTCTGGGCTCAGGTCTAGGGTTATGTGAAAATGCTAATCCATCATACGAGAGAGCAGCAGCAGAAGAGGTGTCTGACTGCTGGATCCATGTCTCAGTAACGGCTAGAAGGTTAAGGGAATGTGAAATGTAAAAGTCATGAATGTAGGAGAGTTTGTCTCACAGAATCCATGGGGTATTGTCAAGAAGAATATAAGACAAACCAGACCCAACTTTGCAGATGAGACATTTACTGTACATACTTTTCATTAGACCAATATTTATGACTTACAAATCATTTTTCCAGTTGGTCTTATATAATATTTTAATTTTCTTAGATAACGACTTTTGTGCTTTCATTGGCTGTAAGCCATAATCATCAATATTAACAGAAATGAACACATTAAATAGATCACTGTGTGTGTAATGACTCTATATAATATATGCATTTCACTTTATGTATTAAATTATAGAAATAAATTATCTTTTCTGATTATATTCTAATTTATTGAGATGCACTTTTATATTACCTGGGGCTTTTATATCACTTTAAAAATGTTAAGAATAAAAAACTAAACAACACAAATAAATCTTTTTGTTATTTAACTGTTGTCATGTGTTGAGATTAGAACCGGAGAGACTGTGTTGAGTAACCTTCTTCTTTCTCCTTTGAGAACAGTGTGTTTTCTTTCCATGGAGTTTTTAATATATGCTGTCCTTGTTTCACTCTTCTTTGGACAACAGATGTTTTTCTTTGGTAATTTAGTTTGCCCTCTCACCTTTCGGGGACAGCTAGATGAACCTTACCCTGGATGATCTTTCCTGCTGGAGATATTCTTTGTGAATTCGTCTTGGTATTACAGGCATACTGCTTTTTGATTTCTGCCATTCGGATAGAGATTTCTTAGGTTAAGTACTAGTGATGAGCGAATCTGCTCATCGCTATTTGGTACTCGCACAAATATTTCAGTGTTCAGGCTACTCTGTACACACTAAATATTTGTGCGCACATCTCACGGAATTTGAGTGTCCCGCCCAGCATGTTTGGCACCTGATTTTCAGCCACTAATCATTCTGGGCTTGCTAGCCAATCACAATAATGTCATGGCCATCTTATTTGTGGCATTAAGGGAAGTGGCTGGCCGCCCAGCATAATAGGCTATATAAGACCTGCCACTGCCATCTGGAATACATTGCATCTAGAAACAGCGTAGCGTGAGTGTAGAGAAAGCAAGCAGCAGAAAGGGAGAGTGTTTAAACCACATAAATATAACACAATAGCTCTTTTATGAGCTACATCAAGTCTCTACTAGCTCAGAATAATAAAAGAAGAGTTTTTGGAGCAGGGAGAGAGAAAGAAG
Source organism: Allobates femoralis (assembly GCA_033576535.1). Taxonomy (NCBI): domain Eukaryota; kingdom Metazoa; phylum Chordata; class Amphibia; order Anura; family Aromobatidae; genus Allobates; species Allobates femoralis. Next base: position 20,491,100 of record JARQOC010000013.1, read on the forward strand.
AGTAACAATCTGGTACCTGCATATTAGACCAACAGCTCTTTTTAGAGCTACATTTTCACCACACATTGAGTACTAAATAATAAATTAGTCCCATTTTTTGGAGTCCTTTAAAAATGTACTGGTCTTTCTACCACCCCTAATATTTGGAGTCACATTTTCTTTGCAAATTTTTTCTGTGAAAAGTCCCAAATATTAACAGTGTACTGGTGAGCTACTTTAAGTACTTTCAAATTGAGTAGTCTCGTTTTATTGTGTTAATGCCACTGGGCCTCCTGCCATCCATAATTTTTGTGGTCACATTTTGCTTGCCACATAAAGTATATATGATATGTGTCTCAAAATCTTAATTTGCCAAAGCCTGGCGTTAAGGGACCAGGATGTGGACGTTGGCAGTGGTGTCCACCAATGTAGTGTGTAAGGTCAGAATAATGTTGATGTACAATTTATAGGTTCTTTTCACAATTTGTGTCCAAGCCTGAACAGTGTTTCAGATTGGTGGTTTGATGGCAGACAATGCCTGTAGTCAGTTTACAAGCAGCACCACGAAATTTTTAACATCAACCATGTCTGCTACGTTGTCCCAGCAGAGCGTTTAGTTGTCCCTGCCCCAGACATTGGTAAGGAAACATAAATGCTCATCCAATCACCCAAAGGCACAAACATTGAATGCATGAGCATGTGACTAGCCCTAGGGTATGGGGACTCGGGTATCTGGGCTCTCTGCTGCAGTAGGGATGTCACTGGTGGATTGCCTAGACCCGTGGCCCTGGTGGTCAACTTAAAAGGGGTAGTTGGAATGGGAATAAAAATTTATTTATGGTGATGTAACACCAGTGCCACTTCAGACCTCCAGAAGGCAATGGTACAGCAGCCGAGAGAGTACAGCTACCTGCAGGTAGAGCTGAGCCTCCGGGGCAGGGATGCACCTATAGTGATGGAAGTGCTGATGATGGTGATAAGTAAGTAAGATGGTGCTGCTTAGTACCAGGCCCGATTGGTGTGCTTCCTGAGTATCCCAGCTTCCCGCTCTATTCTCTCCTGCACTGGATCTCGACCATGGTGTGTTATCCTGGTGTGACTGGATTCCTTTCTGACAGGGTGTCGGGGCCAGTAGACGGACCCGCGACTTCCGGTGTTACGGCTCAGGGGCTGAACTCCCTGTGTCACATCTATGGAACAGGCACTCCGGTAAATGGACCAGGGTTCCCTCCCGGAGTATGGGCGCTCCGATCTGGGGGGTCCCCTCCTTCAGTCTGGGCTGCCTGTTCTCTCTCTCCAGGCCCCCTCTCTTGGAGTCCTTTTCTCTCTCTCAGAGCTCCCATGCTTCGTCTTTCCTCATTGCAAACTAAAACTCACTGTTTTTCTACCTCCCTCCTCCCCTAACTGCCCCCTCTAGGGTATGGGACCTCACTATCTGCCTAGGTGGGAGTGTGGGAGTGCTTGGATGGGATCCTCCTACAAATCCTACATTCCACTGTGACAGGGACAACCGCACACTTATTAATGGGTGCAGTTCCCCAACTGTGACGCATGACCAGCGGGGTGCCACATTCCCCCTTGGAGGAATACACTCGTCCGCAAGTGTGGTTAACTGGGGGTACCGGTAGAGTGAAATTTTCTTTTTCATTAAACAATAACAATAACGAGTAACATATTTACATTTTCAAGCATTGTGTTTCATCCCTTTATGGGAGGCACCAAACTTAGAGCGTTGCATAGTATATAAAAGGATAATAAAAAAAAAAACATTATTAACTTGGGATTCTTCGGCCTCACGGGGACTGTTAACTGCGCGGGCCCAGCAGTAACTATTGTCCTGCACATTCCAGTGTGTCTTATCACCGCTGGGCCGCTTGGGTTAAACATTATTATGTAACAGGGTCAGAGTTCTCATGAAAGTTTATGAGTCTCAATGGGGCAAAAAGGACGAAAAGGGTTCAATATTCATGAATACAAAAGCAAGATAAATGAACTATTTACACTCAGGTTTTTCCTCTTAAATACTGTAGTAGCTGCTTAGAAGCGGGCTCCTTTGATGGCAAACCATCCCATGGGTCCCGCATGCCGCTCATAGGTAACTTGGTCTCCAAGGTACAGATCTCGATCCTGGTGAGCACGGCGTTGATGGGGCTCTACATCTCATCGTCCCACAAAAATGTCATCTTTTATACCTGTTTTGTGTATAAACCCCCAAACCTCCCCATACCAGAATGACACAACAGTACCTTTCTTTCTCAGTTCAGTAGGTAACCGGGGTTGTAGATGGGCTTCGTCTCTTGAATGGTGGCACTCCATCTCAAGTCACCACCAGTTCTCCTGGCGGCATTGTCGGGCCGCCTGGTCCTCCTCGCTGATCTGGGAACCGCTGACCTGGGGAGGTATGCCAAAGGTTAAGGGCTGGTTGCTGAGTTATCCGGCACAGCACTGTCATTGGCGCGGAGCCCTTGCGGGGCCCCCCATTGGTACTCCCAGGTATCCCACCACGCTGCCTCTGGGGTGTCGCCTCCGGTAGCTCCTGAGCCATAATCCGGGTCATCCATGTCAGGATCCTCCTCCACGGAATCGGTTGAGTCAGCGTCCCCTTCCTCGGTCTCGACGATAATGTCCGGTTTCTGGTTGGATTCAGTCACATCCTGGACATACAGGGCATTGGTAGGGCCTGCAGGCGGCTCCACAGGGTCATCTGTCTGGACCCTGGCCTCCTGGATCTGCACGGGTGGTTTCGCTGCTAGGACCTCCGCCACATCTCGTGCAACGGCCACTGCCTCGGTTGCTTGTCGGTCCACTTCCCTGGACGTCAACTCTACAGCCCGGGTGGTGCTCCGGGTGGTGCTCCAGCTTCAGACCACCCTCTCCATCATCTGTGCCAGATTGTCACGCAGCTCTCTGAAGGCCTTACTCCAGAACTATGCATCTCCCTCGTTGGTCAGAAGGGAGACTGAGTCCAGGTCCCCGCGGGCAATGCGGGCCTGCTGCTCCACCTCGCGCATAAGGTCAGTCCAACGGGTCGCCATTGCATCGGGTATTAAACGCTGTTCCTTATGTCCTTCTCTTCTGGTTTGTCCTCTTATGGCTTTTTGGCGGTACCCCTCGGTCACTTCCTTTGGTCCACCCCCTTGGTTGATTGGCAGCCATAGAGGCGGGCAAACAGTTTCGCGCCTCTGGCTAGGCCCTTCCATGGCAAGGGGCTGAGGCACACCCCCAGGCTTGCACGTTGTCCTTTTACATGGTTAGACAGGCATCTTGGGGTTCCCGGTAAAATGGTGGGAACCAGTTCTTGATGCCGTTTAATGGCGTTAACAGTTCTTTTCAGCCAAAAAGTTCAAAGGCAAACAGTACCCGGTTGAACTGGGCACGAGATCCTGTTCTTGATGCCAAAAATTGACTAGCCCAGGGCATTGGGAATCTGGTATCTGGGCCCTCTGCTGCAGTAGGGATGTCACTGGTGGCCTGCCTAGACCCGTGGCCCTGGTGGTCAACTAAAAAAAGGTAGTTGGAATGGGAATAAAAGATTATAAGTCTATCATGACGCCACCTGCAGATTGTGGTGATGTAGCACCAGCGCCGCTGCCGAGATGCTACAGCTCCCTGCAGGTAGAGATGGCCCTCCGGGGCAGGGATGCACCTATGGTGATGGAAGTGCTGATGATGGTGATAAGTAAGTAAGAGTGCAGCAGTGAATAAGCACACAGAGACTCTGTCACTCTATCCGGGTACTTTACTGAACGATTCTGATGGTAGTACAGTTCATAGAAGACAACCATTGTTAAGTAAGCATAGCCGGCCGGGTAGTCAAAGTGGGCTGCAGGGTCCTTTGGAGTCTCCCACGGTATGCCTTCCTTGTCTCTAACCCATGTCCTGCTGCTATTGCCTGTCCGGGAACAGCCTGCTTAGAACCAGGCCAGATTGGTGTGCTTCCTGAGTATCCCAGCTTCCCGCTCTCTTCTCTCCTGCACTGGATCTCAACCCCGGTGGATTATCCTAGTGCGACTGGTTTCCTTTCTAACAGGGTGTTGGGGCCGATAGACAGACCCGCGACCTCCAGTGCTACGGCTCAGGGGCTGAACTCCCTGTGCCACGTCTTCGGAACTGGCACTTCGGTAAATGGACCAGGGTTCCCTCTCGGAGTATGGATGCTCCGGTCTGGGGGTACCCTCCTTCAGTCTGGGCTGCTTGTTCTCTCTCTCCAGGCCCCTCTCTCGGAGTCCTGTTCTCTCTCAGGGCTCCCGTGCTCTGTATTTCCTTAGTGCAAACTAAAACTCACTGTTTTTCTACCTCCCCTAACTGCCCCCCCTAGGGTATGGGACCTCACCATCTGCCTAGGTGGGTGTGTGGGAGTGCTAGGATGGGATCCTCCTACAAATCCTTCATTCCACTGTGACAGGGATAACCGCACACTGATTTATGGGTGCAGTACCCAACTGTGACGCCTGACCAGTGGGGCACCACACATGTAAAGAGGAAAGTTGATGGCACTCACCGGTTTGTGGATCTTCTTTTATTCTTGCAATTCAAACATTGATACAGTTTGGTGCAGCGGGGAGAGAGAGCAGGGAATCGAAACTCATCTGTTTAGGCCATAAACCACAAACACTGCAGCAGAGCTGTTGCAAGGGATCAAAGAACATACCAATCTTTGACTCTCCTCTCTGAATCACCAACCAGATCTGGTCTTGTACGATAATGGGCATAACCTTGTGGCAGCTTTCAAGCTTTGAAGGCTGGTACAGGTTCCATGCATGGCTCATGTGCTAAACATAGTTGTATAGAAGTATTGTAAACAACATGGTAAAAGCATACCATGAGTTTCCATACCTATTTGCAAGGTAGTCTGAGTCATGGCCTATTTCAAAAATTCATCTCCTGCTTTTGTTGGTCTTGCAGCTGTGGCGCCCCTGCGGCTAGGCGCCACAGGGTAGTATTACACTTTAATATTAAAAATGTGTTTTCCCTGTAAAGTCATCAGTTTAAGGTTCACCTTACGGAGTCTGTTTTTACACCCATTTAGAACCACACCACTTAGAATAGGGGGGGCCGGTAATTTAGTAGGTCCCAGGAGGGTGGGGGTGGAGCCTAGGATAGGGTAGTGGGAAGAGAAGCTTAGTTTATCTCAGACGGTGCTGGGAAGGCAGGCAGGAAGGTCAGGCCTGACAGCCCAGCTGACAGGAGGGAGCCTGATCTTCAAGTGGGGGTCCAGGTCAGAAGGCAATAAGCCAGAACTGGTAGGAGCCAGCTGGTCACGGTGGGGAGCATCAGCATTGCGGGTAGCCGAAGTAGTCAGGTGTTAATACCTGGCTATAGGCCGACGAGCTGCGGGCCCACTCCAAACGGGTTGCCGTACGCACCACAAGGTACCTCGCCCCTCAGGACCACAATAGATCCAGAACCGCTGGAGTAATGGCCCGAATACTGGACGAGACTTGAACAACCCGTTATTCCGGGAAAGGATAACCGTGCCTCACTGAGGGAGATCAGGGGACTGGTGGGAGAGCTCTGTGAGGGTGGAGAGTAAAAAAGACAAGTTTAACCCAGAAAGCCATAGAAGGAAGGGCATCTAGAGACTCCATAACAGGGAACCTGGAGCTGGTGACCGACCCCCGGTAAACCGGACTGTACCGTATACCATCACCATCTGCCGGTACTCATTAAAGTGGAGTAAAGTTGAACTGGACTCTGTCATCCTTATTGTGGTGCCCGGAGGGCTCAGCATCAGCAGCAGCTCGGCTGAGGGTAAGAACTGCAACACTATTCAGCACTACTACTCCCCTCATCTACATTGAAATCATCGCTGTCCTGAGGTAATAGCTCCACCTGTAGGGAGCTGCACCACACTCAGCTGCACCCATCATCACCTCAGCGGCCGGTTTGCAGCGCCGGTACCTATCTTACCAGGAACTACAGGTGGCGTCACGATACCCTGTAAATAACTCCTTCTCCCCCACCACTATTTACTCAAATGATCACCAGGGCACGGCATCGGGACCCCGTCCACCCGTGACTCCCTACTCAGCAGCCCTGGTGTCCGAGTACCCCCTTAGCCCTGGTCGTATCAGAATGATGCAGCAATGCTTTAATTTGCCTCCTCACTGACTGATTTGCGACTTTTACATGCGGTGTAACACATTGTTCACCCAAACTGTTCATTATTGCAAGTTATCTTAATGTCTATTCCTGCCAATCCAGACACAATTCATTCATAAATTAATATTTTACTCCTCCTGCTTCTGCAACATTTACCTACTGCTACCAATTGTTATACACAGACTAGCATGTGTCCAAACATACAGTGTCACAGTGACGTGCGGTCCAACAGTTGTCCAGCACAAAACACGAAACACAACGGAAAACCAGGGACATTATAACAATGGTGGACCTTGTCTGTAGGGATTAGGGGAAGGGACACCTCCTGCACACACATGCAGATGTGCCCTGATCTCGTTGACATCCCTTTACTGGTTATTTCACCCCGTCGCTGAGTAGTATACCTAGTCTCTTGCTGGCCCTGATCTTATCCCTCACAAGGAAGCTGGCCAACAATAGCACTAGTCTCACAGCTGAACTAATATAATATGAAAGGAATAAAAGAGAGAAAGGGGAAAACACCAACGGATAAAGGAACCTCATGGCTGTGGCAAAACTCCTAGCCATCAGATGGCTTAGCACCAGTCAGTTCACTGAGAGCTCCTTCCACGAGGGTGGTGGCTTGCAGTGAATAAAACTCAATCATCATCACTCGGTGATGGGTCATGTGACTATTTGAAGGTAACGGTCACACCTGAACAGATCACAAGAGCTTGATAAGCAGAACTGACATTAACCCGAATGGTACCTTTACACGCCGCTACTGGATGGTGGCAACAACCGGGTACATGAGAGAAATGTATCTTGCACCGCCAATTCAACCCGTGGTAGCGGCGTGTGAAGACGGTTGTAGCCACCCGCCAGTAGCGGCACCTGTTTCCGAGCACTGCCCTAAAACAGGTGGCTACCCAGGCGATTGTAGCGACCTGTATTGACATGTAAAGAAGTAACAGAAGGGTTGTTTCAACACCAGGCTATGTACCTGGTATGTAGCTGGGGCGTGACACAGGCTCCGGGTTACCGCGCCCCATCAGCGATCATTGGAGGAAGCTCCTGCGTTGCGATTGGTAGACGCTGCATAGGGAGGCATATTTAAGGAGCTGACCAGTCACACTACACAGTTGCTCGAGCGTCATGTATTAATCAGCCTCCTGCGATGCCGGGCCAATCATGATGTTCTTGCTTTGTCCTATCAGCGTACGGACGTCTCGTAATCCACAATTGTGGCACGCCTATGTGCTGTCCCTGCTGCACCAGGTCCGCCCATATTAGCTTGTTGTAGCGGTGTGTAAATGAGGTAAGGTGCTCTGCAGAAAGTAACTTGAGACACCCGGTGGTGTATCCAGAGATAGATGTAACCTACTGTAGAGCACCTTGTTGCGGCGTGTAAAGGTGGTGCGATTACCGTTTGCAACCGTTTGTGCGTGCTCGTGCACGTGAAGTAGCCGGTTGTTGCCACCATCCAGTAGCGGCGTGTAAAGGTACCAGAAGAGTGCCAAAAGAACATAACTGTTGATTTCAGAGTCTCTCAGACAAAAAGATTATGAGCCCACACTTGTCACAAGTCTCCAAGATATGAGAGAAAAACGTAACAGTACCCCTCCCCATAAATGAGGGGTCTCTGAACCCTAAGGAGCTGAATTGTCTACAGAAGAAACGCCACAAACAACCTGCATTTACTTCCGTTAACACCTGTCCTTCAAGGTTATAACCTGCTCAGTTTGGTAATGATGGAACAAACATTGGTCTTCAGACACAACACATCTCGTGAGCTGTGAAAAACGTCATGGGTACTTAGTACTGGAGGAAGCTCTAGCCAAACGGCGGAAGGGTTAACAATGGCCGTTACTCAATATGGACAGGAAAACCTAGAGCCCAGAGCCCCAGAAGCACATATACACTTGATGTCAATAGTGGACACCTACACGCAGTCATTCACACACAGGTCTGGACCTGAAAGATTTTAACCAATCGTGACTTTTTGAAAGAGAAAATCCCTTTGAAGGACCAACAACAAAGGCAACACCCCAGAACGTGCAACTCTTACCGTCAGGATCAGAAGATTCACTCCACCACGTCTGCTTGGGGAACACATAGGTCTAGGAAGACCTGTAAAGCAGAAGACATTGCATCAATTCTCACCGGCCGCACCTTGTTCACATTAGCTGGAAAACATGGAAATTTGGCTTGGGAGTATAATACAGGATATAACATAAGAACAGTACAGGATCAGTTATGTAATGTATGTACACAGTGACTGCACCAGCAGAATAGTGAGTGCAGCTCTGGAGTATAATACAGGAGGTAACTCAGGATCAGTAATGTAATGTATGTACACAGTGACTGCACCAGCAGAATAGTGAGTGCAGCTCTGGAGTATAATACAGGAGGTAACTCAGGATCAGTAATGTAATGTATGTACACAGTGACTGCACCAGCAGAATAGTGAGTGCAGCTCTGGAGTATAATACAGGAGGTAACTTAGAATCAGTAATGTAATGTATGTACACAGTGACTGCACCAGCAGAATAGTGAGTGCAGCTCTGGAGAATAATACAGGAGGTAACTCAGGATCAGTAATGTAATGTATGTACACAGTGACTGCACCAGCAGAATAGTGAGTGCAGCTCTGGAGTATAATACAGGATGTAACTTAGAATCAGTACAGGATATGAAATGCAATTGATAGTAGCTCAGGAGGGGATTGTATTATTTTTGTTTTTCCATTTCTGCTATACCAGATGTAAAATGAGCTTTATATGTTATGCGATCTGTTCTGCACTTGAAGACATGTCTGGCTCATGTGATGTAGTTTGCATTTTGAATATGATTTTTTTTCAGCATTTCAGTATATTATATAAAGTTTATAACTAAATCTTCAATAAAGCCTTGTTACGTTACTTGGCTTCTTATCGTAAAGTGATGGCTGATTCCTCTTCATTCCGAGGTCTCCAGACCTTGACATTAATCATTTTCATCCCCGGACTGGTGATCCATTCCTTTATTATAGGCGTCAATGTCACCGACTGGTGGAAAGGAAGATCGGTGACTTCTGTTGACCACATTGTAACATTTCTTGGGATTTCAAGGTTGTGCGCTGAATTGTCTTTTATTCTATATTTGCTTTTGGAAACATTTGTTGTGAGCAGCCTGGAATTGCGTGTAGTTCTGCTGACTGTAGACCGAGCTTCTGCTTTCTTTGCTTATGTCAATATTTGGTTAACATCTCTGCTCTCTGCAGTTTTATGTCTCAAGATCACCAACCTTCGCTGCAGACTGTTCCTGTATCTGAGGGAAATGATTGTCCAAAAAACTTGTCGTTTCATTGTAGCCTCCGGAGTTCTCTCTGCTTTCAATTGTTTAATGCAACTATTGTTAAGCCGTTTCAAGGTGACCAGTGTTGGACCATACAACACAACCATCGAGAGTCTAAACATAAATTGCTATGGTGTTAAGACTATATACAGTCTTGCCATGGGGTCCTTCTTCCCAATGCTTTTCTACTACATCTCCTCCATCCTCCTCTTCTCCTCATTGTATCATCACACAGTAAAGATGAAGATGAGCAGTAATTTATCCATCAATCTGGAGATATATTACTCAACCATGAAGTTTGTATCCGTGACCTTTATATACAGCACTGCATATTTCATCGGTCATTTTCTTTGTGCCTTATATAACTATTTTTTCTGTGCTTCCACTAGATGGCTTTATCTTGCTTTAGATTTTCTACCTGTTCTACATTCCTCCTACCTGATCCACAGGACAGCCAAACTCCAGAGTCAGATATCCAAGGTTTTGCAGGTCATAACTGATTTAATTTTCAAGAGAAAAGATTAGAAATTAGGGAGAACATAGAATATGAATAAGTTGAATCCATAGGGTTGACAAGCTATGCATGATACATTGACACTTGCCCAAACCAGATTGAATGAACCACAACCTTAATAGAGGACTACAGTCTTTCTTAAGTTATCCGACAAGTTAACTAATATCCGGAAAGGAACCCCTGAGATATATATATCTCAGGGGTGCCTTTCCTGATATATATATATATATATCAGGCGTGGGGAACTCCGGTCCTCAAGGGCTGCAAACAGTGCAGGTTTTCAGAATTTTCTTAGTATTGCACAGGTGATGATATAGTCACCTGCACTGGTGATGATTCCAACACCTTGTCCACTACTAAGGAAATCCTGTAAACATGCACTGTTTTTGGCTCTTGAGAACTACAATGAAGCAGCCCTGTTCTACAAGAGTGTGTGTAGTGTCTTGCATTTCCATACCTCAGACTGTCAGGCTCGAGGCCTTTAGCTTGTACTCTGTTTGCTGCCCTTGAGGACTGGAGTTCCCCACCCTTGCTCCATATAATATTAATAATAATAATTTTATTTCCATAGTGCAAACATATTCCTCAACACTTCGCAATTAAGAGGGGACATCTAAAGGCAAACAATACAATGTAAGATATAGTCCACAAGTTACAGGAGGAGAACATGGATCCCTCGATGGCCTTTCAGGAAGCATAGGTCCAAATTGCCATAATTTAGGCTGGGGTTAATTCCATTCCAGCCCACACAGTTACTACTAGGGACTGCGGGGTCTGAATCTCTAGTCTGTACAGGCACCATCTATAGTTTTTCCTATCCTTCCCATGTGAGTTGACTATACTATTCAAACAAAAATAATGCTCCCGAGGAGCATTGCATGGCTATAAGTCTCCTCACTAGGTATGCAGACGTGTCACTCTCCAAAATCTACATATGAATACTTAATGATAATCCCTTGATTAAACAGTAAAGATTTATAATGGAGGCTTAACTTTAACATATGAGAAAGATAATTTAAAAAAATGTCCTTGGTAATGACTATGAGGGTGTAAAGTAAGTTTTTATGTTCTTTAATCAATTTAATCTTAAGTTATAGTTGGCTTTAAAACACTGTATCCTATATCTGTGACCATTGCAAGCTCATATGCATTGTTTTTCTTCATTAATATAGAGTAGATGCAAATCTACAGTAGGTCTGGAAAGTATTCAGACCCCTTTACATTTTTCACTCTTTGTTTCATTGCAGCCATTTGGTAAATTCAAAAAAGTTCATTATTTCTCATTAATGTACACTCTGCACCCCATCTAGACTGAAAATAACAGAAATGTAGAAATTTGTGCAAATTTATTAAAAAAGAAAAACTGAAATCTCACATGGTCATAAGTATTCAGCCCCTTTGCTCAGTATTGAGTATTTGCACCTTTTAAGCTATTACAGCCATGAGTCTTTATAGGACGTTTTTCCCCCCTGGATTTGGGGATTCTCGGCCATTCCTCCTAGCAGATTCTCTCCAGTTCTGTTAGGTTGGATGATGAACGTCGATGGACAGAAATTTTCAGGTCTCTCCAGAGATTCTCAATTGAATTTAATTCAGGGCTCTTGCTTGGCCGGTCAGGAATGGTCACAGAGATTCCCTGAAGCCACTCCTTTGTTGTGTTAGCTGTGTGCTTAGGGTTAATGTCTTGTTGGAAGGTGAACCTTCAGCCAGCCAAGTCTGAGGTCTAGAGCTCTGGAAGAGGATTTCATCTAGGATATCTCTTCAATTGGCCGCATTCGTGTTTCATGTTTCACTGGAGGTGAAGATGCTGACCACTCCATAGGCTGTGCTGTGGAGCTGGCAACCCTGACCAAGGGATTCCCCTCAGAGAAAGGACATAAAACGTATTGGTCTATACACAAGGAGAACAATAGTACCTAAATAAGGATTATAAACAAGGGCTTTGGGGACTACACAAGAGGACTACCAAGATGGACACTGAGACTACCGAACTCTATAAGGGGATATTGACCTTGTCTACAAGGCCAACAGACTCTGTGACAGTTGGATCCTGAATTAAAGGACACTGTAGAGAAATTTGGAGGAAAGGACCCCCATACGTGTGAGAGGCTATTACATAAACACATGTGACCAACAGACAAAAGCTATACCACTCTACTGGAAACAAGGGGAATAACCTGGGATCAGATTCCACAATACGGGTGACCTGAGTATCGAAAGGAAACTGCCCATCATCTGATGTATCTTACCATATACCCTGATGCAGAAGCCCCTGAAGAGCCTTTAAGTATCAAGAAAGGCGAAACGTGTCAGGCAAAAAAGACCATAACCTGTGGTCATACAGGTTTATACATCATCTATTGTATAAAAGAGGATGCTAAATGATTGATAATAGAAGTTATATGATCACTGGGAGACCTGACCCCTGATATTCACAAACTAGGGAACTCCGCATGTGACGCAAACTAACAGTAACTAAGTGTGACGGACTGTTGAAATTATCAACAATCCTTTTTGGGCTTGAAATCTGGTGACCAACGACCAGATAACCCCAATAAGGATTACGCGTGACACTATTACTGAGAGGATAACATATATGGGATCATCATTTCTCCCATAATACAATAGATATTGTGTGTTTTGGGTGTGGGGGAGGGTTATATGTAAAATTGTTTGTCTAACCTAACACTGTGACACGAGTCCACACAGGACATTTTTTAAAGAGAATACAATAAAACTATCTAAAAAGAGAATATCCTGTAGTCATTGATATAAAAAGATTGGATAATTCTAATATCCATCTAAAATTGGTGAAAAAACGCATTCGTGTTTTATTCAATTGCAACCAGTCGTCCTGTCCCTGCAGCTGAAAAACACCCCCATAGCATGATGCTGCCACCACCATGTTTCACTGTTGGGATTGTGTTGGGCAGGTGATGAGCAGGGCCTGGTTTTCTCCACCGCTTACAATTATCACCAAAAAGTTCTATCCTCATTTCACCAGACCAGAGAATCTTATTTCTCATAGTCTGGGAGTCTTTCATGTGTTTTTATGCAAACTCTATGTAGCTTTCATATGTCTTGCACTGAGGAGAGGTGTCCGTCAGGTCACTGTGCCATAAAGGCCCGATTGGTGAAGGGCTGCAGTTATAGTTGAGTTTTTGGAACTTTCTCCCATCTCCCTACTGCATCTCTGGAGCTCAGCCACAGTGATCTTGAGGTTCTTCTTTATCTCTCACTAAGACTCTTCTCCCACGATTGCTCAGTTTGATTGGCCGGCCAGGTCTAGGAAGACTTCTGGTGGTCCCAAACGTCTGCCATTTAAGGATTATGGAGCCACTGTGCTCTTAGGAGCCTTGAGTACTGCAGAAATTCTTTTGTAGCCTTGGCCAGATCTGTGCCTTGCCACAATTCTGTCTCTGAGCTCCTTGGGCAGTTCCTTTGACCTCATGATTCTCATTTGGTCTGATGTGCACTGTGAGCTGTGAGGTCTTATATAGACAGGTGTGCGCCTTTCCAAATCAAGCCCTATCAGTTTAATTAAACACTACTGGACTCCAATGAAGGAGTAGAACCATCTTCAGGTGGATCACAAGGAAATGGACAGCATGTGACTTACATATGAGTGCCTGAGCAAAGGGGTTGAATACTTATGACCATGTGATATTTCAGTTTTGTTTTTTTTTTTATAAATTTGCACAAATTTCTACATTTCTGTTTTTTTTCATTTCAGATGGGGTGCAGAGTGTACATTAATGAGAAAAAAATATACTTTTTTGAATTCACCAAATGGCTGCAATGAAAAAAGAGTGAAACATTTAAAGGGGTCTGAATACTTTCTGTACTCACTGTATATTGATTGATAATTCTATTTATCCAGGCTTGTGGCTTTGGAAGTATCTGAGATTTCCTGTGTATCGAATATTTAGTTCGGCCTGTTTTGTTGGCTATTATTAGAAATATATTGTAATATTTCTTGTGTGTGTTGTGTTATCTGATCCTTCAATCTTATTTTTTGCAGTAGATTGTTATTCTCTTGCATTTATTGCCTCTTCATTTTGTAGTTTTTATTTTATATTGGCTACAAGTTTTACATTAAACTTGTACAAAAAAAAATATTTGTTATTCTTTACTTTATTTTAGTGTAATTTTTCTCTTGTAGAAGTATTAATTTGGCTAAAATGAATTGTCATACACATATGACTTCAGTATTTTGGGGACTAAAAGAGGCACCAGATTATAAGATACACCCCAACTTTAGTAAAGAAAAATAGGGAAAAAAAATAATTTTTAATGTTAAAAAGGGGGTCCATCTTTTAGTCCGAGTGTGGCTTGAGGAGGATGTGGTTAAAGTGAAGCTTTGGTCACAGGATGCAGGGTCGCAACTGAAGGAAGTTGGTGGTGGCACCTGTAGGGCATTGTTTCAGGGTCTGGGCTGGAAGGAGGGGATGTTGCAGCAGCATGAGGTGCGTGCCATTGATTTCCCGGCAGATGACATGATGGACTTCAGGAAAATGGCTGCAGAGGTGGGGCATGTGCAGATCAAGGTCTCGAAAAGCCAAAATTTCCATGTGCCAATGCAGCCATTGCATTTTAGGCAGTGCATGTGTAGATTGAGATGTCAGCTCTACAAGATCTGAACCTGCACATGCACCACCTTTGCTGTCATTTGCCTGAAGTCCATTGTATTGGAGGTGGTGCATGCACAGATTGAGATCTCAGCTCTCTGAGATCTCAATCTGCACATGCACCGCCTCCACGGCCATTTTCCTGAGGTTCATCACGTTGGAGGAGGCCAATGTGCAGATTGAGATCTCAGCTCTCCAAGATCTCAATCTGTGCATGCGCCCCCCTCTGTGGACATTTTCTTAAAGTCCATCGCATTGGAGGCAGTGCATGTGCCCACTGAGTTCTCAGCTCTCCATGACCTCAATCTGCACATGTGCCACCTTCGTGTTCATTTTCATGAAGTTCATCGCATCTACTTATGGGAGATCCATGGCACCCACATTGTGCTGCCACAACACTCCCTCCTTTCAGCCTCGGGCCCACAGCATTGCCCCATTCTGTTTTTGCTGCTGACATCTTGTAGGAGCGACCCTGTGACCACGCTCTGCCTCTTTAAGCTACTTCCAGACTTTACAATATATGGCACCCCACTGGTCAGGCGTCACAGTTGGGGTACTGCACCCATAAAAGAGTGTGCAGTTATCCCTGTCACAGTGGGAATGCAAGGTTTGTAGGAGGCTCCCACCCCGGCACTCCCACACTCGAACCTAGGCAAATGGTTGGAGCCCAGTCCCTGGGGGGAGAGTTAGGGGAGGAGGGAGGTAGAAAAATGGAGAGTTCTACTTTGCCCCGAGGAGAAGAAGGAAAGGGAGCCCTGTGTGAGAAAAGGGGAATCCTGGTCCACTATGGGGATCCGGCTCCGAGGACGCGGTGCAAGCAGTCTAACCCCTTAGCCTCCAATACTGGCCATCACGGGTCAGTCTACTGGCCCTGACACCCTGTCCATACAGCACCTCCACGCAAGAATTGGCCACCTTAAGGTCGAGGCCCTCCTTCTTAAGAGCTGGGAAGCATGGGAACTCCTCAGCACCCCAACGGGCACTAAAAATAAGGGGGTATTGCAAGGACAGGAATCAGCAGCAGTGCCTGGGATAGACTAAAGAAGGCATACCACGGGAGTCTCTGAGAGACATTGCAGCCTGCTGTGACTACCCAGCCGGTTACCTCTTGGGTAAGATTGCTTTGCAATGTGAACTGTATTGCCACCAGAATTGTTCCAGTAAAGTACCCGGGTGGAGTAACAGAGTCTCCATGTGTTTATTCTTCTACTGTACTGCTGATCATTGACATTTACAGTCTGCATCCCCATCATCAGTGCACTCCTGCCCCCGAGGCCCAGCTCCACCTGTAGGGAGCTGTTCCACCAAAGCTGCAGTACCATCGACTTCCGTAGGGCTGAAGCGGTGCTGGTGTCCAGTCACCAGAATTTGCAGGTGGCGTCACATGAATTTTGTACTTTATTATTTTCAAATTTTCCCCTTTTTGAAAGCAGACCACCAGGGCCACGTGTCTGGGCAGCAGGTCTGCCAGTAGAAATTTTGGGGCCCCTTACTGCCAAAATTTTGGGGCCCCCCTGAGACTCCGCCCTCCACCCATGCTCCGCCCTCCACCCAAACATACATAATATTTATAGTGAAAAATTGGAACCGCACCAAAAATTACCTCAATTTATGTGCTAAGCTTTCCCAACTGGCAATCCAGATGGTTCCTTACAATAGGGTAAAAAAAGGAAAAACAGCACAAAAAAATAGAAAAAAGTGGACTTTATTGCCCAATGTGTGGCTATGCCATTGGGCAATAAAGTCCACTTTTTTCTATATTTTTGTGCTGTTTTTCCTTTTTTTTTTTACACACTCTCTCTCTCTATTATATATCACACACATACACACTTGAGACTCCTGTGAGCTGAATACACAATAGCTGTATACACAATAGAGAATACACAATAGAGACGGATGCTAGCTGTATATACAATAGATATGGCTGCGGGCCGTATAGACAATGGAGATTGTCCATACGGACAATGGAGATAGCTGCGGGCTATACACACAATAGAGAATACACAATAGAGACTGCTGCTGCCCGTATACACAATAGAGATGGCTGCAGGACAAATGCACAATGGAGACGGCTGCGGGACAAATGGACAATGGAGAAGGCTGGGAGACGTATGCACATCAAATGGTGTTGGGGGTTGTATGCACATTAGTGACTGCTGCGGGATGGATACACATTGGAGTCTGTGCACAGCAAGAAGGCTGTCAGCAGACTCACTATCTCTCACCGTCTGGCTCTAACTAAGTGACTCCTATTGCCACCCCTCCCTGCTCCTCACTACAACTAAGCCCTCCCTCCAAGCAGTGTCAGTCACAACCCTAAAAAGGATATTTGTGCCCAGCCCACTGATCAGAGTTTGGGAAGTGTGTGCATGCAGAGACACATGCACTATCAGCCAGGTACACACATGCACATTCAGCCAGGCATGCACACGCACACCCAGCCAGGCATGCACACGCACACCCAGCCAGGCACACACACGCACACCCAGCCAGGCACACACACGCACACCCAGCTAGGCACACACACACACGCACACCTAGTTAGGCACACACATACACATGCACACACATGCACACCTAGCCAGGCACACACAAACATGCAAACTTAGCCAGGCACACACATGCACACTCAGCAAGGTACACACATGCACACTCAGCCAGGTACGCACACGCACACCCAGCCAGGCACGCACACGCACACCCAGCCAGGCACACACACATCCAGCCAGGCACACACACGCACACCCAGCCAGGCACACTCACACATGCACACCTAGCCAGGCAGACACACACATGCACACCCAGCCAGGCACACACAAACATGCAAACTTAGCCAGGCACACACATGCACACTCAGCAAGGTACACACATGCACACTCAGCCAGGTACGCACACGCACACCCAGCCAGGCATGCACACGCACACCCAGCCAGGTACACGCACGCACGAATGCACACCCAGCCAGGCACACACACACATGCACACCCAGCCAGGCACACACACACATGCACACCCAGCCAGGCACACACACACAAGCACACCCAGCCAGGAACACACACACATGCACACTCAGCTAGGCACACACACAAATGCACATTCAGCCAGGCACACACACACATGCACACTCAGCTAGGTACACACACACGCACCCAGCCAGGTACACACACGCACACCCAGCCAGGCACGCACACCCAGCCAGGTACACACACACATGCACACCCAGCCAGGCACACTCAGCCAGGCACACACCCACATGCACACTCAGCCAGGAACACACACACATGCACACTCAGCCAAACACACACACAGATGCACACTAAGCCAGGCACACACGCACACATGCACACTCAGCCAGGAACACACACACATGCACACCGATGCACACTCAGCCAGGGACATATGGGCTAGATATGGATGGAGGACTTACAGGCAGGGACTCAGACTTGTGCACCCCCCATTTCCCCTGCTTCTTCCCTTTGTGCCCCCCATTCTCTCTGCTTCTCCCTTCTTGTGGCCCCCCATTCTCCCTGTTTCTCTCCTCTTATTGTGGCCCCCCATTCACCCTGCTTCTTCCCTCTTGTGCCCCCCCATTCTCTCTGCTTCTCCCTTCTTGTGGCCCCCCATTCTCCCTGTTTCTCTCCTCTTATTGTGGCCCCCCATTCACCCTGCTTCTTCCCTCTTGTGGCCCCCCCATTCTCCCTGCTTCTCCCCTCTTATTGTGACCCCCCATTCACCCTGCTTCATCCCTCTTGTGGCTACCCATTCACCCTGCTTCTTACCTCTTCTGGCCCCCTCCATTCACCCTGCTTCTCCCCACTTGTGGCCTCCTACATTCTCCCTGATTTTCCCCTCTTGTGGCCCTCCATTCTCCTGTTTCTGCCATCTTATTGTGGCCCCCCATTCACCCTGCTTCTCCCCTCTTGTGGCCCCCTTCACTCACCCTGCTTCTTCCCTCTTGTGGCCCCTGTTCTGCCCCCCCCTGCTCTCTTCAGCTCATTGGCGCTTACCTTGTCCTGCTCCTGCTCCCAGCCGGCACCTCCGCAGCATCAGCACTTCCGGGTCAGGAGATGCTCAGCTGCTCTGATATCCAAGCTGAGCTCACTCACTGATCCCGGAAGTGCCAGCACACAGTGGCAGTGTCCCAGCAGTATTCAATAAATCTTGGGACATTGCTGCCCCTCCGACACCCCCTGCATTGTCCTGGCCCGGGTGCGGAGGAGAGAAGTCAGAGGGCGGGGCTCAGCGGCGGCAGCAGTGATTCCTCACAGGTGAGGGGGGGCCGCCACCCATGCAACAAAACAAGAGGGAGCAGGGCCTGCTCCAAACAGCCACGCCCCCTGCTAGCATGCCTGGGCCCCCCACCCCTGTTTAAATGGCCACGCCCCTCTAAAAACCGGCGGGCCCCTTAATCATCAAGGTCAGTAAGGCCATAACGGTGGCCCTGCTGGGCAGTGACATCCCTACCGCAGCAGATGACCCAGATACCCGAGTCCCCATACCCTGGGGTGCGTCACAATGCACCCCCATTTTTATTTTATCCTGGGGGAAAAAATGTGAATTTCATAATCTGTAAAAATATAGTTATTAGATTTTCCTTTTTTTAGGAAGTGTCATTTTTTCTTGTGTTCACTGTTCTGTTAGTAATGTGTTTTTGAAATGAGTATAAAGGATTTTGTTGCAGACTTCAGCTTTCAGCAGAATCATAAGAATTCACACATTTTGGTTAACTCAACTGTTTTACTGGAAACATACAGCAACCTTTACAATGGGGAGCTCAACTTTCATTGTGTTACAGCCAACACTTGTTTTTGAATAACCTTTGTCTTTTGAATCCATCAGTGACCCCACTTATTTCTTCTATTACAACTTTTTAAGCTATAGGATACCTCTCTTTGTCCTCAAAAACATACAAAATGTAAATACAAGGGAAAATAATACCAAAAGTAGCCTAAGTGTAATGTTTCTTTAAAGCTATTGTGATCATACAAAGGATATATTGTTACTTTAAGTCAAATTGTGTGCAAGTAGTTAGGTAAGATAGCCAATAAGGTAAAAATTACTCAGAGCTTTCACTAGAGTGTTTTATCTGTGGACAATCTCACCAGATGCTCCAACAATAGTCAGCCATCTTATATACATCCTATCTACCCTGACACCGTCGCTCAATGAAGTTCAAATTTTAGCGGAATTGGAGATAAGACCTACCCCAAAAACAAGCTTAAGCAGGATTTTTTGGGCTCTTTGGAATATGCTTAAAATATAAACCCTAGTTCAAAAATCCTCTCGAGTTGCAGTTCATTTTTTTACATATCATACTAATAGTATCCTGAAATAGGGCTTGGGCAGCCCTTTCAGGATATGTAACTTTTTCGGCTATGCGTTGCCCCATTTTATTCATGTAAGCCCCAGAAAATTTAAAGTAACGAACCGGATACTTAAAAGTGTGTTAATGGAAAGTGAATTTTAACCCCTTCCACCTCCAATAATCCACATGTGATCCAAAGGGGGAAGGAAGTGGATAGAGCCATGCAGCTGTGGAAGAAATTACAATACAGAAGTATAATGAATAGTGATTTTTATTAGTTTGCGAATTTTGATGATGTTTTTGTCCCGAAGAAGGAAAAATATCCTGAGAAACATGTTGATGAATAAAAATCACTTTTCATTGCACTTCTAGATCATAATTTCTTCCATGGCAGCTCGGCTCTGTGCCACTTCCTTTCCCATTTGGATCATTTTGTCCTGGGATGCTAAGACAACCGTACTCAAGCTTTTGATAGTAGTTGTGCCTTATCGCAACTACCCAAGGTGAAGATTTTATCCTGTCATGGACCCCTATCCTCCCCAGATAAGACCTCATCTGCATTCCTGTTATTTCATTTTACTCGCATAATCCCAGATAGGAATACATACTTTCCTGCTTTGGTCAGGAGAGCAGACAGCCAGTCCTAGGGATGCGATATGATCCTCGGGAAAGTAATACGGTCATCTGACTGCAGCTAATCACTATACTAGTGCAGATGGATGGGTGAGATTATGAGCAGGGGAAGGGATGAATATCCATTTTGAACTACAAACGTTTTACTAGCCAACTTGCAACTATACATTTTGCGGGGCTAACAGCAACACATTCGGCAATAACAGTTACATATCCTAAAAGGGTTGTCCAAACCCTATTTTAGGATACTAGGTAAATATATGTGATGCGGCCAGGGCTAGGGGTACTCGGACACCGAGGCTGATGACTTGAATAGGGAGTCACGGGTGGTTGGGATCCCGGTTCCGTGCACTGGTGATCATTTGAGGACATTATGGTGGGGGAGAAGGGGGTATTTACAGGGGATCGTGACGCCACCTGTAGTTCCCGGTAAGATAAGTTACGGCGCTACAAGCCGGCCACTGAGGTGATGGTGGGTGCAGCAGAGTGTGGGACAGCTCCCTACAGGTGGAGCTATTACCTCACGGCAGCGATGAGAGAAGGGGATGATGAGGGGGATGAGGGGAGTAGTTGTAGGGATTGGTGTTGCAGTTTTTACCCCTCTGCTGAGCTGCTGATGGTGCTGAGCCCTCCGGGCACTGGCAGGAAGAATCACGGAAACCAGTTCAAGTTTTACTCCACTTTACTGGGTACCGACAGATGCCAAAATGGAACACGGTACAGTTTGGTTTACAGGGTGAAGGTTGCTAGCTTAGGGTCCCCCTTATGGAGTCTCTAGATGTCCTCTGTCTTTGTCTTTCAGGGTCTCCTTTCTTCCTCACCTCTACCACCCTCGCAGAGCTCTCCCGCCAGTCCCTTGATCTCCCACAGTTGGGCACGGGTATCCTTTCCCGGATTTAAGAGGAGACCAGGCACTCCCCCGACATCGGTACTCGGGCCGTTACCCCTGTGATCTTGGATCTAGTATTTTGGTCCTGAGGAGTGAGGTACCTTGTGGCGCTGTCAGCAACCCGGTTTCTATGGGCCCGCAGCTCATCTGTCTGCAGATAGAGCTGAACTTCTATCTGCTTCGGCTTCCTGCGTTGCCGGTGTTCCCTCAACACGACCAGTTGGTTCCAACCAGTCCTTGCCTGCTGTCCTGGGACCCCACTTGAAGATGGGGCTCCCTCCTGTCAATTGGGCTGTCAGGCCTGACCTTCCTTCCTGCCTTCCCAGCACCGTCTGACTAGAAACTGTTACTCCCACTGCATCTACCCCTAGGATCCACCCCCTGTTGGGACCTACTAAATTATCAGTCCCCCTATTCTAGTGGTCTAATCCTAGGTGTGTGCAAAAACAGACTCCATAAGGTTTAACCCCGAACTGACAACTTGACAGTGGAAAACACATTTGATATTAAAGTGCAATGCTACCCAGTGGCTCCTAGCTGCAGGGGCGCCACATATGACATCCTCTGAAAATAGGCTCTAGCGCATCTTTCTGAGCCAAAAAGAATATAAGACTATTATTTTTGAGGAAACACAGTATTTTTGTAAGTTACATCATTGGTGATACTGGGAAAAACAAGCACAAAATAACATGTGCCATAAAGATATATAGAGCCACTGCAAACAACTGGTATAGGATACCCGCAGAGGAACCCAGAAATTATAACTTTTATATCAAATTATTACAGATATGAACCAACTTCAGGTTGAGTATTATGAAATGTGAAGTGCAATCGTCCCAGGAAATCCAAGTAATTATACAATTCTATTTTATACATTGCTGACTTTGGTATCAGATATGGAGGCATCACATCATCTCAAGGGCAGTGCATGGGCTCCCAATTAATGCCTTGTAGCTCTCATATCAAATGGTGTAGTTCAGCTATTTAGGAGGGAATATCTTATCTTGTATAAAAGCTGAGGCAGGGAAAGCAGCTGCCATTTCAGGGTTTACAGATTAATGTGAGGATCTCAAAATTACATAGGCATTAGGCAATTAGGCATTAGACAATCGCATTAGGGTAAGGGCAAAAAAACCAAAAAACAAATTAGACACCACCTCTACATTATTAAGATAAAAAGTAGTGTGTGACATGTTTAATTGAAACGGTGATTGTATTCGTAGAGCTGCATGAATTAATCAGACAACAGGGATATACTTGCTGAACCCCCATCTTCTCCTGTTTTCTGTCTGAATTGGTATGTTTGGGTACCATTACACTTGGCGACGCACAAGCAATCCCGACAATGATCCGACCTGGTAGGGATCGCTGGTGCATCGCTATGTGATCGCTGGTAAGATGTCAAACAGTCAGATCTCACCAGTGACGCATCAACAATATAGCGGTCGTTGGGACTCTGTCACGCTCGGGCGTAGTATTGAGATCGTTGGTCGTTGTCCCTGTCAAACACAGCGATGTACGCTGCCCAGTGGGAGCGCAACCACCAAAAAATGGTACTGAACGGTTTGTAATGATCAGCGATCTCACATGTCAAACGTAGCGAGATCGCTGTTGAGGTCGCTGTTGCGTCACAAAACGATCTCGCTTAGTGTGACGGGGCTTTAGTCTGCAATATGCTAATATGTAATATCCCTTTCACCCATTGATCTTAGTTTCACACCTTTTCTTATCTGTGAATTCTGCTCTGTCTACTATCCTGCTGTGTAACATCCATAATCAAGCCATAATCTCCTAATTCCCTCCTGCTGACAACTTAGCCTGCCTCAGTGGAGTTCCTCCCTTCTACTCTCACCTGATCCATTTAATGTGCACTTTGAGACATTTAAAAATAGTCAGCCAGGTCTGATGACCTTGGTCTGATCATGTCTTTAAAGTATGTCTTCTAAGTATAGTGCAGAAATATACCAGAAATAGTTCAGGAATAGGACACAAGGTAGGAACTACCACTGTTTAACAAATGTATTTGCCTTTCTTTTTCTCACCTTGCTGTTTGACCATGCTCACATTTGCCCTCACAGTTTTTGCTCCACTAATCCTCACTCTCCTTCACTATCCAAAAACACCAGCCCCCTCTACCCAAATAACTATCTCCCCCTCTCTCTTATCCCCCCACCCCACCTCCTCTGCAGACTTGTTCCTTAACCTCCATTCTCTTCTCCTAAAACATAAAACAAATCGGTCACTCTCCTCCCACATGCTCTCCCGTTCTTTACTACTTCTCACCCCTGGCGACGTATCTCCCAATCCTGGCTTCCCCCTCACCCAGTACTTCCCACTAATTCCCTATCTTATTTTTCTCATCCTAAGATAAGGTACCGTAATCTCTCACATTCTGACATGTAAAACCTGTGCCTCTGACAACCACCCCCTGCTCCCTCTCTCTGGAGCACTTTGGAATGCCCACTCTATCTGCTACAAACTCCATGTGATCCATGACCTTTTTACCTCCCGCAACCTTTCCTTCCTGGGCCTGACTGAGACTTGGCTGACACCTTCTGACACAGGCTCTCCTGCTGCACTGAGCTATGGTGGCCTCCACTTTATCCATACACCTTTCCTTGAAAACAGACATGGCGGAGGAGTGGGTTTTCTTCTCTCTACAAACTGATCCTTCAACCCAATCCAACCCCCACCCTCCTTTATCCCCCCCTCTTTCGAAGTTCACTCTCTTGGCATCTACTCTCCCTCTAATCTCCAAATGGCCATTATATACAGACCTCTGGGCTTGGCCACTGCCTTCATTAACCAATTCTCCACCTGGACTCTTCACTTTCTCTCTGCTGACATTCTCACCATCATCATGGGTAACTTTAATATCCCTACTGACACCCGCCAGCCAGCGGCCTCTAAACTTCTGTTGCTAACTTTATCCTTCGGACATACTCAGTGGTCCTCCACAGCCACCAAAACAGACGGACGTACATTAGACCTCATCTTCACCTGCCTCTATTCCCTATCTAATCTCACAACCTTCTCCTTCCCCTTATCTGACCACCATCTACTCACCTTCTCATCCTTGTCCTCCTCACAAGCCCCCAATGTGCAACCATTGGTACATCCCCACAGAAACCTCGCACAGTTAGACATCCAGAGACTCTCAGACTCTATTCTACCTCTGTCTTCCATATCTTCTCTCTATGACATGGACAGTGCCACTGCTTTCTATAATGCCACCCTCACATCAGCCATAGACTCAATCGCCCCGCTTGTGCATGGCAAAGTGCGACAAATCAATAGGCAACCCTGGCAAGTCTCCAGGGTTGCAAAGCGATGTTGGAAGAAAACACACCTGCCAGATGACTTCACTGCATTTAAACAAGCAACACTCACCTTCAAATCAGCCCTCACCTCTGCTAAACAGACCTACTTCACAAACTTTGTATCTTCCTTATGCTACAACCCCAAACAACTGTTCAGCTTATTTAACTCTCTCCTCTGCCCACCACTGCTCTCTCCAACCTCCCTCATCCCTGCTGAGAACTTTGCCACACACTTCAAAAATAAGATTGACCAAACAAGACAAGTCTTTATTGTTCCACCTCCCCAACCACTCCACATACCAGACCTGTGTCCTTGCCTTATAACCTCCCTCTCCAACATCACTGAAAGAGAGCATACTCATCTTCTCTCCAAATCACTACTTGTGCACTTGACCCCATCCCTTCCCACCTCCGCTCCAAACTCAATAACATGCTTATCCCAGCCCTAACCCATCTCTTTAACCTAAACCCAACCTCTGGTACCTTGCCCTCTGCTTTCAAACATGCCACTATCACGCCCATCCTCAAAAAGTCAAATCTTGACCCAACTGATATGCCCAGATAACGCCCCATATTGCTGCTCCCATTCACTTCCAAACTCCTTGAGCAGCATGTCCATGCTCAACTTTCCTCCCACCTCTCATCTCTCTCCTTGACAACCTCCAATCTGGCTTTCGATCCCACCACTCCACCGAGACTGCCCTGATCAAAATTACTAATGATTTTCTCCCAGCAAAAGCTAACAGACATTTCTCCTTCCTCCTCCTTCTAGACCTGTCCTCTGCCTTTGACACAGTTAACCTCTCCCTTCTACTACAGATCCTTCCTTTCCTTGGCATCAGAGACCTTGCCCTCTTCTGGATCTCCTCATACCTTTACGACTGCACATTTAGCATTTCCCAGTCCCACACTACCTCCTCATCCCGACCTCTCTCTGTTGGAGTCCCTCAAGGCCCCTACTTTTTTCTATCTATACTCTTGGCCTAGGACAACTCATAAAGTCCCATGGCTTCCAGTACCACCTGTATGCTGACGACCCTCAGATCTACCTCTCTGGCCCAGATGTCACCTCTCTGCTGTCCATAATCATGGAGTGTCTATCAGCCATATCCTCCTTCTTCACCTTTTGTTTCCTAAAACTCAATTGAGACAAAACTGAACTCATCATCTTTCCTCCATCTCATGTATCTTCCCTACCTGATCTATCTATTACAGTAACTGGCATCACGCTCTCTCCCGCATGCCTCGGAGTAACTCTCGACTCTGCCTTGTCCTTCAAACCGCACATCCAAACTCTCACTACTTCCTGCCGCCTCCAGCTCAAAAAACATTTCCAGAATCCATCCTTTTCTCAGTCTTAAATCTACTAAAACACTTGTACATGCCGTCATCATCTCCCCCTTGACTACTGCAACATCCTTCTCTTTGGCCTCCCTACTAATACTCTTGCAACTCTCCAGTCCATCCTTAACTCTGCTGCCCGACTAACCCATCTCTCTCCTCACTACTCCTCTGTTTCTCCCCTCTACAAATCTTTTCACTGGCTCTCAGTCCCCCAGAAAATCCAGTTCAAACTCCTAACACTGACCTACAAAGCCATCCATAACCTGTCCTCTCCATGTATCTCTTAACTAATCCCCCAATATCTTCCATCACTTAATCTTTGATCCTCCCAAGACCTCCTCCTCTCTTATACACTTATTTGTTCTTCACCAATTGGCCTCCAATATTTCTCCTGTATATCCCCCATCCTGTGCATTTTTTTTTATTATTTCATGAAATTCATGAAATAATAAAAAAAAGGGGTTCCCCTATATTGTTGTGTCCGGCCAGGTACAGATAGGCACCTAGGGGTTGTTGGCAGCCCGTCGCTGCCTGCTGTATCCGGCTGGATACAAAAAATACGGCGAAGCCCAAGTCAATTTTTTTTCTGAAAAATCAAAAAAACCATAAGAATGAAAGGCACTGCATCTTTATTAACCCCTCGACCATGGTCGATGGGTTAATAAAGATGCAGTCCCTTTTTAGAGGATTGTTTAAATGGATTTTTCAAAAAAATTTTGACGTGGGCTTCGCCATATTTTTGTATGTCAGCCAGATACAGCAGGTGGCAATGGGCTGCCCCCAATCCCCAGCTGACTATTTGGACCTGCCTGGACACAGAAATATCGGGAAGCCCTTATTTTTTATTATTTCATGAATTTCATGAAATAATAAAAAAAAAAAATGCGTGGGGCTCCGCGCTATTTCTATGTCCAGCCAGGTCCAGCCAGGCAGCTGGGGGCTGGAATCCGCAGCGCCGGAAGGCCCAAGTCTTCTGGGCACTCCTGCTGCGAATGGCAGCCTGCAGCCGCCCCAGAAAATGGCGCGTTCATTGAAGCGCTATTTTCTGGCGCTGAACCCAACTCTTCCAGGGCCCTGGTGCAGTGGCTCACTGGGTAATAAAGGGGTTAGGGCCAGCATTGTATTATCAGCTGGCCCCAAGCCCGAAATTCATGGCGGTCACGCCAATAGTAGACATTACCGCCATGAATTCTAGTGAATTTTTAAAAAAAACACAACACAGAAAAAATATTTTTATTTGAAAAAAAACAAAAAGACACTTAGGGACTCCAACTTTATTTTAAAAAAATCCTCTTCCGTCCGCCGTAGTCCAATCCAGGGTTCTTCTTTAGCTCTGCTACATCTCTGGTAGAGAACCTCCACCAGAGATGTAGCAGAGCTGTGCATCTATGGGAAAGTTCATGTGAGTTCATGCAGGCAAGCATGAACTCACATGAACCCTGCCAGCACTGCTCCTTCAAATGAACAGCTGATCTGAGTCAGCTGTTCATTTGAAAATCCAGGCGGGAAGGTCAAAAATAGAAAACCGGATTGAAAAGTGGATTGCCCCGATCCGGTGCAATCCGGGACCATAGAGCCCCATGTTATGGGGTGCCGGATTGCACCGGACCGATACAATCCGGGAGAATCCGGTTTTCAGTGACAGCGGCTGTGCTTTGCGGCAGCAGCCGTGCTAAGCGGCTGCAGTCGCAAAGACACAGGGAAGAAGGAGGTAAACAATGAAATGGGAAATTGCAGGTTCTTCCTTTGCTGCCAGACCTTATAGGGTCCAGCAGCAGAGGAATTGCATTTCCCTTCATTTACATTGGACTCGTTACTGTGCAAGTAATCGCTTGGAAACTCGCAGAGTACCGAGTCCTGCGAGTCCACTACTACTCGCAAAGTAACAAGTTCTAACGAGTAGATTTGCCCATCCCTACACTCCTCCATTTTGGAAGTCCAAAATACAAAAAGGTCAAAACACCCTGAAGGCATTGATATTGAGATCTAGATAATAATTTGAATCCTAAAAATATGGGTGCAGCAAGAAGGTGCTCATGTGTCAGACACATTCATGATGTCCAAGTACTTCCTGTGTTGGTGGAGGAGTAACAATTCAGCTTGCTTCCTCCATCCTCTCCTGCTAATCTTAGACAACACTAGAGGGGATTATTTCTTCTTCATCTCCTGACTTTTCTGTGCCCCATGTAATTGTCAAATTATGGGTTTTTTTTTTACCTCTGCTGAATTTTTTACAAACTTGGGATGGGTCATCCTTTGTGGTCTCAAAAAAGGCCCAGGATAGGCAAGCATTGCCGCTCTAGAGAACTGCAGACACACAACCACTGCTGTCCAGAGCCAGAGATGTAGCTGAGGATGTAGTACTTATTGTGGTTGCAGCATTGAGTCTTTGTTCGGGAAGCCGCAACCTAACCTCCTTTTCTTCTTCCTCCACCACATCCTCTGCTGAGATACTCAGCTATGTGACTCTGGATGAATTTTAAGTGGGATCTCAAACCATATCATCATTCTCTCTGTTTTCCCACTCCTCACCTTGAGAGTCACCCTCCTCCAATTCCTGTCATGAATGCACATTTTAATGCAAGTGCGCCTGAGGTATCTGAGTCTCATCATCATCATCAACCCCACTCACGGGTGTTATCGTCTATTAACGAGGGTTTGTTTTCTGCTTGAATCCTACTGCATCCATCCCCTGATCCAACTCCAAAAGATTTCATGCATAGGTGCAGATGCTTTACTCATCTTTAGCCTGAGAATCTTTTGATTAAACCTTTGATGCCTATGGAGTAGAATATGTGAACATCTTTGTAGACTCCCCATCTCTGCTTCCTCACATTCAGTTGAGCAGTTGGAGAGTTGTGACACAGGGCTAAACATGGGTAATTGGGGTGTCACATCTGAGGAATGTACTGTGTGTGATGTTGAGGTGTAGAAAGAGGAGGAAAGGCTGCTTGATGCAGTGCTTGCCATGAACTTTAGAAAAAGCTCTTTCTGGGCCTTATCTACGAGTCCTATCGCTCTGCTGCTGCCAAACAAAAAGACTGTAGTTGAACATCCAGTAACAGAAGATGTCAGTTGTCTTTGGATAGGACAAGCCGGTATTTGTTCAGTACAGCTTTAAGAAAGCTTAGCAGTGGCAACTACCCCATGAAACACCTTGAACATCAACTCTATTACTCCTTATTCTATGCCAATTGCCCTTTCCACCATCATCTTGGGATTGCCCACCCATGTTTAATGCACACAGATTTGAGAACCAAAAAAAGCCTTTTAGAGGAACCACACAGATTTGGCAATCAGTTGTTTGAGGCCAAAGAAGCCTTTTAGGGGAAACAAATATTTGGCATTAATTTGAGGCTAAAAAATGCATTTCAATGAAACAGATTTATTGATCACTAGTGATGAGCGAGCACTAAAATGCTCGGGTGCTCGGTGCTCTGGCCGAGCATCTCAAGATACTCTTGTACTCGGCCAGAGCACCGAGCCCAATGTAAGTCAATGAATGACAGGCTCCGCCCACAGACTTCCGGTTATAAAACGAGTAATTCCGGAAAAGGGCGGGAGGGTGGGCTTTTTCAAATCGCCGCAGCATATAACACCTTGCTGTGGCCCCCAGAGGGATCCTATCAATTAATCTGCTCCCTGCATGGTGCCAGCTCACTGTGTGCACTGAAGGGAGCAGTGTATGTGTCTCAGATCGCTATTTATTACTGAGCAGTCCGAGCATCTCGGCAGTACTCGGTGTTCGCCGAGCACCCCGAGTACCGAGATACTCGTGCGAGTACCGAGTCGCGCCGAGCATACTCGCTCATCACTATTGATCACTTGTTCGATGATAAACAAAAACATTTTAAGGGAGCACAAATATTCAGCAATTAGGCAAAAATAAGCATTTTAGGGGAGCTAAAAGTATTTGGCAAATGTTTAAGGCCGAAAAATGCATTTATGGGAAACACAAAGATTTGGCAATCACTTTTTTAGGCCAAATGAGCCTTCATTTGTACCACCTGCTGCTGGAGGGTTTCAGTCACTTAGGAACGGCTCATCATTTTTGTAAAGTGAGTGCAAACTGGAAAATTAGGCTGCAGGTTAAACAGGGTTTGTCAGATAATTAAAGTAGTTAACACCAGGTGCCAGACTCACACCAATAACTTGCAGGGATCTGAAAGTATTCTCTAATTTTGATCAGTGTCTTTTTCATTTATCTCATTTACATTTTTATTCTGAGCTTTCAATTTATAAAATAAGCTTAAAATATTGCCATTTTACTAATGTTAGGGTATTTTTTACATAGGATAAACACAATGACCTTAACATTGAGGGTAATTGTGTGTTATTCTCCAATTTAAATCATAAGTGTACACAGCTTCCCATCGAAGCAGAGCCATACTAAGCTCCAAAACATTTCGGGGATCCTTATACTCTTTGGAAGCCATAATACATTCCATGTTCAGAGGCCAAAAGACAAATCACTCCAAAACCCTGTACAACAGTGAAGTTTGGAAGTAGGGAAATATGGTTGTAGCAATATTTTTCAGCAAAATTCATGTGATTGAAGGAAGGATGAATGGACAAATGTACTGAAGCATTTTTTTATAAAAACGTCTGCTATCCACTAGGGTAATGAAGGTGAAATGAGGGTGGACATTTCAGAAAGACAATGGTCCCAAATAGGGACGAGTGAACCCGAACGGTAACGTACCTAGTGTCTGCTGCCGAACCCTGAACATGGACTTCTCACTGCATGTCTGTCTCACTGTTTGGGTTCGGCACCCGAATAACGCTTGTTGAAAGGCTGTCTCTTCCATGTTTCCTGCAAAGTAAGAAAGCAGTCAGACTCCTTTCTGGACTGCTCATGAATATTCATTGCTCCTTCGCTCACCCTCTGTGCCAGCATCTGTGATTGGTTGCAGTCAGACAGGTATACATGCCCCCCATTCTCTGTGCTGGTTCCGGTCACTGTGCTCTATTTCTGAAATCCTCACACTGGCCATCTGCTCTCCAAACCCGAGTGTGACAGCTGGATATGTGGGGTAAAAATACATGTGTTGGAATATGTTTAATGCAACAACTCTATTCCTGTATATGTAAGTGTTCTATTACTAGGTTTATGTATTGTCTATAAAGTTAGATAAAAAAAAAATCCCAGAGTCTCACACACAGGAAGGACCATATGACTGTACCTAGTTTCCTGTGTCTGTGCATGAGAGGAGAAGCAGTCTTCCGAGGCTGCACAAAGACACTTAAGATATGTATATCCTGATTCCAGAAAGCCTATCATATTTGTACCTGTTTATTGCTAATTGAAGCTTCGTTCTGTTGTCAACACGCTTGAGAGTATCCTGAATGATCCGCTGCCAACAGATTATGGGTCAAGCGTGATACAGAACCCCAGCGTGACACAGAACCTGAGGAGTGACACAGAGTATATTTGGACTAAGTGTCATAAAAAGGTTTTTGTCCCTGAAGAAGGAGCAAGGTTTGCTCCGAAACGCGTCGGATTAAAGAACATTTGTGTAACCAGGTTTCCAGTGTCTGGGTTTTCACCCAGCAGCGCGGATCCTGCGGCACTTCATCCAAATATACCTGTTTCTGCCACGTTAATCGTGGATGTGTGGGTCCTGCAACAGCTGGTTACAGGCGTGCATACTTGTTCTGTGTCACACAATTTCTCCAGGTGAGCAGCTTTATTATACTACACCTTAAGCTTTTAAGGAGATAAGACCCTATTGTGCATTGTCTCACCCCACTTTTTTACAGAGCACAGAGTGGCACAGAAGAGCAGGGGCGGACCTACCGTGGTGCAGCTGGTTCAGCTGCATCAGGGTCCCGACCGGCTAGGGGGCCCCTCAAGCCTGCAGGTGGGCCCCCAGCCGACCCCCGTGACCCTGTGTCAGAGGGGAGGAGGTTAACTGAGGGAAGCTTCCTGCTTCCATTGGCTGATCTCGCCCCTCCCCTCCTTTGCGGCCCAACCCCGCCGCTCCTCGCCGACATCCGCTAGCACCCCTGCCCCCCCTCCGCTCCTCGCCGACATTCGCTAGCACCCCCTTCCCCACTCCTCACCAGAGGCTGCTGCACCAGGGTCCCCCAGGCTCAAGTTCCGCCCCTGCAGAAGAGTAATGCAGCAACATAAGCCCAAAGCAAAAGCAGCACAGAGCAACAGAGATGTCCACAAACAGGGATCATTGCAACTTCTCAGTGCAAAGTCTCACCAATCAGAATTATCAGTCCTGGGAATTAAAGGTGAAGATGCTGCTCATAAGAGAAGGTATGTGGAAATATATGCAGGAACAAATGCCTCATCCATTACCAGATGATTGGCTAGAGAAGGATCAGAAAGCACAAAGCACTATCTCCCTCTTTGTAGATGATGATCATATTGTGCATACAGTTGTGGCCAAAAGTATTGACACCCCTGCAATTCTGTCAGATAATTCTCAGTTTCTTCCTGAAAATGATTGCAATCACAAATTCTTTGGTATTATTACACTATGTAACAAATTTTTATTAATTTTTTGTTCCTGGGTACAAAGTGTGTTTTCCTAACCCACTATGCCTAAAACAAATAGAAAATAGTTGTTGTTCCACAAAAACTTTGCTTCTGTGATCAAGACAGGGACATTGTCTCAGTATTGAATACGAATTGAGAATTTTCCCGAAAACAGCCAAATTTCAAAATATTATTGTCCTGAATACCACCTTGAACTGAACCTTGAATACCATTTCATTGAGCCTGGGGGCGGTCCAGAGGGGGGAGGGACGACGGCACTGGATCGAGGTTAGTTTGTGTTTACAGGGAAAAGGGAAAGGTGAATGTTACAATTAGCTAGGACTATTTTAAGGAAAGAATAGAATATAAAGTTATATATATATACATAAATTTATATACTCTTGGGTGCAAATATAGTTTTATTATACATAGCGGTTTTATTTACATGATTTTAGTAAGTAATGGTAGGTTTTTTTAATTTTGTATAAATTTGTATCCTTGTAATCCGCCCTACTAGTCTAGGACGGGTTTTAGTCTAAGCTTTGTTATGATTTGTCTTCCCTCAATCATGAACAAGATTGAAAGTATCTAAATGTTTTAATTGGGTCCTGAGATTCACTTGAGAAAGTCGCATACTGCGTTGAAATGCATCGTGGTTAATGGACCCGCGTGTTGTACACATTTTTATTAAAGCCTAAAGGTAATTTACTACTGGCCGTGGAGCTGTAATTATTCCCGAGTGCTTACCATATACTCTATCCTTTCTTCATTACCTTACATATCATCCCTGCGGGGAGTGGGATGTGGAGCTGCTCTGGGCTACAGGACCTGGCCTTCGTCATTTAGATAATCCTCTTGAGCTGTCACGTGATCCTTGGCAACTGAGGAAAATGCTGAAGACGCCATTTTTCACATCATTCCAGAAGAGTGAAATTCATTATTTCAAAGACCTCACAAGTGTGCAAGTTAATCCAGTTGTGCAGACGGCACAACTGGTCAAGGTGAGCAATACAAAAATATACCGAGGGTAATTATTGCAAACACAGTATGACGCAAATTGGATTTTATTTTTTACCCACGGTTTGTGGTCAGTAATGGGACCACCGCTGCTGCAGAACCTCCCGGGACAATGTTAGGCAGCTGTAGATGGAATAGCTCTCCACGGGTAGAGTTGGGTTCCTCGGGGCAGTGATGGTTAATGTCTATGATGTTTGGTTGTGTAAATAAGTGCAGTTCACTTACTTTCCTACTACTGCAGCCTCATTCTAGCCTGTGTACAGAGCAGACAGGCTGTGGCTCACCAGGTGGGATCTCTCTGCGGTCCTGCTGGAAGGAATCATTCACGGGCGAGGGAGCAAAGCTATTATTAGGTCCTGTTCACAGATAATCATGCAAGGGAGTCAGAAGCAGGGTTCACCGTGTTTACTTTGCAGTTCTTTCAGTACAGCAGTTCAGTTATAGTTCAATTCTTACACAGTTTACAGACTTTCCCCTCCGGGTTCCTTTCTACTCCCTGCAGCCAGGTTGTTCCTCTCCGTGACCCCTCACTCTCTCTGTCGTCCTTTCCAGGCTTTACTCTCTCTTTCCTTCACTGTTGCGTCTCCGGACAGTTTAGTGGTAGCTCGGACCCCTGTGGGTCCTCGTGGTCGCCACTGGGCTGCCTGTCCTTTGGGTGGGAACTCCAACCTGGAGTTAGAGCTCCCCATCGGTGAATCTGGGGAAACCGAGTAAATAGTCGGTCCCCTTCAGAGCCGACACTCTGCTTCTAGCCTAGCCTCCAATACTCCTTTCTTGCAAGGCTCTATCAGGCTCCCTCCTGCCCCATGTGACTCTGGTTTCAATATGGAAGGCTACTCCGCCGGTAGTTGGACCTTTTAGTTGTGTTCCTCAGACTCGGTGTTGCTGATCTGCCTCATTCCTCACACTCCTGGAGTGCTGGTTATGGACGTACTTTCTCTCCGTGCTTTCACTGGCACTTCGGATTCTGCACACCATCAACCCCACTCCTCCAGAACGTGTGTTTCCTTCTTTGCTTCTCAGCCTACCTCGGCCTACTCTGGTCTTTTCAGCTCGGCCCACTCCGGCCTACTGGTCTTTACTGGTCAGCACAATTGGCCTCTTCCTCCTCTCCTTCCTCTATTTCTACCTTCTGTCGCCTGACCTGCTTGCTGTCCCACCCACTGTTCTCTAAACCCACTACCCCTTGCCCGCCTAGGGTCCCGGGCTCCGTGTTGGGAGCTGCCCTCTAGTGATGTGTGGGATGTCCGTGAGGGTTTTTGTGGTGCAAACTGTCTTCCTTCCTACCTGGCTGCAGTTCCCTATGTGGCCTCCTGGTCGCAGGGGCGCCACATAAATTTAAAGAACAGGTGGACATGTGGTGGTGACATCCAATTTTCCATTTTGATAAATGTAATATAAACTTTATATGTTATGTGATCTGCTATGCTTTTTTAGAACTGGTCTGGCTTAGAGTTTCTCTGATGTAGTTTGCATTTTTTTTATTAACTTTTCCTTTATTTGAATAAATGTAAACTTTTGCTAATAAACCTTTGATAAAGCCTTTCCGTGTTATCTGAATCCTCATAATACACGAGAAATGGCTGATTCCACAGAGGACACATCTCATTTCCGGAATCTGGATCTACTGGTTGGGACACTGATTACTCTCCTGTTCGGATCAGTAATACATTTATTTATCATAGTCAACAACGTCAACGACTGGTGGAAAGGAAGATCAGTGACTTGTGTTGACCACATTGTGACTTCTCTCGGGGTTTCAAGGATGTGCGCTCAATGTGCTAATACTTTGTTCATCTTTGTGGAAGCATTCTTCCCACAATCATATCTATCTCTGGTTATATTGTGGGTTTATGATATATTCTTTTATTCCAATATTTCATTAACATCTCTGCTCT
The DNA here is from genome assembly GCA_033576535.1 of Allobates femoralis. Classification (NCBI taxonomy): domain Eukaryota; kingdom Metazoa; phylum Chordata; class Amphibia; order Anura; family Aromobatidae; genus Allobates; species Allobates femoralis. The sequence goes on from JARQOC010000013.1 coordinate 20,526,534, forward strand.
CCATAGTCCTCTGTCTGAAGATCTCCACCCTCCGCTCCAGACTGTTCCTGTATCTGAGGAGGATGATATTACCCAGGACCGGACATTTCATTGTGGCCTCAGGACTCCTCTCTGCTTTCATTAGTTTGATGCCCTTATGGATGATTCCTCATGATGACATATACAATACAACTATGAAAAATCAATTCACGGGGTGCATATATGTTAAATCTGCAATCAATTTTACTGTGGCATCCTCTATCCCAATTCTTTTCTATTTCATCTCTTCCGTCCTCCTCTTCTCCTCATTGTATCATCACACAGTAAAGATGAAGATGAGCAGTAATTTATCCGTCAATCTGGAGACATATTACTCAGCTATGAAATTAATATCCGTCACCTTCATATATAACATTATATACCTCTTTGGTTATCTTTTTTGCATCTTTTATTATGATATGTACTGTATAGACCTTACATGGATTTATATTGTCTTGGATTTTGTTCCGGCTCTTCATTCCACCTACCTGATCTACAGAACAGTCAAACTCCGGAGTCAGATATCCAAGATTCTACACAATGTAATTGTTATAATACTGCAAAGTAAAGGTGCAGAAACTAGGATGTAAATCCATAGGGGACAACATTAACCTTTTTCTGACACATGACATACTAAGTATGTCATGTGCCGGCTCCCTCCCTTTGATGTGAGCTCCCATGCTGAGCTCACATCATCAGCTGATATGTGTACCTAACACAAGTGATTCGATTGGTGCTGTTAATCTTTTGGATCACATTGTCAGTCACTGACAGCACGATCCAAAGTCCCGCGGTGGGGATGATTGGAGGTCCTTTGATTCAAATGATGGGATCTTTGCTGTTTACTCGACAGCCCAAGGTCCTGGGATGACCCCGGCAGCTGTCTGCAATTCCTCCCTGCCTTTGATGATCCAGTGACATCACCAGCAGAAAGTGATGATTTCTCCTGTCCTCAGATGTGCAGCAGCTCATCTGTACAGAGGAAGAGCGATCAGGCTATGCAGCACTGAGGCCCTCTAGTGGCCAGTGTAAAATAAAGAAAAAAAATGTAGTTTTTAAAAGTATGAAAAAAACATAAGAGTTGAACCCCCCCCCCACCCTTTTGCACCATTGAAAATAAAATTATTTAAAAAAAAATGTTAAAAATACACATACTTGGTATCTCCACATTCATAAATGCCCAACCTGTCAAAATATAAACTCAATTAATCAGATGTGTAATGGAAAAAAAGTCTAAACGGCAAAATTACATTTTTTGGTTGCCGCAAAATTGAAATAAATTGCAATCAAAACAGCACATCTACCCAAACAAAAATTGTATTATTGGAAACATCAGCTCAAGATGCAAAAAATAAGTACCGTATATACTCGTGTATAAGCCGACCCGTGTATAAGCCGACCCCCCTACTTTTGCCCCAAAAATCTGGAAAAACCTATTGACTCATGTATAAGCCGAGGGTGGACCCCAGCACAGGTATACAGCCCCCAGCAGTGTGGTATACAGGCCCCCCCCAGTGGTATACAGGCCTCCCCAGTGGTAGTATACAGCAGCCCCAGTGGTAGTATACAGCAGCCCCAGTGGTAGTATATAGCATCCCCAGCAGCCCCAGTGGTACTATATAGCATCCCCAGTGGTAGTATATAGCATCCCCAACAGCCGCAGTGGTAGTATATAGCAGCCCCAGCAGCCCCAGTGGTAGTATACAGCAGCCCCAGTGGTAGTATATAGCATCCCCAGCAGCCCCAGTGGTAGTATACAGCAGCCCCAGTGGTAGTATATAGCATCCCCAGCAGCCCCAGTGGTAGTATATAGCAGCCCCAGCAGCCCCAGTGGTAGTATACAGCAGCCCCAGTGGTAGTATATAGCATCCCCAGCAGCCCCAGTGGTAGTATACAGCAGCCCAAGTGGTAGTATATAGGAGCCCCAGCAGCCCCAGTGGTAGTATACAGCAGCCCCAGTGGTAGTATATAGCAGCCCCAGTGGTAGTATATAGGAGCCCCAGCAGCCCCAGTGGTAGTATACAGGAGCCCAAGCAGCCCCAGTGGTAGTATACATCAGCCCCAGAGGTATATACAGCCCCAGTGGTAGTATACAGCCCCAGTGGTAGTATACATCAGCCCCAGAGGTATATGCAGCCCCAGTGGTAGTATACAGCCCCAGTGGTAGTATCCAGCAGCCCCAGAGGTATATACAGCCCCAGTGGTAGTATACAGCCCCAGTGGTAGTATACATCAGCCCCAGAGGTATATGCAGCCCCAATGGTAGTATACAGCCCCAGTGGTAGTATCCAGCAGCCCCAGAGGTATGTACAGCCCCAGTGGTAGTATACAGCCCCAGTGGTAGTATACATCAGCCCCAGAGGTATATGCAGCCCCAGTGGTAGTATACAGCCCCAGTGGTAGTAAACAGCCCCCCCCCTCCTTAATATGGGTCCCCCAGTATTAATAAACAGCCCCCCCTCCTTAATATGGGTCCCCCAGTATTAATAAACAGCCCCCCCCTCCTTATCATGTCCCCCCAGGCTGCGACAGCTGTCAAAATAACAAACAGTTTATACATCACCTTCCGGCGCAGCTCTCCGCTCCTCCCGTCCTCCGCTCGCCGGCTTCTTCTTCTTCTTGTGCCGACTTCTGTGACCGCGCGCAGGAAATGACGTCATCTCCTGCGCCCGGTCACATGACACCGGCACAAGAAGAAAGAAGAAGCCGGCGAACGGAGGAGCGGAGGACCGGAGGAGCGGAGGAGCTGCGCCGGAAGGTGATGTATAAACTGTTTGTTATTTTGACAGCTGCCGCAGCCTGGGGGACATGATAAGGAGGGGGGGGCTGTTTATTAATACTGGGGGACCCATATTAAGGAGGGGGGCTGTGTAGTGCAATATGCACGGCATCCCCCCGCCGCTGATGGACGGGGGGATGCCGTGCATATTCATTGCACTAATGAGGTGGCCCCACGTGACCGCCTGCGGTCACCGCGGCCCCCTCCTGCCTCCTCCAGCTCCGGTCACAGCCCCTCCCCCCACAGCATACCGTATGACCCGTGTATAAGCCGAGGGGGGGACTTTTCAGCCCAATTTTTGGGCTGAAAAACTCGGCTTATACACGAGTATATACGGTAATCACAAAGCTAAAGCTCCCAAAAAATGAGAATGTTACGGGTCATGGAAAATGGTGCAACAGTGTAATTCTTTTTGTTTAAAAACTTCTGATTTTTTCCCCCACTTAGATAACAGTAAAAGTAACATGTTTGGTATCTACGAACTCGTACCAATCCGAGGCATCATACCAACATGTCAGTGTTACTATATAGCACTGACCCGAGGCATCATACCGACATGTCAGTGTTACCATACAGTACTCACCCGAGGCATCATACTGACACGTCAGTGTTACCATATAGTACTGACTTGAGGTTTCATACCGACATGTCAGTGTTACCATATAGTACTGACCTGAGGCATCATACTGACACGTCAGTGTTACCAAATAGTACTGACCCGAGGCATCATACCGACACATCAGTTTTACCATATAGTACTGACCCGAGACATCATACCGACATGTCAGTGTTACCATATAGTACAGACTCGAGACATCATGCCGACACATCGGTTTTACCATATAGTACTGACCCGAGGCATCATACCGACACGTCAGTTTTACCATATAGTACAGATCCGAGACATCATACCGACACGTCAGTGTTACCATATAGTACTGACCCGAGACATCATACCGACAGGTCAGTTTTACCATATAGTGAACATAGTGAAGAAAAAAAAAGGGCAGCCAAAAATTGGGAGGCTCCACATTGTCCCTGGATAGAGACGTGCATGAGGGCCTCAAAACATTTTTCCCATTGAAAAGGAGCAGGTCTCCTGTCGTTGTAATGCCCATTCTAAAAGAATTGGCGAAAAAATTTACCACTGCGGGTATACCTCAAACAACAGCCTAACTATTGTAACTGTCATCATGGTGGCTCAAGAGGAGAAGGAGGAGCTGTCCAGCGATTAGCCAAAGTCCAGAAGTGTGTACCCATGGGTGAGTGGAGGTACATGGCAAATTCCCATAACAAAATTTAAATTCAGTTGTCATTTGTTGGTGGTGTGGTGAAGTCTGGCCCAATCCAACCCTTGTTCATCTTGATCAGAGTCAGCCTGTCAGCATTTTCAGTTGACAGGCGGGTGCGTTTATCAGTAATGATTCCACCTGCAGCACTGAAAACACGCTCTGACAGTACACTAGCGGCAGGGCAGGCCAGGACTTAAAAGGCGTAGAGAGCCAATTCATGCCAGGTGTCAAACTTAGAGACCCAATAATTGAAAGGCACAGAGGAATCTCGCAGTACAGTTGTTCGATCTGCAAGGTACTCCTTCAGCATCTGGCCAAACTTAACATTTCTTGTGGCACTACCTCGCACCTTAGGGGCTGTGGTACGTGAGGGGCTGAGAAAACTGTCCCACATCGTAAATAAGGATGGGCGAGTCTACTCGCTAGGACTCGTTACTCGGCGAGTAGTAAGGGATTCGCAGGACTCGGTACTCTGCGAGTTTCCCAGCGATTACTCGCACAGCAACGAGTCCAATGCAAATCAATATCAATCCTAGTTTTGTCAGAGACTCTGACAAAACTAGGATTGCCATTGACTTGCATTGGTCTAATTACTGTGCAAGTAATCACAGGGAAACTCGCAAAGTAACTGCTGTTACTTTGCGAGCCGAGTCCAGCTGTCTGCTCTGTGCAGGCTGCCGCAGCTCCAGGGTCCTAGAGCCCGCCTGCTCACAGAGATGATGTAGCAGAGCTGAGATTGTTCTCAGTCTGCTCATTCCCTGTGCATAGACATCTATATCTATGCACAGGGATGTAGCAGAGAGGACATCGCGTTTTGGACTACGTCGGACGGAAGAGGATTTTTTTAATTAAAGATGGAGTCCCTAATGTCTTTTTTTTTTATTTCTAATAAAAAATTTTCTCTATGTTGTGTTTTTTTTAACCCTTTATTGGAGATTCTTAGTGGCCGGGTCAAACGTGGCCTGACATTAAGAATCTCGGGTTTAATACCAGCTTGTATAACAAAGCTGGTATTAACCCCTTTATTACCCAGCGTGCCACCGCCACCAGGGCCGCTGGAAGAGCGGGGTTCAGCGCCAGAGGATGGCGCTTCAATGAACGCGCCATCTTCTGGGGAGGCTGCGGGCTGCAATTTGCAGCGGGGTGTGCTCAGAAAGCTTGGGCATCCCTGCGCTGCGGATTCCAGCCCCCAGCTGCTTAGCTGTACCTGGCTAGACATAGAAATTGCGCGGAGCCTCACACATTTTTTTTTTATTATTTCATGAAATTCATTAAATAATTATAAAAAAGGGCTCCCCTATATTCTTGTGTCCGGCCAGGTACAAATAGGCACCTGGGGGTTGGGGGCAGCCCATCGCTGCCTGCTGGATCCGGCTGGTTCCAGAAATACGGCGAAGCCCACGTGAAATTTTTTTCTGACATTCATGAACATTGGACTCGCTAGACTCGCAACGAGTAGCGAGTCCCGGGCTCGGACTCGCTAGAGTCAAGCGATTCCGAGTAATTTAGGACTCGCCCATCACTAATCGTAAAGAGTGTTCCCCTACCTCTTGCGGATTGGACTTGTGCCCCTCTCGGCCGTACGTCTTGGTTGTCCACTGATTCCTGACCTATGCCGCTAGCGTTTTGTGAGGGGAATGATTTGCCTACTTCCGTGACTATGGCCTTCTGGAACTGCTGCATTTTGGCTGACCTCTCCGCCTCAGGAATGAGAGACATAAAGATCTCCTTGTAGCGTGGGTCTAACAGTGTTGCCAACCAGTACTGATTATCGGCCAAGATGTTCTGAACGCGAGGGTCACGAGCCAGGCAGCTTACCATAAAGTCAGCCATGTGCGCCAGACTCTTAACAGCCATCACTTCAGTATCCAGACCAACACGATGACTGAACATGCTGTCCTCCTCCTCCTCCTCCTCCTCATCTCCCCTGTCCTCTGGCCAGCCACGCTGAATCGAGGGTATGACTGGTGTGCATGTCATATTCTCAATTTGGCCAGAGAGTTGCTCCATGTCTTCATCCTCCTCCTCCTCGTCATAGTCCTCCACTGCACGTTGTGATGAGATGAGGCTGGGCTGTGTGTTTTCACCTCACCCACTACTGTTTCTTGCTCCAAGTCATCGGGCTCGGCCTGCAATGCATCCTCTTTGTTTTTCAGCAGAGACCGTTTTAGAAGGCAGAGTAGTGGTATGGTGACGCTAATAATGGCGTCATCGCCGCTCACCATCATGGTGGAGTCCTCAAAGTTTTGGAGGACGGTACATAGGTCCGACATCCATCTCCACTCCTCAGGTGTTATGTGTGGAGTTTGAACCATTTCCCGAAGGCTTAGGTGATGCAGGTAGTCCACAACTGCCCTCTTCTGCTCACATATCCTGACCAACATGTGCAGAGTTGAATTCCAACGCGTGGGGACATCACACATCAGTCTGTGGGCCGGAAGACGCAAACGGCGCTGAAAGCCGGCAAGGCCGGCTGAAGCAGCAGGTGACTTGCGAAAATGTGCAGACAGACGGCGAACTTTTACCAGCAGTTCAGACAGCTCTGGATATGACTTTACAAACCTCTGAACCACCAGGTTGAGCACATGGGCCAGGCATGGAACATGCGTCAGCTGCCCTCGCCTCAAAGCTGCCACCAGGTTCCGGCCATTGTCACACACGACCTTTCCTGGCTTTAGGTTCAGAGGTGTGAGCCAGTGATCTGCCTGCTGTTTCAGAGCTGTCCACACCTCTTCTGCATTGTGGGGTTTGTCACCTATGCAGACTAGCTTCAGCACAGCCTGTAGCCGCTTTGCAGAGGCAGTGCTGCAGTGCTTCCAGCTTGGGACTGGTGTGGAGGGTACAGTGGATGAGGATGCGCAGGAGGAGGAGGCCGAGGAGCATGACATTCCGGAGCTGTAGAGTATTGGTGAAACACTGACAGAGGTAGGGCCTGCTATCCTTGGTGTGGGAAGGACGTGTTCCGTCCCTCGCTCAGACTGGGTCCCAGCCTCCACAATATTAATCCAGTGTGCCGTCGAGGAGATGTAGCGGCCTTGCCCACAAGCACTTGTCCACGTGTCTGTGGTTAGGTAGACTTTGGCTGAAACAGCGTTGTTCAGGGCACGTGTGATGCTGTTGGACACGTGGTTATGCAATGCGGGGACGGCACATCTTGAGAAATAGTGGCGGCTGGGGACCGAGTAACGTGGGACAGCAGCCGCCATCAGGTCTCGGAATGCTTCCGTCTCCACCAGCCGGAAAGCCAACATTTCTAGCGCTATGAGTCACGAAATGTGATAATTGGGGACTGTGGCATTTGAGGCGTTGGCAGCGTGTTTGCGCCTGCGTTCAAATGTTTGCTGAATGGATAATTGAACGCTGCGCTGGGACAAGGACGTGCTTGATGCTGGTGTTATTTGTGCGTGGGCAACTTCAGGTGCAGGGCCGGAGGCTTGTTCGCGGCCAGCATGGACAGGGGATTGGCTCGCACGCACAACACGCGAAGACGTAGCAGTGACATCAGCAAGCACCGCTCCTCGACTCTGTTGTACTTCCCACAAAGTCGGGTGCTTGGTTGACATGTGCCTGATCATGCTGGTGGTGGTCAGGCTGCTAGTTTTCGTACCCCTGCTGATACTGGCATGGCAGGTGTTGCAAATGGCCTTTTTAGAGTCTTCTGGAGCCAACTTAAAAAACTCCCAGACTCTGGAAGACCGAACATTTGCACAGGCACCTTGAGTCGTGTTGATGTTCCGGGGAACGGTTGGCTGCAGGGGCGGACCCAGACTGTAGTGGGCCCTGGTGCAAGAAATTTTTCGGGGCCCCCCCCCTGGAACTCAGTGCCAGAATAGTGCCGCGGGTGTGCATCACAGCCAGCGGCGTAGCAACTGTTTGTGATGCCCGGGGCGGTCGAAAAATTTGCCGCCCCTTTGGTTATTGATAATCTGGAAGTCCACATAGTATATACTGTCTGCCCCTATATACAAGAATATAACTACTATACTAAAACACAAAGAGAAGGGGTGCAATTGCTACCTCTTCACAACTCCAGTGTATGGCAACAAGCAGGAGTCAAGGAGGGCCCGGGGCCGAAGTAATTTTCGCCGCCGTGCTGTGGAGTTCATAATGTAATATCAATGCAAAAAACCTTTATTCTTAATATTATGTCACAATACCGGGATCTGAGGATCTTCTATTTCGAGGTCAGGGGCTCTCTGATGCCATGTTGCTGTCTGTCTCGCTGTTTTCCTCTTTTGACACTGCAGTGTGGTGGACAAGAGAGCATTAACTGGTTAATAACAAGAAGCATGGAGTGTACTGAGCCATAAACCCTCCCCATACCAGTAGGATTACTATATGGATTTTAGTATTAGGGTACAGACACACTGGCGTGAAACTCTGATGAGTGCAATGTGTGATTTTCTTGCATTGCAATCAATCTCTGAGAGCAGATTGGGGAGTGTCGGACGCTTTTTTCTCATCCAGATTCAGGATGAGAAAAAAGTTGCAACATGCTGCGACAGTATGTGATTCCCGCGCAAGACTTACCAATGCAAGTCTATGGGTCTGACAAAATCACGGACCGCACACGGACAGCACACGAACCATCAGAGTCTGAGGCTGCGTTCACACATTGCGTATTTTGCTGCGCTTTTTTACGCACGCTTTTTCAAAATACGCAATATGCATTTTGTCTGCCAGCAAAGTGAATGGGAAATTCACTTTGCAGTGCAGACATTGCGCAAAAATACGCAGTGCGTTTATGGGAGAAAACGCAGCTGCGTAAAGAATTGATATGTCAATTCTTTACGCAGCTGCTGCTCCTGCGTTTTCTCCCTGTGATGTCACAGAGGGGAGGAAGAATCCTGCTTCCTCCTCCCTCTGTGACAGCTGTGGCCGCCCATTAGATTTCACAGTGTATTAATATACACTGCGAAATCTAAATTAAACAAAGGCGAGTGTATGGAAAATAAAAAAGAATGAAATACTTACCTCTCCGACGCCTTTACCCGGTGTCCGGTCTCCGGTGCCAAGACCTGCGGTGACGTCAGAGGGGCGTTCCCGGCGCTGATTGGGCGCTCGCGGTCATGTGATACATCACATTCTGGGGTAAAGAAAGCGCAGTGTGTGAAAGCCCCTGCGTATTTTGTTGCGCTTTTTTTGCGTGGCCGAAAAACGCGGCAAAAAGCATGTGCGCAAAAAAGCGCAACAAAATACACAATGTGTGAACACAGCCTGACACGTTTTTTTCACGGATACATTCTCATTCTGCAGCTGAGAACACTGTAACATGTTCCTGTAAATGATTCTACAGTAATAGCTGCTGAGAAAAACAACAGATTGCACACAGACATCACACGGATGTGATCTGAGAGAAATGTCGGACACTCGCACAGCAGTTGGATGCCAAACGGACTAAAAAAACAGATGTCACTCGTCCGACTCTCCTGGAAACAGACCGATTTTAAGGCGGCGGGAGACAGTGTACCACCATGTCCCTAGCTCTGTGCTGTGCACAGTGTACCACCATCTCCCTAGCTCTATGCTGTGCACAGTGTACCACCATGTCCCTAGCTCTGTGCTGTGCACAGTGTACCACCATCTCCCTAGCTCTATGCTGTGCACAGTGTACCACCATGTCCTCAGCTCCGTGCTGTGCACCACCATGTACGCTGCCCACACTCCACCATGTCCTCTGCACACCCTCCCTCCACGTCCTCTGCACACCCTCCCTCCACGTCCTCTGCACACCCTCCCTCCACGTACTCTGCACACCCCCCTCGTCCTCTGCACCCCCCCCACGTCCTCTGCACACCCCCCCACGTCCTCTGCACACCCCCCCACGTCCTCTGCACACCCCCTCTCTGCACCCCCCCACGTCCTCTGCACACCCCCCCACGTCCTCTGCACACCCACCCACGTCTCCCTCTGCACACCCCCCCCACGTCCTCTGCACACCCCCCCACGTCCTCTGCACACCCCTTCTGCACACCCCCCCATGTCCTCTGCACACCCCCCACGTCCTCTGCACACCCCCTCTGCACACCCCCCACGTCCTCTGCACACCCCCCCACGTCCTCTGCACACCCCCCCACGTCCTCTGCACACCCCTTCTGCACACCCCCCCATGTCCTCTGCACACCCCCCACGTCCTCTGCACACCCCCTCTGCACACCCCCCCACGTCCTCTGCACACCCCCCCACGTCCTCTGCACACCCCCCATGTCCTCTGCACACCCCCCACGTCCTCTGCACACCCCCTCTGCACACCCCACGTCCTCTGCACACCCCCCTCTGCACACCCCCCCACGTCCTCTGCACACCCCCTCTGCACACACATTCACGTCCTCTGCACACCCCCCTCATCCTCTGCACCCCCACCCACGTCCTCTGCACACCTCCCACGTCCTCTTGCACCCCCCCACGTCTCATGCAACCCCCCCCTCGTCTCTGCACACCCCCCCCGTCCTCGCACCCCCCCCACGTCTCTGTACGCACCGTTATGTACCACTACCTGTAAAGACATCCTAGTTCTCCTATCTGGCAATTCTCTTGCCGGGCAAAATGTAGCTCCGCCCACCTAAGTCACATGTGCGTGACGTCATCACAGGTCCTGTTCTACCGGCATCTGTCCCCGCCGGCAGTGCTGTGAGGTGAGGCGGGAGGGCGCGATGACCGGGGGGGGGGGGGTGAGATGTCCAGGGGGGAAAGAGTGAGGTGTCCAGGGAAGGGGTGAGGTGTGCAGGAGGCGGGGGTGAGGTGTCCAAGAGGCGGGGTGAGGTGTCCAAGAGGCGGGGTGAGGTGTGCAGGAGGCGGGGGTGAGGTGTCCAAGAGGCGGGGGTGAGGAGTCCAGGAGGCGGGGATGAGGTGTCCAGGGGGCGGGGTCACCCGGCCGGGGCTCAGAGCAGGAAAAAAAAAAAAAAAGTCGCCGCTCTCCCTGAAAAGTGCAAGAACAGTGCCGCGGGTGTGCAGCGCCGCTGACACCCGACAGCACCACCATTCTGTCTGTCTGACAGGGGACCTGCCGCTGGAGCCCCAGGGGCCCCCTAGCTGCTCGGGGCCCTGGTGCAGCTGCACCAGCTGCACCACGGTAGTTCCGCCCCTGGTTGGCTGCCTTCTGCCTGTGGACACGACCCTGCTTCGTACTGCCTGTTGGGATGCCACGCCTCCCTTCCCCTGTGCACTGCTGGCCTCGCTCTGCATATCCTCCTGCCATGTTGGGTCAGCTACTGGATCATCCACCACGTCGTCTTTCTCTTCCGCACCCTGATCCTCCTCCTGACTTCCTGGCAATTGTGTCTCATCATCGTCCACCCCTTGTTGAGACACGTTGCCAACGTTCCGTTCGTGAGAACGTGGCTGCTCAAATATTTGGGCATCTTTACATACCATCTCCTTATCACCCACTTCAAGAGGAGCTGGCGACAGGCCAGATTCTGCGAATGGATACATGAACAGCTCTTCCGAGTGTCCTAGTGTGGGATCAGTAATGTCCGTGGACATGTACTCATCCTGGAGGTAGGAAGGAGGATCAGGTTGGGAAATGTGCGGTGCAGTATCATAGCTACTGACACTTGACCGGGTAGAAGACAGGGTGTTTGTGGAGGTGCCCATCTGACTTGAAGCATTATCCGCTATCCAAGTAACAACCTGTTGACACTGTTGAACCTGTTGGTTCAAGAGCGGTGTACTGCTGCGGGCCCCAAGAATTTGGGACAGGAAGTGCGAGCGAGGAGATGTGCCCCTTTGTTGTTGCGAAATTAGTGCTTGCACACAACCTCAGCCTCTGCCTGCACCACCATCACGTCCACTTCCTTGTTCCTTGCCAACGCCCTTGCCAACGCCTTTGTGCATTTTGCCTGTATACAGCGACAACTGTCTGGTGACTGTTGAGGTCACAGGAGATTAGGATTTTAGTCCCTAACCTGTATCAAGGTAGTATGTACACCAGTCTGGTGTCTGTAATGGTCACAGGAGAGTAGGATTTTAGTCTCTAACCTGTATCAAGGTAGTAAGTACACCAGTCTGGTGACTGTAATGGTCACAGGAGATTAGGATTTTAGTCCCTAACCTGTATCAAGGTAGGATGTACACCAGTCTGGTGAATGTAATGGTCACAAGAGATTAGGATTTTAGTCCCTAACCTGTATCAAGGTAGTAAGTACACCAGTCTGGTGACTGTAATGGTCACAGGAGAGTAGGATTTTAGTCCCTAACTTGTATCAAGGTAGTAAGTACACCAGTCTGGTGAATGTAATGGTCACAGGAGATTAGGATTTTAGTCCCTAACCTGTATCAAGGTAGTAAGTACACCAGTCTGGTGACTGTAATGGTCACAGGAGAGTAGGATTTTAGTCCCTAACCTGTATCAAGGTAGTAAGTACACCAGTCTGGTGACTGTAATAGTCACAGGAGAGTAGGATTTTAGTCCCTAACCTGTATTAAGGTAGTAAGTACACCAGTCTGGTGACTGTAATGGTCACAGAAGAGTAGGATTTTAGTCCCTAACCTGTATCAAGGTAGTAAGTACACCAGTCTGGTGACTGTAATGGTCACAGGAGATTAGGATTTTAGTCCCTAACCTGTATCAAGGTAGTAAATACACCAGTCTGGTGACTGTAATGGTCACAGGAGAGTAGGATTTTAGTTCCTAACCTGTATCAAGGTAGTAAGTACACCAGTCTGGTGACTGTAATAGTCACAGGAGAGTAGGATTTTAGTCCCTAACCTGTATTAAGGTAGTAAGTACACCAGTCTGGTGACTGTAATGGTCACAGGAGATTAGGATTTTAGTCCCTAACCTGTATCAAGGTAGTAAGTACACCAGTCTGGTGACTGTAATAGTCACAGGAGAGTAGGATTTTAGTCTCTAACTTGTATTAAGGTAGTAAGTACACCAGTCTGGTGACTGTAATGGTCACAGGAGATTAGGATTTTAGTCCCTAACCTGTATCAAGGTAGTAAGTACACCAGTCTGGTGAATGTAATGGTCACAGGAGATTAGGATTTTAGTCCCTAACCTGTATCAAGGTAGTAAGTACACCAGTCTGGTGACTGTAATGGTCACAGCAGAGTAGGATTTTAGTCCCTAACCTGTAGCAAGGTAGTAAGTACAACAGTCTGGTGAATGTAATGGTCACAGGAGATTAGTATTTTAGTCCCTAACCTGTATCAAGGTATTAAGTACACGAGTCTGGTGACTGTAATGGTCACAGGAGAGTAGGATTTTAGTCCCTAACCTGTATCAAGGTAGTAAGTACACCAGTCTGGTGACTGTAATGGTCACAGGAGAGTAGGATTTTAGTCCCTAACCTGTATCAAGGTAGTAAGTACACCAGTCTGGTGACTGTAATAGTCAAAGGAGAGGAGGATTTTAGTCCCTAACCTGTATTAAGGTAGTAAGTACACCAGTCTGGTGACTGTAATGGTCACAGGAGAGTAGGATTTTAGTCCCTAACCTGTATCAAGGTAGTAAGTACACCAGTCTGGTGACTGTAATGGTCACAGGAGAGTAGGATTTTAGTCCCTAACCTGTATCAAGGTAGTAAGTACACCAGTCTGGTGACTGTAATAGTCAAAGGAGAGGAGGATTTTAGTCCCTAACCTGTATTAAGGTAGTAAGTACACCAGTCTGGTGACTGTAATGGTCACAGGAGATTTGGATTTTAGTCCCTAACCTGGATCAAGGTAGTAAGTTCAACAGTCTGGTGACTGTTATGGTCACAGAAAAGCTTGGATTCCGATCTGTATCACCCTGCCTATATCCTCCTAGATTAGTCCTGAGAAGGACTGTTGTGGTCAGCAGCAGTTTGCAGCCCTGCTCCGGATCTACCTATGAGGGCCGCAAATCTGTCTCTAAGCAGCAGCAGACACTCTCACTACACTCACTGTCTGGATGCCTGTGTGCAGAGCACAGTGCGGCCGGGTCTTATAAAGGCTCGGTCACGCTGTGCAGGCCGGCCAATCACTGCAATGCCACAACTAACAGGGTTGTGGCATTGCAGTGGTCTGCCAGCCAATCCCTGCATGTGGGCTGGCTCTCAAAAGAGCGCCAACATGCAGAGATGACGACCACGAGCACAGCACGAGTATCGCGAGATTACTCGGTGCTCGCCGAGTAGCCCGAGTACAGTGATACTCGTGCGAGTACCGAGTAGTGGCGAGCATGCTCGCTCATCACTATACATGACATAAATTAAGGAACAATCACCACTTTGACAATGTAGCATGCCCTTATCATGTTCATTCTCTTTCAGTTGTTTGATTCTATTTGTCTACAATGAAGCAGAGTTTACCGCTTCACGACCTAGACCGTACCTATACGTCATGGTTCCCAAAGAGTTCCCGACCCATGTCATGTAGGTATGCCGCACAATCAACGAGGATATGTATGAGTTATCATGACGGGAACTTCAGACTAAGTGACAGCTAAATCCTGGCTCTTGCACAGAGGAGCGGTGTCTTTTTATTCCCTTAAATGCTGCAATCAGTAGGGATCGCAATATTTACTAGGCAGGAAGAGGAATATGCTTCTCTCCCAAGTGATTGGGATCCCCACGATGTGATCATAGGGACCTGATCACTGTCATGACATCACGGGGTGGTCATCATACTGACCTCCTGGTCAGCCAGCTACCACAAGCCTCTCAGACCATGCTAGCAGCATGGTCTGAGAGGCTTGTGTGAGAATCTCCCTGACACTGCAATGGATTATACCAGTGATCAGACTAATACAAGTAAGTGTGCCATAAAGGGAATAAGGAAAAAAGTAAAGAAAAAATATTAAAATATTTTTAAAAATAACCACAAATTAAAGAGCAAAAATATGAATAAAAATGATACCACTATATATGTACTGTGATGTGCAAGCCGTCAATATTGTACATGGCCATTATGTATCGCACGGGCAAAGATCTGTGGTGATGTAAAACCAGATAATTTCACTGGGACTTATAGTACCAGGAATCTTGTTTCTTTGACTAAGGGCTGGATTTACAGGTTAGTCAGAGAGCTGGGTGGGTATGACTAACTACTTAACTCCCATAGGTGTATCTCAACAGATATTATAGGACTCCTTCCTGGTCAAATAGCTGTGATGTAATCTAGGTACTGCAAGTGTGCTGGACCTGCTGTGAAGTTTTTGTGTATTTAGAGCATGCCAGAGCTCTTATGAGAGTAACAGATCTGAAATATAATGTCTATGGAACTTTGAATAGTAATGGACCTTATATGGACTATGTGATGATGAAGCCTAATAGCTGATGAACTTCAGAAATTCTGGGATCAACAGGTGTGTTACAGTCCGCGCTGCCCGGTCATCCAAGGAAACACAAGGGAAGCAATGTTCCAGGTGGAAAAGTTTCTATATTCCTCAAACCAACGCGTTTCGGCTCCCAATCCTGGTACCGTCCTCAGGGTATACCCTGAGGACGGTACCAGGATTGGGAGCCGAAACGCGTTGGTTTGAGGAATATAGAAACTTTTCCACCTGGAACATTGCTTCCCTTGTGTTTCCTTGGATGACCGGGCAGCGCGGACTGTAACACACCTGTTGATCCCAGAATTTCTGAAGTACCCACGACCTTGTGGAGGTGGAAGTCCAGCGGCAGCCTACAATACTAAACCAAAGCCTTTACTCCAGTTGTGGGAATCACAACTGGACCAGGTTAGTGTAAACCTGTATTTACCTATAAGACCCTACTCTATACTCGTTGATAGGGCACTATTGCGCCTCTATTGTCTCCCCTTGTATTTTATATAATAGCTGATGAACGGATCATACACCTTATGTTGGTTTATGAAGCATGATAAACCATATAAACTTTAAAACTGGTAAACTGGAGAGACATTTCTTACTGCTACCTCGGCGATCGGCAAAGCGAGAGAGTACTCCTATTAAAAAGTGTGTACAGCAGTACATTTATCAAAACAAAAGAAGGAGAGTAGACACTCAGATATTAGTGCACTTTAAGCTGAATTTTATTGTTACACCCATGGAAAGGACACTGGTGAGGGAGGCCGTGTAGGTACCTACTTACACACCGCCATCAATGAACAGCAATTTACAATTGTATTAAAATCTCCGCAATAGTACATAATTATGTCTATCAAGGAAGGAGAAAATCATCTTAACCATATTGTTACATACACTGAAAATTAATAATTCAGGCCTTTTTGTCTAAGGTCAATACAGACTCACAGATATAGACAGTAATAAAGAGTCCAGAATATAAATCAACATTACATTTAAACAGTTTCTCCAACCAGGTATACAGATAACCATGTATATAACATTACATCACAGAGAGCAAATAGACTGCACGTTATTGTGCTGATACCATTACCAAGTGGTGTGTGTGCGGCACCCAGTTACAGAGGAACTCTAGGATGAACTAGGTAGTGAATGGCTGTGACAACACAGCGGGGCTCAGCTGTACAACATTTTTGAGCTATTTTGGCAGCTTTAGAGTTCCCCCCTGAAGGTGCTTTCTATGCCTTGATTTTGCCTACCATTGAAAGGTTTTTGGTAAGGTCATCAAAACTGTTTGATGAACAGTTCAGCAAATTTCTGGAAGCAAACCGGGCCGAGCTGAACCTCAAAAGGTTTGCTCATCTTGAAGAACCATTGAGTGATAGGATTTAGATCCAAGCAATCAGTACCAGAGTTGAATGTTTTCACACTCTTTTTGCCTAATGCCTATCTCCTAACTAACCCCTCTATGTAATGCTGTGCAGAACTTTTGTCCCAATCACAAATCCAATTCGCCAGGCAACAAGGTATAGAAACTGGGTAGCGGTTAGGTGTAGTCATTATTGAAGTGTGACATCTTTGCAGGAGACATAATGAAGATGAAAATATTGTGTTGCAAATATTTGTAAAGCACTATGGAATTAATAGTACTATATCATGAAGAAATATTATTATTTGTAGTATTATTATGACATGAAATAGTGTTTGCACATTTTCAAGTAGCAATATCCATACTATGGTGTTTCATCAGTGTAAACTTACCTATAAGATCATGTATGTGAAGCACATAATGGCCATATGCTATTTCTATATGAATTGCTATCACATAAGTAAGAACTGATGGCCTTGCACTCTGCTGGCCCTCTGCAGTAATAAAAGTTGCTCTCTAATATATAATAATAATAATAATAATAATAAGTAATAAACAAAACAAAAAAATCCCTAAAAAAATTAAGCCCTCTAAAATTGATATTTTAAGGATATTGTAAGCTTACTGGACTTCCCAGTTGTTGACATATTGGGCACTGTTTCCAAAATTAACACCCTGTATGTGTCAAAACACCTGCAAACTTCAGGAAGCTTAAAAAAATAATTTAAAGCTTTAGAAATGCTTCACCTTGTTAGAAGTCAGTAGACCAGATGGCCCTAGGTTAGGTGTTGTCCCCAGGCAAAGTGTTTTGGCCCCAAATAAACAGGTAAAGTATTGGTGTTATTTTGACTTTCAAACCTTTTCCCAAATAAAGCCGCATTTGTAGACTTTTGGGGAAAGCATTCGGGTCCCCGATTCCTCAGCTGAATCGGTCACATTTGGGCCGAATTTGAAACTGGTGAATGTGTTTGAGTAAAGTTTGCTCATCACTAAACATGATGGGGGACGTCTCCTGTATGCTTCTCAGTGAAGATCCACAGCCTTCTATAAGAAAGAGATGGAAGGTGAGCATGATGGGGGACAACTACAGGAGGTTTCACAGAGAAGATTTGCAGCCTTCTATGAGAGAAAAGAGAAAACACAATAATTTCCAATAATTTGCCAAATGAATGTTGGAAAATTTTTAGATTTAAATTGTATACATTTTTGTCTACAATTAAGATTTTTCTTGAACATAATTTTTCTTAGGCGAAATTTTATATATCTGAGTTATTAGACATAATGTATAAAATATTCAAGGATCAAGGTTGTACTGAAAAACGTTAAGAAATGGAGGAAACCTCTATAGTCAACTCACCCACTGCGCGAGTGCTGGATTACAGTACATCAGGTATAGAAGGAAATCCATATTTTATTTGTAGATAAAATATGTATTCTTCCAAAAATCTCAGAAGATGCAGGAACCTTTGCAAAAGATATTTTTAATCTTTTAAGCAGGGGCGGACCTACCGTGGTGCAGCTGGTTCAGCTGCACCAGGGCCCCGACTGGCTAGGTGGCCCCTCAAGCCTGCAGGGGGTCCCCCAGCTGACTCCCATGACCCCGTGTCAGAGGAGAGGGGGTTAACTGAGGGATGCTTCCGGCTTCCCTTGGCTGATCCCGCCCCTCCTCTCCTCTGTCGCCCCGGCTCCCAGGATAGCGCGGCCCAGCGCAGGTAGGAGCCGCAGCACCTATAGCACCCATTCCCCCCCGCTCCTCACCGACATCTGTTAGCACCCCCCACCTGCTCCCCACCATCAGCTTCTGCACCAGGGCCCTCTTGGCACAAGGTCCGCCACTGCTTTTAAGCAGTGGATTTATCCTGGGATGGACTGATATTAAAGGGTCCTCTATGTTTTCACAAAATGTCCTGTGCTTACAAATTGAAAGAACAGGTTGACATGTGATGACATTCACTTTTCCATTATGACAGCTGTAAAATGAGCTGTATATGTTATGTGATCTGCTATGGGTTTTTAGACCTGGTCCGGCTCGGAGTATCTCTGATGTAGTTTGCATTTTCTTACAGTTTACATCATTTGAATAAATGTAAAATTTTGCCAATAAACTTATAAAGCCTCTCTGTCCTATCAGGATCCTCACAATACAGGAGAGATGGCTGATTCCACAGATGACAAACCTAATTCCCAGAATCCATATCTCTTGTTTGTGACACTGATTGCTTTCTTGTTCATAATAATAATACATTCCTTTATTATAGGCGTCAATGTCAACGACTGGTGGAAAGGAAGATCGGTGACTTCTGTTGACCACATTATATCTTTTCTTGGGATTTCAAGGATGGGTATTCAATGTTCTAATACTCTATACATCTTTGTGGAAGAATTCTTCAGGCACTCCTATTTATCTCTGATTATTATATTGAGAGTTTATGATTTATTTTATTATTCTAATATCTGGTTAACATCTCTGCTGTCCATTGTCTTCTGTCTGAAGATCTCCACCCTCCGCTCCAGACTGTTCCGGTATCTGAGGAGGATGATATTACCCCGGACTGGACATTTCATTGTAGCCTTTGGACTTCTTACTGCTGTCATTTGTTCGATGCCCTTGAGGATGGTTCCCGATGGTGACCTACACAATACAACTGTGACAAATGAATTCATGGGATGCATTTATATTAATTCAGCAATACATTTTACTGTGGCATCCTCTATCCCTATTCTTTTCTATTATATGTTTTCCCTTATTCTCTTCTCCTCATTGTATCATCACACAGTAAAGATGAAGGTGAGCAGTCATTTATCCATCAACCTGGAGACATATTACTCAGCCATGACATTAATATTCATTACCTTCATATATAACACTATATACTTCTCCGGTTATCTTTTTTGTATTTTTTATTATGATTTGTACTGTGTAGAACTTATATGGCTTTATATTGTGTTGGACTTTCTACCGGCTTTACATTCTTCCTACCTGATTTACAGAACAGCCAAGCTCAGGAGTCAGATGTTCGAGATTCTGCACAATTTAATTGTCGTCATACTACAAAGGAAAGTAACAGAAACAAGTACTAGCGCAAGAAGGTCAAGTCATAGAGAACCAAACTAATCATATCAATGAAGGCAAATTGACTTTATAGGAGGACTTCCATCATTTGTAGATATGATTGAACTTTGCTCGAACATGTTCAGCAATTTCAAATTCAGAAAAACACCCAATAATCTGCCAAAAATCAGAAAATCCAGCTAGTCTAGGGAAAAGTTTTGAAATTTAAAATGGCTCTAAGACTGTACCTGTTTGTTTATAAAATAAAAATTCGGTTGCGCCACACTGTTTGCTAAAGGCAGAATCTCCGTTATATTAATTCCTCACTCACCTTGTCTGGTTGTGCCGTCTCTGCACAACCAGATAGTAGGCTCAGTGGTGAGGAAGGGATCCGAGACCTTTGCTCGCCGGTGCCTGGTTCCAGAATGAGCGCCCAGCTCGAGCTTGCTTCTCCGGGTCCCGTGATCAATCACGTGTCTATTGTGTCAGCCAGGTCCTTGTGTACAAAGCTGCTCTCTTCCACCACACTCCCCATAGGAGGAAAAGGTAAAGAACAATGCAGAAATGGTGGTATTTAGATTATGAGCGCTATACAAGGACACTGCACTGATTAGTATTACCTTTAGGTCTTTATTGAATATTGACAAATGTGAGTCCTCGCCGAAACATGTTTCAACGCTAATGCGTCTTCCTCAAGTAGATCCACTTGAGGAAGACGCATTAGCATTGAAACATGTTGTAGCGAGGACTCACATTTGTCAATATTCAATAAAGACCTAAAGGTAATACTAATCAGTGCAGTGTCCTTGTATAGCGCTCATAATCTAAATACCACCATTTCTGCATTTTCTGTACCTGTTTATTTGGAGCCAAAACAGTCAATAGAAGACCCGCAGGCTGGGAACTACACTCAATGAAGATTAGGAGTGTCCCCAGCCATCGAGTCTACTGGATTGTGTTAAGATGTAGAAAATTGGAGAATTTTTTGGAATTTTTTTATGTTTCCTGGAGTTTTCAGGTGTTTTGGCAGCTGCAAGGTCTGAACTTTGGAAACAGTGCCAGCAGCAGCTGGGAAGTCTCTCTCCCAGAAAGTCTGTTAGCCCCGCCCCCTGAGGGGCGGAGCTACACGGGAGAGGAAAAAAAAAACCTCTGTTTAAATGCTGCAGACAGGGAGAGAATGATTGGCAGCGGTGCGCAGATTAAACATGCAGGGGGTGTGAATCTGCCCTTGGCTGCAGCCCCTGGCCACCTCCTTAGTGGCTGTAGCATGTAAGTTTTCTAAGTGTATTATCTCGGGGTACAGGGCTGCTCAAGTGCTTATGGACCCCTTGCCTGCATGCTGCAGACATGCTGTATCCAATGCTGTAATTAGATCACCATGCCTGCTTTGTTGACAGGTCCTCTTTAATAGAGCTTAATATTTTTAAGGGAATTTTTCGTGAATATTATTATTATTATTATTATTAGAGAGCAAGTTTTTATTATTTCAGAGGGTCGCCAGCATGAAAGGCCATCTGTGGCCTTTCACTTATGCGAAAGCAATATATAAAATTATATATAAAATATATAAAATTTATATAATTTATGTTTTATAAAATATATCAAATTATTACTTATGTGAAAGGAATATATAAAAAAAAGCATATGGCTATTGTATAATTTACATCTGTGATTAAATAGGTGTGTTCACACTGATGAAACACCATAGTATGGCTATTGCTTCTTAAAAATGTGAAATCACTATTTAATGGCATAATAATTATAATTCTACTAGTAATTAAACATATTAATAAATACCACATTCCTTTATGCCACATTGTGGATGTATAGGATTCTACCATTTATTCCCCCTACATGGCTATACAGTGCCTACAAGTAGTCTTCAACCCCCTGCAGATTTAGCTGGTTGACACATGCGGAATTAGCATTGTGACATTTGGACTGTAGATCAGCCTGGAAGTGGGAAATGCAGCCAAAAAGATTTTTTAATTGTTTTTTTTTTTTTTTAAAGCGTTAAAAGTTAATTCAGAGGGTCATTTATTATTCAACCCCTCAAACCACCAGCATTCTGTTTGGTCCCCCTAAAGTATTAAGAAGTAGTTCAGGCACAAAGAACAATGAGCTTCACATGTGTGGATTAATTATCTCTTTTGCCAGACTTTTCTGACTACTTAAGACCCTCCCCAAACTTGTGAACAGCACTCATACATGGTCAACATGGGAAAGACAAAGGAGCATTCCAAGGCCATCAGAGACAAGATCGTGGAGGGTCACAAGGCTGGCAAGGGGTACAAAACCTTTTCCAAGGAGTTGGGCCTACCTGTCTCCACTGTTGGGAGCACCATCCGGAAGTGGAAGGCTCATGGAACTACTGTTAGCCTTCCACGGCCTGGACAGCCTTTGAAAGTTTCCTCCCGTGCCGAGGCCAGGCTTGTCCGAAGAGTCAAGGCTAACCCAAGGACAACAAGGAAGGAGCTCCGGGAAGATCTCATGGCAGTGGAGACATTGGTTTCAGTCAATACCATAAGTAACGTACTCCACCGCAATGGTCTCCGTTCCAAACGAGCCCGTAAGGTCCCTTTACTTTCAAAGCGTCATGTCAAGGCTCGTCTACAGTTTGCTCATGATCACTTGGAGGACTCTGAGACAGACTGGTTCAAGGTTCTATGGTCTGATGAGACCAAGATCGAGATCTTTGGTGCCAACCACACACTTGACGTTTGGAAACTGGATGGCACTGCATACGACCCCAAGAATACCAGCATCATGCTGTGGGGCTGTTTCTCAGCCAAGGGGCCTGGCCATCTGGTCCGCATCCATGGGAAGATGGATAGCACGGCCTACCTGGAGATTTTGGCCAAGAACCTCTGCTCCTCCATCAAGGATCTTAAGATGGGTCGTAATTTCATCTTCCAACAAGACAACGACCCAAAACACACGGCCAAGAAAACCAAGGCCTGGTTCAAGAGGGAAAAAATCAAGGTGATGGAGTGGCCTAGTCAGTCTCCTGATCTTAACCCAATTGAAAACTTGTGGAAGGAGCTCAAGATTAAAGTCCACATGAGACACCAAAAGAACCTAGATAACTTGGAGAAGATCTGCATGGAGGAGTGGGCCAAGATAACTCCAGAGACCTGTGCCGGCCTGATCAGGTCTTATAAAAGACGATTATTAGCTGTAATTGCAAACAAGGGTTATTCCACAAAATATTAAACCTAGGGGTTGAATAATAATTGATCCACACTTTTATGTTTAAAATTTATTAAAATTCAACTGAGCAACATAACTTTTGGTTTGTAAGATTTATGCTTCTGTTAATAAATCCTACTCTCGTTTGCAGTTTGAAGGCTCTAACTTATTTGCATCTTATCAAACCATCTAAATCTGCAGGGGGTTGAAGACTACTTGTAGGCACTGTATATAGATAATCCATGTTTGTGGCTAAATAGGGATTTCAAAATACAAAGGACAATCACATTTATAGATGTCAAACGACGGAGAAAAAGCGACTCAAGTCCAAGTAAAGTGGAGGTTGAAAACCAGATGGCAAGGAGGCTGGGGGGTGAGGGTGGGTATATGCGTTACATATATTGCATATTACAATGGGTATCATACATTCCAATATCCGTAACGTAAAGGTATTAAGTATATATATTACTCTTTTATGTTATAGGGCCAATAGGGTCCTCAGGAATATATCAACAGGTGGTTTTTATTAACCTTACGGCAACCATGCTGTATATCTTAACACTTTAATTCACAAGAAACGGCCTGTACAATTACAGAGCGAAGCCTTTGGATATATACATTCCCTTATTAAGCAGTTTGTGAAGATGTTTGTCATACAGTATTAGTATCTAACAACTGATTTATAGCCACTGGTTTAAAAGCATTCATGAAAGTAGTCCATAGTTATTTCAGATCATACATGAGGTGTAACAAGTCTTGTGTTCAGCTTAACATAAATGGTCAGACACATCAGTTGATGTGTAAGCTGCAGGGATATAAGCATATGGCGTTAATAAGTATACTGACACCCCTGATTTATTACCCACCTTCCAAAGTTTCTCAGAGGCGCAACAAATTATGTGTCCAGCTAAGTAGATGGTCAGTCATATCAAATGATGGGTAAGCTGCAGAAATATAGGCAGCTGACACTGATTAGTACACTGGCATGAATTTTATCCGCCTTCCAAGTACTTCAAAAAAGCCTTCAAAATCACTCAGATGTTAGAGGCCCTTAATATGTGATGTTAACATAATTATTGTACGTATTTATGGGCATGTAGCCAAAGTATTTACCTATTGATATGCTGGATCACAACCCATGTCCTTTGTCCCCGGCAGCCGTGCGCCCCATGCGCATTTCGGCCTTCCTTCATCAGGGGGCATGCCAGAATAGGGAAGGGGTGGGTTTAAAAACACCCAGGAGCCAATAAGGTTGCCTGCAATGGTTACTTAGCAACATTGTATCGATGCCGCCATAAGCGTGGCTGCGTCACAAGACAGTGTCACGGAGTGCGGAGCCTAGGGTCAAAAGATCCACTGCCCCCGGTGGAGATGCCGGCCAAGTCATGCAGATGCACAGCGTATGGACACATTGCATGGAGAGGAGCATGTTATACATCAAAACACTATGGGACAGTGTGTTTTAAGAAGAGCCTTTCACCACATTATATACATGTATTACAGATCACACAATATAAAGTCTGTGGTTAGTGATGAGCGAGCAATAAAATGTTCGGGTGCTTGAGGCTCAGGTATAGCATATCGAGATGCGAGCACCGAGCCCAATGTTAATCTATGGGGAACTTGAGGATTTTTCCGGCGGTGTTGGCGGCGGAGCTTTAAACACCACTGATCTGACAACTGTTTAAATTTCCCGCGCCGACATCAGCTGTACAACAAGGTATCAAGTGTCCACTTGTTTCAGTCACTGGGGTCAGTCACGGTGCACTGTATGGCAATGATCTGCCATACAATGCACTATCATCGTGACCCCAGAGACTACAACAAGGGATAAAGTGAGGAGGGTAGAGATAAGGAGCAGAGCGGGAGGGGAGAGCACAGGGCACGGTGGAGGGGGAGGCAATCAGGAGTGTAGCGAGGAGGGGGGAGCACAGGACACTGTGGAGGGGGAGGCAATCAGGAGCGGAGCGGAAGGGGGGAGCACAGGGTACGGTGGAGGGGAGGAGATCAGGAGTGGAGCGGGAGGCGGGAAAAATGGCATGGTGGTCAGGATAAGGAGAAAAAAGAAGGCGGGAGGAGGAAGGAGTAGGAGGCGTCAGAAAAGGAGCAGGACGTACCGGTGGCAGGTGCACGGCGGCTGTGGAGCAGTTCTGATGGGGGTGATCATCCCAGATCGCTTCCATCAAAGCTGGAGGGGGTGATGCCTGCCCCCTCCAGCTCTGATAGAATAAATCTAATGGGATAATCACTCCCATCAGAGCCACTCCACAGCCCCTTCCTTTGTTGGCAGAGGACCACGGTGGTTGACTGTTCAAACAGCCAATCACCGTGATCCTTGGGGCGGGTTGGGTAATCGACTCCCCCTGACCTCAAGCCCCAGTGCTCAGTGATAAGGATCACTGAATACCGGGGCCCAAAGGCGGTTACCGCGGCAAAGGTGCCGTGTTAACCGCATAACGTTGTACAACGTTATGAGTCGTGAAGGCACATAAACCCATGACGTTGTACAACATCAAAGGTCGGGAAGGGGTTAAGGAATCTCCACTTCACAGTCTCTTCATAGTGGCTGCGAACCAAACAATCTCTCAAATTTCTACTACATCTAATTGTGATCTGAGGTTGTTCTAGAATGATTTTAGCTAGGGTGGGGTCCACTCTTAGGACAAGCCATGAGCTCTGTAAGCCCTTTTTAATCTTGCAAAAGGCTGAGTTAAACTCTGTAATAAATCGGATGGGACTCACCACTTTGAATGGTTTAGATTCATAGAGTAGAGAGTGCCTGGTGGAATGTTTGGCCCTATTATATGCTCTTTTCAGGGACCTTTTACTATATCCTCTTTCAAGGAACCTCTCCATAAGTTTAGTTGCCTGTTGCTCAAAATCACTCTTTTTTGAGCATATTCTACGTAATAGCAGAAATTGACCAGTGGGGATGGGAATAATCATGTGTCGTGGATGTGAGGAGGATGCATTCAACAGTGAATTGGTGGTTGTGGGCTTCTGATACAGAGTGGTCTGCTGTACATTATTATGATATTTAAACAATGTTTCATCCAAGAATTCAATAGATCCTGGACCACTGATATGTCAGATGTATGCTGTGCCCATTGGAGTTTAGAGTTTCCATGAAACCCACCAAAGATTTTTCGGTATCCTGCCTGATCCAAAAGATATCATCAATGTACCGTGCCCAAAAGGGGACGCGGTCCATTGATGCATCCTGGTCTGACAGCAACAGGTCTCTCTCCCACAACCCAAGGAACAGATTTGCGCCCGCGTACGCAAACCTCTATGTAGAAGTTCCTCCACACCTTCTGCCTCCTCCACCTCTGCAAGGTCCTCCACCTGCGTCCAAAGCCTGTCTGGTAATGTGACACGCATTCAAACTGTGCAAAAGGAATCCACCACACCTCCTTACTATGCTGGCAGCAAGCCTCAACGCCATCAGGCGGTGTTAACGTTAAAAAGGCAGGGAAATGTGAGTCACACAGCTGAGAAGTTGTGGTCAGCTCTGGTGACCGAGTTTAATCAATGGTTGTCTCAACTGAACCTGCAGCCAGGGAAGGCCATGTGCGACAATGCTGCATTTCTTTGCCAGGGCAAGGTGACACACGTGCCTCGTATGGCTCATATTTTAAAACTGGTCGTCCAGCAATTTCTAGCCCACTATTCCTGCCTAGATGCACTTCTGCAGAGGACATGGTCTCTGTGTGTTCACTTTCACCGTTCGCATCCTGCAGCTTAACGACGTGCATCGCTACAGAAGTTGTTCGGCCAGCCAGTTCACCGCCTGAAATGCGATGTGCCCACACGATGGAATTCCACTCTGCACTGTTGCAGCAACTGTGGCAGCAGCGACAAGCCCTGGTGCAGTGTTATGATGTATAGCCTGGGCCAACGCGATCCAGAGGTGGGGAAAATCACGCATCACGCTGCTGGAGTGGCCTCAGATGAAGGAACTCTGCACCCTTCTGCACAGTTTTGAAATGGCTACTAAGATGTTTAGCGCTGACGATGCCATTATCAGCATGACTATATTAGTCATCTACATGCTGGAGCACACTTTAACAAATATTCGGAGTCAGGTGGTGAGCAAAGAGGAAGGGGAGGAAGTAGAGGAGTAGGTGTATGCAGAAGGGATAACATGATCTCAAAGGTTCAGACGGTCGGAAGCATCAAGGCGGCTGGATGGGAGGGTGGGGGAGAGGGAACAACGAGGGCACATGTGGCGCCCCGCAACGAGTGCGTCACAGAAGGGTATTGCATCACAGACTGAAGAGGCAATATTCTCCGTCTCAGTCATGACATGGTTAACACTCAGAGCTACATACTCTACATGCACCACTAGAATAGGGGGCCAATCAGGTCCTGGTGGGCGGAGTGTAGGAGTAGTGTGTAGGAGAGAAGAAGTAGAGAGAGTCTGGAGGAATGTAATGTAGGAGAAGCAGGGCTCTGCACAGTTCCGTGCAGCCCTGAAGTCCACTTACCGGCTGGCGCCATTAACGGTGCCCTAGACCAGGAAACGGGCAACTATTTAACGGGTCCAAATATACCCGTGCTCAAGAACCAACCACCGGATCACTGGTTCCGAGGCGAGCAAGTCGTTTATCGTAGCTCAGCAAACCAGAGTGAAGGAACCGCTTCCATGAAGCACCTTACCACCGCCGCAACTTAAGTTGTCTCGCCAGCAAGGACTCGCCCCTGGGACAAAGGAGCTTAAGCCTGACACAGCTAGGTACCAACAAGAAGTCTCCCAAGTACCCTGACCTGGTATACCAAGGCAACACCGGCAACCTGTTAGAGAAACTAAAGGGAGGAGGAGCACTGCGGAGCTCTGAATCAACACCAGTCATTGCTGGGACCACCCGGTCCGTTACCTGTTGACTGTATGCCTTGTACCATCTTATCGGTTACAGTAAACACCCGTTGCAGAGGAATCTGGTGTTCGTGCTTCCTTCAGAACTGTTTTAACCCTGTGCATGCTAAAAATTACTCAGCTGCCGTATTCTATCAAGAGCAGTCCTGACCCTGGGGACTCCCGCTCATCCTGTGGGGAGCATCCCATCTAGCTGCCGTACATCCCCCCGGAGGCCCAAGCAGCGCCGGTGAAATCACCGGATTCCCGTAGGTAGCGTCACGACAAGAAAGAATTAACCTCTATCCGTTCAAATCATCCACTTTTGATATGACCACTGGGCCCCACAGCCTCAGGCGCGGAACCGTGACTGGAGAAGCAACGCCCGAGACGTGAAGATCCGGCTACGGTGAGTAAGAATTTGGTGGTCACAAGCAGGATATGAGCAGGCCTGTTTCCTAACCGGTATTGTGTGCTTAAAGAACTTTATTCAACGAAAACCGAACTTTTCCCACCTTTTTCCCACTGGGCCAAGATGGCGACCAACATGGCGGATCCCGCCATGTGAACCACAATATGCTGGCCCAGGGTGTGCCTCCGCCCCTCTTCGTGGGAGGGCCATGGCAGAGGCGCCAAAATACTTGTCCGCCCCGATTGCTGGAAACAACCAAGGGGGCGGGCCAAAGACTTCAGCCCACCCATGGACTACAAAAACCACAGGTGTGGCAAGGCTTTTCTAACAGCTCTGTACCAAGAACGGTTACCAGGTCTAACGGGTGGGGTTCTTAGCAGAAGCAAGATGGCAAGTTTAAGACTTCGCGAGCTGATGAGAGAGGTCGAGGAGGAGGCTCGTGCCGCCATCGGCAACCCTGGCCCGGGTCCCGTCCTCACCATCGACGGGGACCCCGAGTTTTGGAGGCCGCGCTGCAGGACTTACAGGTGCGGTTAATGGAGGCTACAGAATGGACCATCCGCAGTTGGAGTGCGAGTTTGGCCAGCCGACTGCATCGGGCTGTCATACAGAGACTGAGAACCAGTTCCACTCCAGAGCCAGAGCCTACAACCTGTTCCACTTCAGTACCGTAACCTACCACCTGCCCTGCTCCAGAGCTGGAGCCTACAACCTGTTCCGCTCCAGAGCCGGAGCCTACAACCTGTTCTGCTCCAGAGGCGGAGCCTACAACCTGCTCTGCTCCAATACCGGAGCCTACCACTTGTTCCGTTCCAGAACCGGAACTTACCACCTGTTCCGCTCCAGAGCCAGAGACTGTGACCTGTTCCCCTCCGGAACCGGAGAACGGCCCTGAACCCACTGAGGCCTACCCGGTTATCGGAGCGGAAGCACCACCGTCAACCGATGCAGAGGCGGCAGAGGAGGAGGCGGGCAGCCTAGAAGCCCCGCAAGATGACCCAGAGAAAGACCCCACAACTCCAGAGTCCAATCACCAGGAGAACCCCGACCAAGAGTCCCCGCCAGCAAGAGAACTTGATGTGGTCGTCGAGGAAGTGGAGGAAGAAGATGACGAGGTCCCCAGTGAGCCTGAGGATTCCAGCCATGCCCGTTCCGAAGAGGAGGATGAAACGGAAGCTCCTGCCAAGCAGCTGCAAGCGGCTCGGGTCCAGTGGTCTGGTTGGTGCTGCCGCGGCATCTGCCCCTGATCATCTTGTCAGGGTGCCGGTACAAAGCTACGACCAGCTCCTGACCTGTCAACACCCTACCCGTCGCTGGGACTACGTCCACACTCCATGCCGGTCCGGCGATGCTGTACGTCGGCGCCGCAGAGTGGAATGGTGGGCCCAAGAACAGGCCAACTTGTGAGCCCGTGCCGAGGCCCGCTGTCAACCCCCGTTACCGGAGAAACTCCGCAAAGAAGGTATCGTTACATCCTTTAACCTGGTCACCGGGTGGGGTTTCGCCCGGGAGGAGGGGGTGTACGAGGAGATCTTTGTGGGTCGCCGGGACGTGGAGACACACCTCCCTAAGGGACATCCAGGCTGTGATCTTTACCGGGGAGAATATATCACTTATGAACGCCATGCCGGTTATCAGGGGTGGTACGCTCTCCGGGTTAAGAAGTGTTGTTTGCATACTTAAATAACTTTGTTTTGAACTTCAACAGTGACTTTGTCATGGACAATTCCCGTTTGAGTGCCAGCAGAGCGGCCCGGCGGTAAAGCCTGGACTTATTCAAGGACAGTTACTTCGCTCGCCGGGTCCACAATGGTTAACCCGTTTTCTGTGCATTAAAGAATTTTGAAACGTTTAAAGTAAAAGTTGCCTTCCTATGGGGAAGAAAAATTAAGTAATCGTGTTGTTAATAAAAATGTTTATTTCATGTTTATAATAAAAATACAAAACTTTTCCCCTGTACTGTTCGTGTTTCGTGACACTTGGGGACAAGTGTAATTTTCCAAGGGGGAGTGTGGCGCCCCGCAACGAGTGCGTCACAGGAGGGTATTGCATCCCAGACTGAAGATGCAGTATTCTCCGTCTCAGTCATGACATGGTTAAAACTCAGAGCTCCATACTCTACATGCACCACTAGAATAGGGGGCCAATCAGGTCCTGGTGGGCGGAGTGTAGGAGTAGTGTGTAGGAGAGAAGAAGTAGAGAGAGTCTGGAGGAATGTAACGTAGGAGAAGCAAGGCTCTGCACAGTTCCGTGCAGCCCTGAAGTCCACTTACTGGCTGGCGCCATTAACAGTGCCCTAGACAGGGAAATGGGCAACTATTTACCGGGTCCAAATATACCCGTGCCCAAGAACCAACCACCGGATCACTGGTTCCGAGGCGAGCAAGTCGTTCATCGTAGCTCAGCAAACCAGGGTGAAGGAACCGCTTCCATGAGGCACCTCACCACCGCCGCAACTTAAGTTGTCTCGCCAGCAAGGACTCGCCCCTGGGACAAAGGAGCTTAAGCCTGACACAGCTAGGTACCAACAAGAAGTCTCCCAAGTACCCTGACCTGGTATACCAAGGCAACACCGGCAACCTGTTAGAGAAACTAAAGGGAGGAGGAAACACCGCGGAGCTCTGAATCAACACCAGTCATTGCTGGGACCACCCGGTCCGTTACCTGTTGACTGTATGCCTTGTACCATCTTACCGGTTACAGTAAACACCCGTTGCAGAGGAATCTAGTGTTCGTGTTTCCTTCAGAACTGTTTTAACCCTTTGCATGCTAAAAATTACTAAGCTGCCGTATTCTATCAAGAGCAGCTCCTGGCCCCGGGGACTCCCGCTTATCCTGTGGGGAGCATCCCATCTAGCGGCCGTACATCCCCCCGGAGGCCCAAGCAGCGCCGGTGAAGTTACCGGATTCCCGCAGGTGGCGTCACGACAAGAAAGAATTAACCCCTATCCGTTCAAATCATCCCCTTTTGATCTGACCTCCGGGCCCCACAGCCTCAGGTGCGGAACCGAGACAGGAGAAGCAACGCCCGAGACGTGATGACCCGGCTACGGTGAGTAACACATGGTAGCAGCCAAACTGTTAATGAAGATGCAGGAGCCGAGGAGGAAATGGAGGACAAACACACATAGGACATGAAAGATTTAGCAGATGAAGGAGGACTTGATCACATTTCTGTTGTGCAAGGTTGGGAGGAGAAGGCAGATGAAGCAAGCGTGAATGTTAACCCGCCGCCACTAACACAACAAGACTTGGGCCTCCTGGATACGCAAGACACATGAGTGCCTTCTTGATGCATTACCTGCAACATGATCCTCGGATTGTTAGAATTCAAAGAAATGCCGACTACTGGGTTGCCACACTGTTAGATCCCCGGTAAAAGACAAAATTTTGCCAAATGCTTCCTGCCCTGGAAAGGAACACACGCATGCAAAAGTATCAACAGAAGCATTTACACAATCTTAGTACTGCTTTTCCCCAAAACACCAGTGGAGCACATAGTGAATATTGCAGTTCTACCTTTCCAACCCGGGGAACGTTGAATCATCACTCAAACATTAACAGGACCAGTGTGTCGTAACAGCAATTTTGTAGAATCGTTTCACCAATTTTTTACACCATCATTTGCAACGCCAGAAAAGAGAACAAGTCAGACACATAGTGAATTCCTAGAGAGGATGGTACAGGAGTATCTACAGCTGAATATCGATGCCCTGACTGGGGAACTGTATCCTTGTGCATTTTAGGCTTCAAAACTGGAAAACTGTCCTGAGCTCGCCACTCTTGCCTTGAAGATTTTGTTGTGCCCCGCAGCCAGTGTTCTCTCTAAACATGTCTTCAGTGCTGCTGGTAGTGTGCTGACGGATAAGCACACGCGGCTGTCCAGTGACAGTGTAGACAGACTAATGTTTACCAAGATTATTATTATTATTTATTTATATAGCGCCATTATATTCCATGGCGCTTTACATGCTAAAAGGGGCAGACTAGGACAAGTAACCTAGTAACAATACAAGTAACAATAAATGTGGGCAATTCGTTCGTACAGATACAGAGAGGGAGAAATCCTGTCCGCAAGGGCTCACCGTCTACGAGGGGTGGGGATACAGTGGGAGGGGAAGTTCCGTCTTGAGGCGATGTGGTGGACTGGGTCTTATTGCAGGTGGTAGGCTTCGCGTAACAGGTGGGTCTTCAGGTTCCTTTTGAAGGTTCCCAGGGTAGGAGAATGTCTGATGTTTTGGGGCAGTGAGTTCCAGAGTATGGGTGAAGCATGGGAGAAATCCTGTATGCGGCTGTGCGAAGAGGAGATGAGGGGGGAGTAGAGGGGGAGCTCTTGGGAGGATCGCAGGTTGCGTGATGGTAGGTATCGGGAGACCATGTCAGAGATGTATGGAGGGGACAGATTGTGAATGGCTTTATATTCATGGTTAATGTTTCAAACCGGGTTCTCTGGGAAGTAGGGAGCCAGTGAAGGTGCTATACTAAACCCCCCATTTCAATATTTCAACTCTGGGGAAATTGATGTCACTTTAGTGGTGGCTGTACCTAATTTTTTTGAAAAATGGAGACTGTTGTTGGGGTCTCCTTGCTGTTTGTTGCTTGACTTGAGTAGGGCTCTCTAAGCTCAATACCTATCCCTGACACTCCTGCCCCTGTTTCTGAATATTCAACCTTTTTGTCCATTGGATCAGTGATTAACGAATTTGCTGTATTCACATACACCATTTGGGTGCTTAAAAGCAGTGATTACTACATCTCCCTTAATGTTTGCGTAAACGGGTTTTGGGCATCAAACCAGGTTTTTGCAAATGCGCTGTATACAACCCCCAGTATACAAAAGGAGGCCACACACAGCCCTCAACATACCACAAGAGGCCACACACAGCCCCAAATATACCTCAGGGGGCCGCACACAGCCACCAGTATAGAGCAGGAAGCCGCACACAGCCCACAGTATACAATAGGCAGCCTATTTTTCGCGACTTTTACGTGCAAACTAATTTTTTGTTCAACCATTCTATTTTGTTATAGCTAAGAAGTTATTTACTATCCCGGGCACCTCATTTGACTCGGGGAACGTCCTAGACTATGTTTTGAGGGAAAATTTTAACCCTGG
Source organism: Allobates femoralis (assembly GCA_033576535.1). Taxonomy (NCBI): domain Eukaryota; kingdom Metazoa; phylum Chordata; class Amphibia; order Anura; family Aromobatidae; genus Allobates; species Allobates femoralis. Next base: position 20,559,849 of record JARQOC010000013.1, read on the forward strand.
GCTTTACAGTCAGTCGCCAAAAAAAGGCCTATTCACTGTATGTGTGAGGTTATAGATACTCTTGACAGCCTGCATATTGATCAAGTGACCCATAACTTACCCTATATGGAAAAGAACAAAATTGTGATCTTCAATTGAATGGATCAAATGCAAATCCACAAGTAGAACTCAGGACACACAAATACCACACAAA